>OZ024745.1:48094041-48119041 GCA_964016885.1 Eledone cirrhosa
ACGATCACCACCACCACGGCTATCCCCGAAAAATTTATGAAGAAGCTAGGCATATATGTTAGAACACGAAAAGTGAACATTCTGTTGTTTCACACTTTTCGTGTTCTAACAGATATATATATATATATATATATATATATTTAAGCCCACAGGATTCATTGACTTGTCTCTATTTTCCTCTCTTTACGTTGCATTACTACCATGTGTTTGTTTCCGTCCCTCTGTTTTCCCATTGTCTCGATAACTTAATTGAGTTATCGCTTGCACTGATTTTAGGTATCTAGTCTTTAATGCGTCGAAATACCAACGATAATCAAGGGACTACTGATGAGGACATTTTATCTCTTGGTCTATTTTTATTCATATGTTCATGTTCGCAACAACGCACCACGCCATTTTTCATATATATATATATATATATATACAAGTGGAAGCTTAGTAAAATCGAAGCCTTGGTTGTGGCCAAGCAAAGTCGACCTACAATAGGAATGAGTTAGCAAAGCACTCAATAAGGGTAGGTTAGAGTAATAACATACGTTTAAATAGCTTGACAAATTGAACATTGCGGTAGGCAAAACCCAACCACACAATACCAAAGTAACGAAAGAAGTAACAAGATAGATAGATAGATAGATAGATTTCTTTATTAGCCACAAGGGCGCACAAGAAAAGGGGACAAAACAAAGACATGCCAGGGATTTTACATACAATCGTGTAAAAAAATATAAAACAAACAATTATAACAATCGAAATCCCCAATAGGGGAGAGGCACCACAAATGGGTTGTTTAATACCCCGTCGATAGAACAACCCTCAACTTCAGGAGCGTGTCGTGCAAGTGCTCCTTTCTTCCTTTTGCTCTCTTCTTCAACCTACAGGTTTATATACAGAGAAGGCCCAATCACTCGGGCCATTTTTGCCACATTCACCCACCTTTCAGTAAATTTACTGGGGTGCAGTGCCTCTCTCTCCACTCTGATTCTCCTTCTACAGTGGTATCTAAAGAAGGGAATGAGTTGTTGTCCGGAGAGAAAGGCATCTGTCCTCAGTCCTCTCAATCTCATCCACCATATAACCTCTTTCACCATAGCCACTATACAGAGGATAACCGCCTCTCTTTCGTTTTTGAAAGAATTTGGTGGTTTGATCCTTACCATGGACTCGGCAGTCAACTGGATTTGTCCCATACGCGACAGCAGTTGTTCCGCATAGTTCCACATGTAGGTTACGCCCGGGCAGTGTACAATTGCGTGCAGGACGGTTTCAATGTCCTGTGCACATCTTGGACACGTCCTCTTGGAAGGATCCCTGTCGGGGCGTCCGTGCCTGTAAATCTTGTCACGAACTGGTAGAGCTCCTCGGTAGCACTGCCAGGCCAGGGACCTCTGGAAGTTGTCCATGAGTCCCCGGCGGAAAGTCCTACCAAACAGACTGGTGAGTTCGTCGTCTTCGACGCCTAGAGTCTCTTCGAGCACGTCGTCGCCCTTGTGACGTACTAGCCCTCTATAGAATGTCGAAGTGGAGTCTCCACTGATTGCCGTGCCCGCTTGACAGAGGACTGTGAGCGCCTGAGCGCATTCAATGTGCTTAGCGCCCATCTTCTTCAGTCTTCGCTTGACCCAGGACTGCAGCTCCGTCAGCGAGACAAGTTGCGGGAAGGCCTGTCTCACAAACGGTGCCCACACCGGTTGGGGGGTCGGTGAGGAATACCTGTAGATGCCGTAGACTCAGCGCATCATCAGCCACGGCATTCCCAGCCCTCGGTTGGAAGGGTGCTGGCAGCAGAAGGGTGTTGACAGAGAAGGCCCAATCACTCGGGCCATTTTTGCCACATTCACCCACCTTTCATTAAATTTACTGGGGTGCAGTGCCTCTCTCTCCACTCTGATTGATTCTCCTTCTAAAGTGATACTTACAGAAGGGAATCAATTGTTGTTTGGAGAGAAAGGCATCTGTCCTCAGATAGATAGATAGATGTGTGTGCTTTTGTATGTATGTATGTTTAGTTTTATTCTAGTTTCAGTTATTTGTGGCCCTGCCGGGACACTGCTTTGATTTAGTTCATATGCCGTTGTGGGGCGGTTGTTGATAAGTTCGGCCTGCACCCTCTGTCTTGCCGCCAGAACGCAGGCCGGTTCCCCCGACACACCGCTCTCAACGACATATTGAAGAAGCCTGGACGCTGCTGGCTTCCCATGTCAACTGGAGCCAGCAGGCTTAGACTGCGGAGGTGACAAGCGCCCTGGCGGAATCACTCTCTTCCCATTCGAAGGAGGTAGATCCCTCATCTGGGACGGAGCGGCGGCGGCCCGTCTGAGGAGGGAGCCCCGCGACGTTGGGTGGCTGTTGCAGCGGGTGTCACTGGCAATCATCCGCGGGAATGCTTTTGCCGTCATGTCATCGGGGCGCAGCACTTCTGCCCTCTTGTCCTAGGCCCCCCCCCTCTTCAGCGACACAAGCGCTCTTACCTTTAACTCTTTAACTTCTGAACATCTAAACTTCCTTGTCTTAACTCGCATTTTTGTTGATAAAACTCCACTCCATCAACATTTAATTTATGTATGTATGTATGTATGTATGTATGTATGTATGTATGTATGTATGTATGTATGTATGTATGTATGTTCTTCTGGTTTTATAATTTCACAAAGTTTTACCAATAGAGAGAGAGTCGGTTTCTAACATAGACACAAGACTCTCTCATTGGAATTTACACAACACCAACTAGGTAGATATGTATGTATGCATGCATGTGTAGATATGAATGTTATTGTATGTGTGGATGTGTATGTTTTGAGTTGTATGTATGCATGTGTATATGCTTTGTATCTGTACATGTGTATATGCAGTTATTAGATGCAAAATTTTGGAATGTTTTACATATTTTTACTGTTCCATTAATGGATTGTACTTGTAATTTCCTAACTAGTTGTGTTCTTTCTGTTCCTGTGAAGCCCAGCTTCTCAAGATTTGTACTAGGCAGTTACTAACATATCCCAGTGGCCCAATAATCACAGGTATATATCTGAAGGTATAATCAGGGTGGAGTATCTGCAGATTTCTTATCAGTTCTGCATAAATATTCTCCTTTTCGCTAATCTTTGATATTATATTGGCATCTGCTGTACAGCTAACTTCCACTACTGTGCATGCCTTATTTTCCCTGTCCCATATCATAATATCTGGTCTGTTATGCCTGTATTTTATTTGGGTTTTTACTGGAACATTCCACCAGTACTCTTTCATATTATGTATATGCATGTCTTCCACATTGCTGTAACTTTTAATGTGTTTGTATGTATGTATGTATGTATGTATGTATGTATGTATGTATGTATGTATGTATGTATGTATTTATGTTTGTATGTATGCCAGGCTATCTATCTATCTTTTGGCCCTACCATTGGCAGCTAGCTACCAACGGTGGATTGGCAGTATGGGTAGAGGGTCGGACTCCACACTTTGCACCTAGAGTTACGGCCCTTTATGATCTGAGTTCAAATCCCGCCGAGGTTAACTTCGCTTTTCATCCTTACGGGGTCGATAAAATAAAGTACCAGTCACGCACTGGGGTCGATTTAATCGACTTTCCCCTCCCCCCAAATTGCTGGCCTTGTGCCTAAATAAGAAACCATTATTCTCATCATTATTGTTGGTGTAGGGCGGTGAATTGGCAGTATCGGTAGAGGGTTGGACGCCATGTTTTCTAGCATAGTTACGTCCCTTTACAGTCTGAGTTCAAATCCCGCCGAGGTTAACTTTGCCTTTCATCCTTACGGGGTCGATAAAATAAAGTACCAGTAATGTACTGGGTAATTGCTGGCCTTGTGCCTAAAGTAGAAACAATAATTGTTGGTGTAAATAATATGATTAAATTAAGGGGCAGTGCTTATTTTATGGGTACTTATATATCGATCTATACTGTCTGACTGCTAAGTTACAACACTTTAATACAAACTTAAACACATATACACACTGTAAATATAGTCGCCACAATGCAGGTAACTATAACTACTTTAGCCGATTTATTCAACTATTATCTATAATCACCATCTATCATAATAATTATCTCCATTGAGGTGACAATAATTCCAAATTTCAAATTTCCCATTGCTTAAGTCAACCATGTATGAATACGCGTGGGTTTTGTTTTTTTTTCATTTTTTTTCTTGTCCCGTTCCTTCCTCTTTTATTTCTCATTCTATATTCTGATGATGGATTAGTGTCTGAAATTTTATGACTCTTTTCCAATCTTTTCAAGCGTTAAACTAATATATTTCTTCATTGTACCGTGTAGTTTGCTTTGTTAAATCTGTTTACTTTTTACACACACACAGATGCAGACCCCCCCCCCCACACATAGACCCCCCCCCTATGTATATATAGTATAATTTTTTCCATGAACAAATATGCTGATAATATAGGTAGCTTGAAATTACAAACACAAATGCCGTAGTTGTTAAAATCCAACACCTACACACACATATTTATCTCTATTTAATTACATAAATATTTCACATGAAAATATAGAATCAAAATGAAAGAAAATATTAAGTCAACACTATGTGTGTCAATCAGCCACACATCACGTGGAGTGCCGGACCTCCCTCTAATACGTTTTGAGGCAAGCCAATACACTGGAAGCGTTTCCACGGATGATAGCGTAGCTAAGGCGCTGGAATAGCCAAGCACCCTCGCAGGCATCACCTAATACCTCAGTAAGGCGATCCACCAACGATGACAAGAACTTCGCTGTTAGCGGCCCAGCTCCTCCAAACGCCTGAAACGCCACAGGCTGGAAAAAATAGTTTGTCCATAATTCCCGATATCTTTTATTCCGTTCGGCTACGGAAGCAGCGACCGTCACATTTACTGCAGTATCCAGGATGTGGGAAGGAGCGAACGGTCACTGACTAGCGTCTCAAATGAGACATTTACCTCTTACGCAGGGACAAAGGGTAAGACCATCTGGTCTCTTCCTATCAACTCTGAATCACCCAGCCGGCTCCAGAAAGGAGGGGATTACCAAAACCAGGGCCCGCTTAATAATTAAGTTTAGCTCGGTATGACAGGTGAAACAACCAGCACCCAGGCAGTACGACGACCTGTGGAGTCGAGGGGCCTACCGCAGCAACATTTCAGTCACCCACAGAAGACGGCTCTCACTCGGAGTGCAATGGAGATGTGCAACCCACCTTGACTGTGTAGGCCATCGCTGTTGGCTACGGACAGGGTGTCAACCCAGTCCTCCGAGAATTTTGCACTCGCAGAAAGAAGGCGCCACCTTGAAAACTGATCAGATTTATCAGAGAGAGAGAGAGAGAGAGAGAGAGAGAGAGAGAGAGAGAGAGAGTCGAAAATATCTATCGAACGCAGATTGTCACAAACTCTCTGTTTCAGTCTATCCTCCCCTGTATCACAAACTGACAAACCTAGCTCTCTCCACTGTAGTAGAGTTTCATCCATCTTCCTGTTGGATCTAGTTCATGTTGGAGAGAAGAGGATGTTATCCACCAAAGGGGAGCAAGCATGGATGGAGGAAAGAAAGCAGTGAAGAGAGAGACGAGCATTTACACAGACATAGCGCCTCCAAACCGTTTGGCAAAGCAGCCTGGTCATGATACTCTGGAGTGAGTCTATAGATACGATGAGGGGTTAAATGTTATCTATATCCTTTTACAATTGCATGTTGTTAGTCTTCGAATGATCTTATTTATAAGCGATATAGTTGAAATACCTTAACCAAAGAGTTGGTAGCTTCTCATTGGTAGTAAACGCTTCTGACTTCCAGGATATAAATAAATAGCTCTTTAACGCCCAATCCTCTATAAGTATAATTTTATTTGTCGAAAGGGAATGTAGGAGTCATTTTACAATAATTCTTCGCGCGTCCGTATCATCTCCTGGTCAGCTCAGTCTGTGTGGTCTCTCGAGTGCTGTCTGAGGTTTTTTACCAGAGAGCGAGAGTGAGATTGACCATGTATTCATACGCAACTTCCCATTGGTTAGTTTGACCTTATTGCATATGAAAATGTTGCTATTGCGAAGTGCGACGTAGTTCCACTACATCACCCTCTGCTTAGACTGGAAAGCAGTCGATAAAAAAAGAGGAGAAATTGTCTGCAAAGGTAACATAAGTCATGCAAAGCAAATACAAAAATGAAGAAAAAAGAAAAAAAAAAGAATAGTTCATATGTAAATTGTTTTACAAAGTTTCTTGGGCCAATGGACCTGACGACCACTACGAGTTGTCGTGATGTATGTTGAAGGTAAAGGAGTGTTTGTATGCGATTGTGGTGTTTGCGGTGGTTCTTGTATTGACACATTGTAGGAGGGGGAGAGTATGAGTCTCTGGTGTGAGAGCAGCTGTGTAGGTCCGCTTTAGTCTGTCAATAGAGACTGTGTCTTTATGTCCATTAAAGTCAATGGTGAAATGTTTATCTGCACGTGCAAGTACAGTATAGGGTCCAGAATAAGGTGGAGTGAGAGGACTTCTCACTGCGTCATTTCTGACAAAAACATAGGTCCTCAAGGCAATGTTCCTCGGAACCGAAGATTTAATGGCTTGTTGCCTAGTATTCATAGGAGGCAGGACTTGAAAATACGCACGCAAACGGGTCACATATAGTGTAGGGTCCTGAGTAGCAAGGTCAACTGGGGCAAGCATCTGCCCTGGCAGAGATAGAGTAGTGCCATACAAAAGCTCGGCTGGAGAGAATCCAAGGTCCTCTTTCATTGAAGTGCGGATACCGAGTAGTACTATGGGAAGGTAGTCGCTCCAATGTAGAGTATCCGGATTGGTACACAATGCAGCCTTTAACTGGCGATAAAAACGCTCTACCGTTCCATTAGATGCACGGTGGTAACTGGTAGTCCTGATGCGTTGAGCGCCGATGATATTCGATAGATCCCTGAAAAGTTGGGATTCAAACTACCTACCACGATCTATAGTAATAGTGATAGGAACCTCATAGCGCGATATCCATCCTGAAACCTGGGCTCGCGCTACAGATTCAGCAGTAATGTCACTAAGAGGAATGGCTTCAGGCCATCGGATGAAACAGTCAATACAGGTCAGGATGTATGAACATCCACGACTGGCAGGCAAGGTCCCGCGATATCAATATGTATGTGGCAAAAACGTGCGTCAGGAGTGCTAAATGTGCCGAGAGGTGCGCGAATATGTTTATGCACCTTCGACTTTTGACAAGATAAACAGGAACGTGACCAAGCAGTGATATTACGTCTCATAATCGGCCAGAAGAATCTAGCTGAAATAAGTTTCACTGTGGCGGAAATTCCGGGGTGTGCCAAACTATATAGAGAATCGAAAACTATTCGACGATGAGTCTCTGTACCAGAGCGCGAGGTGAATCTGTCGCAGTATCACAGAGAATCTGAGAGTCTGAAGTGGGTACAGGCAGGTATTTAAATTTGCAGGTTGCAAATTCAGGTGAAGACAGATCCAACGACTCTAGGGTGAGCTGTTCTGCAGCCATAAGATGCAAGTCAACAGTCGCAGGTGCTGACAAAACATTGATGGGTAGGCGAGATAAGGCATCCGACGCTGTGTTTTGTTCACCCGGTATATGACGAATGTCATTCGTAAACTGGGATATGAAGTCAAAGTGATGAGTTTCTCGAGGTGAGTATTTTTCCGGATTGGAACTAAGTGCGAACGTAAGTGGACGATGGTCAGTATAGATCGTAAACTGTCGGCCTTCCAGTGAATGGCGAAAGTGTTTCACAGCAAGGAAAATGGCTAACAGTTCGCGGCCTAATGTGCTATAGCGGGATTCGGCAGGCTTCAGCTGCTTAGAAAAGAAAGCAAGAGGTTGAAGCTGTTGTTGGTGGTGTTGTTACAATACTGCACCTACCGCTGTGCCTGATGCATCAACAACCAGCGAAAACTGGGCACCAGACACAGGGTGAGCAAGCAGAGATGCGTTTGCTAAATTCTGTTTAGCTTAGGAGAATGCTTCAAGCTGCATGGGTCCCAAAGCGATTGGCTCGTTCTTCTTCCTTCTGTTACACAGGAGATCAGATAGTGGAGCTAAGAGTTCTGCGCAATGCGGGATAAACCGACGATAATAATTTAGGAGGGCCAGGAACTGCCGCAGCTGTAGCAAAGAAGTAGGCGGGGGGAGTTCCTGAAGAGCCTTCACTTTCTCAGGAAGTGGGAATATTCCCTCAGAGTTTATCACGTGGCCTAAAAAGACGAGTGAAGCAGCGACAAAAATACACTTCGCAGGGTTAATGCGAACTTGGTACTGCCTAAATTGTTCAAACAGTTGGCGGAGGTGCGAAATATGGTCCTCCGGCGAAGCACTCGCGATGAGAATATCGTCGATGTAGCAATATACAAAATCCAGGTCGCGGACGACTTCGTCCATAAATCGCTGGAAGGTACTGGCAGCATTGCGTAGTCCATAAGGCATTGTTAAAAACTCGAATGCACGGAAAGGTGTAGTAACAGCAGTTTTAGGAATGTCCGCAGGATTCACAGGAATTTGATGATATGCTCTGATCAGGTCCAATTTTGAAAAGATAGTACATCCATGAAGCGAAGAAGTGAAATCCTGGATGTGAGGAATTGGGTAACGGTCCGGCACGGTGATCGAATTTAATCGTCGAAAATATCCAGTGGGACGCCAGTCTCCCGAACGTTTCGGCACCATGTGCAAAGGCGAGGCCCACGGACTGGAAGAAGGGCGAATGATACCCAACTGCAGCATATGGTTAAACTCTGCCTTAGCCGCTTTCAATTTTTCCGGAACAAGGCGACGCGGTCGTGAAAAGACTGAAGCACTCTTAGTCTCAATAAAATGTTTGGTAGAGTGAGTAGGGGTATCTACCACAAAGTTCAGGTTAATTCCGGAAAGGAATGCAAAAGCGCATGATACAGGTCATCCGGAACAGCGATGTAGAAGACTGGACTGATAGACTAGATTACTGAAGTACATCCAAGCGCAGAAAGATTCGTAGTTGCGTCCAATAAACGACGTGTCCGCATATCAACCATAAGATTGAAATGATGCAAAAAATCAGCACCCAGAATAGGATATGACAAATCAGCTATGGTGAAAATCCATGAGAAATCTCTACGTAAATCCACGTCCAAAGAGCGAGAGATTTGTCCATACGTAGGGATAAATTTAATGGTTTATAGCTTGTAGTGATATGTGTGAGAGAGGAGGTTTCTCTTTCAAGAGTTTTAACTGCCAAATGCTGCAAGACGCACTCGTGTCGATGAGGCAGCGTGCGTGCGAGAAGCAATCCGCAATGAAAAATGCACGACTTTCAGTACAGAATTGCGGAGATGTCGTGCTTAATTCTCCGTTACTTCGTTAGAGATACATTTATGAGCAGAGGCTCCGAAACGGTTATGGTAAAACTATGCTTGCGATGGTGAGGGTTGGAAACGACGACGTGAAGAATTCGAGCGATTCCGCGACCGTTGTCGGGGAGATCTCGATCTGGATAAACGAAGAAGTTGTGCCTCCTTCGTAAGGTCAAGGATGGCCTTTAGTGTTGGTCGAAGTGGCGCTGGCTGAAACTGATGCGACAGGAAAAGGTGAAGCATTTGTTGCAAGCCGTGATAGGGTAGTAGTGGTCGAATTGCCGGAGTACTCCAAAATTTTATCAGCGGATGACGCCAACTGATCCACCGAACTGGTTTCGGTCATCGCTGCTAAAATAGCCTGGACGTTAGGTGGCAGCCTAGACAAGAAAAGCTGCTTGGTCATGGCGCTGTCGGCCGGTGCGTCTTCTGCCAGCTCTCTCATCCTCCGTAAGAGCTGTGTAGGTGTATAGTCGCCAAGGTGTACATCGTTAACTAGAGTGCGAAACTTCCTTTCCGCCGAGACAGAAGTGAAGTGTGGTTAAGAATTTCTTTTTTTATGCTGCTATAGGTAGCCTCCGGATCCAGGTTGGTAATCAAGTCCTTAACCGTTGGTGTTAAGGAAGCAGGAATGGCACTCAGTAAAAGATGGAGCTGTCTAGAGTCGGACGAAATATTGTGTGCGAGGAAAAATGATTCTATTTGTGCCAGCCAGATTCGCACTTCCCTGCAAAAAACCGGTAGTGAATTACTTGACATAGTTGTGAACAAAACATGTAAAAATAATCTCTTTCTGCTGAGGAACTGCTTAGCCATGCTGAAGCTCCTCTATACACTTCGCAGCGCTCCATGCTACACCCAGACATCTCTCCTCGCTGACCTCGATACTTGTATCCGAGCAGCAGCTGAGGGGATATGCAACGTCAAGTTTGACGACATAGCGTGGCAACAGGCCACTTTACCCTTGGCCTCCGGTCCCCGATCTCACTAGCTTTGCCGGCGTATCTTTCGTTGGTAACCTCGTGCCGCGTCCTCGTCAGCAGGGTTCTTCAAAACACAACGGAACCCTCTGTGTTCAGAGAACGCGAGGCCGCCTGTGAGACGTGGGACCGGCTGGCATTTAGCCCAGTAGACGTCCCAGTAGACATCCCCCTGTTAACGTCAAGTCCCCCCAACGCACTTGGGATTCCATCCAGTGCAGCCTGGCCTCAGACAGGATGTATTCTTTACAGTCGGGTACCATTTTATAGATAAGATGAGGGGTTAAATGTTATCTATATCCTTTTATAATTGCATGTTATTAGTCTTCGAAGGATCTTATTTATAAGCGATATAATTGAAATACCTTAATCGAAGAGTTGGTAGTTTCTCATTGGTAGTAAACGCTTCCGACTTCCAGGATATAAATAAATAGCTCTTTAACGCCCAATCCTCTATAAGTATAATTTTATTTGTCGAAAAAGAATGTAGGAGTCATTTTTCAATAATTCTTCGCGCGTCCTGGTCAGCTCGGTCTGTGTGGTCTCTCGAGTGCTGTCTGAGATTTTTCACCAGAGAGCGAGAGTGAGATTGACCATGTATTCATACGCAACTTCCCATTGGTCAGTTTGACCTTATTGCATATGAAAATGTTGCTATTGCGAGGTGCGATGTAGTTCCACTACAAGTCTAACGTTGACCAAGCATTCGAGTTTACTGAAGATTAGGTCGTCAAAGTATTGGTGAGATGACGAGAATATATAGGAAGGAATAACTTAGGAATCGACGAGTAATTCCTAAGTACAAAAAAAAAAAATCTTGATGGGGCTCAAATGCCCCAGTATCTTTTAGTAGTTGCTCGAGGTTAGCCATCTTGGATAGAAAAATAGGCTTGAAAGATAGGTTAGTAATTAGAGAGCACCATGTCGATGAGGGAGGTACTTCGATAGAAGGGTGGATTCTGTGAGTAGGTTTACAATATGCTAATGTAAAGCTGGGTGGTTGAGGAGCCAGAGCTCGCATTTAGAGCTGTTGATATAGAGGCTCCTACGACCAAGTTCCTCAATCATCGTCCTCGCAGTTGCAAGGACTTTATTTGGATGACCACCCAAAACTAGCATCATCAAGATATCAGACATTCAAATCCAGGTAAGCCCCCATCTTGGTAACGTCATCGATACCCAGTGCGAATAAAACAGTTCAGAGCGGGTCACCCTGTTGGACTCCTGAGGCAGATAGAATGAAATGGTCTCCAAAGGAGAGGTAGGAGGGCTCCTGATAAGCTTGTCAAATAACACGATAGAGTTGTGGGGCCCTCTCCTTTACTGATGGAATTGAAGGCGTTCCTGAAATTAAGTTTGAGGATAACCTTGAAGACCCCCAGGAGGAAAGTTGGTAAAAGTTCTTGTGGCGTGAGCGGCTGCTTCACAACCCAGCTTGGTACGCCCGACCCCAAGCTGAATAGGGGAAAATCTACTGAAAGGCAGTCTGAAACTAATGACAGACACACTTTTACTGTTAGCAGCCGCAGAGTGCACCCAACTGCTATAGGGTGGAGGTCGCCATTGGGCTTTGTTAAACAAAACAGTTTAGCCATGTCCCCACCCCCAATAATTATATTTTTCTCCCCAAACTATCAAAGCACACATCTATTTATAAATGCGCGACAATTTATGTACATGTTCGGTAGAGACAGATGGGAGAGATAGATATAGATATAGGGAGAGTTTGATGGTAATTGATATAGTGAGGGGGGTTGGGAGAGTGTGTTGTATATTAGATATAGAGAGGGGGAGAGATCGGTGTTTATTGATATAGAGAGAGGAATTTGAAAAAGAGTTCCGTGTAGTAGATATACAGAGGGGAAGAGTTTCGTGTTAATTTATATAGAAAGGGGGATTGGAATAGAGTTCCGTATAGTAGATATAGAGACGGGGAGAGTTTGGTGCTAACTGATATACGGAAGGGGGAATGAAAGAGAGTACCGCGTAGTAGATATAGAGAGTGGGAGAGTTTGGTGGTAATGAATAGAGTGAAAGGATTGATAGATATAGATAGGGGAGAGTTTGGTAGTGATGGATAAAGTGAGAGGGAATGAGAGAGATGTTGTATGGTAGATATATAGAGAGGGATAGTTTGGTGATAATTGATATATAGAGAGGGATTGGGAGAGGGTGTTGTATGGTAGATATAGAGAGGAGGAGAGATTGGTGTTTTTGATATATAGAGAAATATTGGAAGAGAGTTCCATGTATTAGATATAGAGAGGGGCGATAGTTTTTGCGTTAATTGATATAGAGAGGGTGGTTGGACGAAATTACCGTGTAGAAAATATAGAGGGGGAGAATTTGGTGGTCGTAGATATACAGAGAGGGATAATGGGAGAGTGCCGTGTAGTAGATATACAGAGAGGGAGAGTTTAGAGGTGATTGATATACAGAGTTGGATTGGGAAAGATAAGTGTAGATATTTATAGAGAGTGAGAGAGTATATTAGTTTTATATAAAGAGATTGGGATAAGAGAGGCGATGTCGTGGTAGATATAGAGAGGGGTAGCGTTTGGTTTTAGTAGATACTGAGAGGGGGATTAAAAGAGAGTTTTGTGTGATAGATACAGAGAGGAGCAGAGTTTGGTGGTAGTCTCGTGTCCCAAATAATAGGAGGGGTGGCAATATTGTGTGGGCGGGTTGGGGTGGCGCTTGGGAAATCAGTAATTGTACAGTGTACATTCGTAAATATGGGATTTCTCTTGTAATGCCATAAATGAATGTGTGTGTATATATATATATATATATATAAATATATATATATATACGAGTAGGAGATGAATAAATTAGGTATAATACCAGTTTCTTACCAAATACGAAGAAGTTCGATATATTAACCCCTTAGGAAAGGGCACAGAGCAAAATTTGTTTTTAATATATATATATATATACAGTGGCGGTGGAACTGGTGGTGGTAGGGGGCATGCCCCCCCCCCCCCAATTATATTTTCTCCCCAAACTATCAAAGCACACATCTATTTGGATATGCGCTACAATTTATGTACATGTTGTGTAAAGAGCTAAACTAATCACTACAACTAAATTGTCCAAATTTGCCACCACCTCCCCATTCAGAAATGCTTCCACCGCTCCTTGACACAGGTATCTTAAACTACATCTAAAAAAATTCCACCCGACTGATTGACATGCAGTCGCTTACATACACAGTCCAAACTATGGCGCACAGATGTGCTGTCTCCCCTCCCTCTTTTTTCACCTGGATGTAGTACAGCTGGGTTAACGAAGGTGGATAAGACGCAGCTTGCTTCTCCAAAGAAGCAAAAACCAGTGCAGTATCTATCGATAGACGATCACAATATGTCAATAAGCTTGTGGTTATCATATTTGCAAAGTGAATGTTTGCCTGTTAGTAGTTTGACCATTTCGGAAGCAGTTATAAATGTTTGTATGTGTAGCAATTTCATGTCAGAACTAACCGAAAGTGGAGCCCTTCAACAACATTTCACAGCCGATGAATGTCCCGGTCCTGTAACAGTTACTGAAAGCAAATCAGTTTTAATTATGTATTGTTTTTAAGTATGGAAATAGTAATACTGTAAACGTATTTTTTATTATTTGCGTAATAACTATCTATTCAAATGAAGCTAAGTTGTCTTTTTCTTTTTGGAGACTGTTGTCTACTCGTAGAAGTAATGTGTAGGCTTGCTTGGCAGTGGGATATCGGTAAAGAGAAGTGAATTTTTCCCTTTCGGCGGAAGTTGAAATACATTCTCCTACGCTGATAGCGATTGGCTGAACTGAGCCAAACAACGTATGGAGAATGTATTCAAGAGCCATCGAATGTAGGTCACTACAGGTTCATTTGATTGAGGTGATCGTAGAAATTGCGGGACGGGTAGAATGGAAGTAAATCTAGATTAAGGTCTGATGTGGCCAGCTAGTATGGTAGTTTTGTTTGGAAAAGTACTGTTTAGAAAGGATGACTTTTGTTTGGAGAAGTACTGCTTAGAAAGGAATCATGGTTAAAAAATGACTTAGAGGAGATTCGTAGAGTTGGCAGAGACCCTCTTGGCAATCTAGAAGGTATCTTGAATGTTCCTGCAATGTAAGAAGGCACCCTTCATTCTTCTGGTGGCTGTGTTGTAGGGTGTACAATTGTGGAATGAATGTTTATTGGTTAGAGGTGGATGTAGACAATGTTCTTCACATGTACAGTTGTAGTCTGGCAGCGTGTGAACTACACGGAGGTTAATTGTTTGCAGATTGTACTTATGTGATGGACATAATTAATAGTTCAATTTCTATAAATTGCTTCGAAGTTTCAGGGGGCTCAGCGCGAATACCATCCTACAGCGATTTAGCAGAAAATATTTGAAAGTAGGTTTGTCAATTCAAATGTTTATAGTATCTTTACTAGTGGATATATAACTGTAAAATTACGCAGTAACAGTAAACTAAAGTAAACACTTTAATTCTTTATGTGATGTAGTCATAGTATTGTATTATTCTTTTTAAAATATCTTGCTAATGTGGTTTTGTGTGGTAGAGAGCATTAAGAGTCAATACTAGGGATAAGTGGTGCAGAATGGACAGCGCTCCGACTTATTTGTTCAATTAAAATGCATTGATTCAAGGATTAAAAAAAATATATTAATGGCTTAATGATAGTATCTATGGCAATTTTCATAGTCTCCCTGAGTAGTATGAGAAAGAGGAAAGCTAATCTTAGAACGGAAACCCAACTCGAATGTTTAGATCAAGCAACAGATTAAGTATACGACTAAAAGTCTCTCCGATGCATTTTCATACTATTTCCGCTTACCAAATTTGACTCGAGGTTAAGTTGTCTAATGTACCGCACGTTGGGACCAAATTGAAACCATGTAATTACGTGTATTCTTAACCACATAGCCATGCTTACGCAATGATTCATATTGGTAGAATCGCTATTTGTATCTCAGAGAGCAATATTAAGCATGGCTTGAGTGTCTGTAAAAAGTAGTCGGAGTCAAAACGAGACTGAAGTCCGTGAATAGAGTAAGTAATTACTCCAGGGATATATATATATATATATATATATATATATATATATATATATATATATATATATATATATATATATTCAATATATACTCCAGGGATATATATATATATATATATATATATATATATATATATATATATATATATATATATTCAAACCATGTTGTCCATAGTGTTAGCCTAACTCGTGGATTCCGACAGAGTATTGTAACTCGTGTTACAATATCTACTGCATTACAATATTTATACTGTTACAAACTTCATAATAGTAAAGCTAACTAATTATGTACTCTTTCTACAACTCAAACTCGTTCCTAGGGTTAAATTTCTTTACTGCAAAAGTAAATTTGTGTTTCTATATAGACTTCATTTATATGACATATCATATTTCTAATAATCTTAAGAATTTTCGGTTGACTATATAATAAGGTTGGGTGACATTCTGAATATCATGTTAACGTGTGTAATGTTCTTGGACAAAAAATTGAAGTCTTAGTCGCCCAGTTCACTTTGATATATATATATATATATATATATATATATATATATATATATATATATATATATATATATATATATATATATATATATATTTATATATATATATATATATATATATAGAGAGAGAGAGATAGGTAAATATACACGGGTGTGTATGATTGTGTATAGAAGATTATATTAATATTAATAAGAGGAATTCCAACTTTGTCTGATTTACTCGTTTTATTTACAATCCTTTAAAATATATAATGGTATTATAATGAAATAGTATGGTAGAATATTAAATTCTAAGTGTTAATTGAACAAGTACTTTCATGCTTTCGCAATCTTCAGGTTCATAATATGTGGTGACAGTCAAGTTTGCAATTTTCACAGTTGAAAATTATATATTTTAAAGGATTGTAAATAAAACGAGTAAATCAGACAAAGTTGGAATTCCTCTTATTAATATTAATATATATATATATATATGTCCTTTGATATATATATGTCCTACTCCACAACTAGAAAATCTGAGGATACCGTTCTCATAACAACAAATGCATGAAAGACATCTTGATTCCATGGGAGAACCGATGAAATAATTATAATGATTAAACGATTCATGTAATAGCAGTATCTTTGTTTATGTTATATATATATATATATATATGCAAATCTGTCATTTTTCTAAAATACATCAGAAATAGTGTAATTGATGAGTATTTTGTTTAGCCTGATTACTAAGATTAAATTATCCCCTTTGCTTTTCTACGCCTCTACCGTTTCTCCTCCTCTCGCGGAAGTGGTAGCACCCACTTTTTGAATCAATCAGCTAAGTGATGATGCAACTTGTCAACAGGAGTCGCAACAGATTAAACAAATTAAAGTGCGATAACAGAAAAGGAAGGAATCATTCTATTACGTCGCGGCGTATCCCGTTTCAAATATTTTCACATAATTACTATGGCAGTCGTAACTATATCAAATAGCTATGCTTCATAAAAGATAATTGTTTCTACTTTAGGCACAAGGCCAGCAATTACCCAGTGCATTACTGGTACTTTATTTTATCGACCCCGTAAGGATGAAAGGCAAAGTCAACTTCGGCGGGATTTGAACTCAGATCGTAAAGGGACGTAACTATGCTGGAAAGCATGGCGTCCAACCCTCTACCGATACTGCCAATCCACACAATACAATATTAGAATAAAGCCTTTGTTGAGAGTCGACAAACAGTAGATAATACACCAATGCTCATATTTATTGTGTAAACCATTGTGGTGAATGATATATCCTAGTTGGATTGTTTATCAATATAGACGTGAGGAAAGTCCCTCGTCTATTTACCATTTTTGTAAATGAGAATTATAACAAGTGAGTGGGTGTGTGTGTTGATGAGATAATAACCACAACGAGAGTTCTATTTAACAATGTAAATAATGGTGATGTTTATTTTGCTTATCATGTGTTTATTATATTACAAATGAAACATACCAAATATAGGCGTGGTCAGTTGTAGTGAAGGGAACGTATTACAATTACAAAGGTATTGTGGTGTTTGCTGTTCCCGTGGCTGTTTATCGTTTCGTGGTACAGAGGCTGTCTGCTTTCCCGTGGCTGTCTGCTGCTTACCTCAAAGGGGTTCTCAACCAGTGGGAGACAACTAGGCCTGGTCCATTATCCGACAGGGGGCGTAAGGCGTCTTACTACACCATCAATATAATAATTGCGTCTTTAACTAAAAATTTAACAGGGAAGGAATAATTGATTGAATCGACCCTTGGAAAGATGTGAAAGGCAAACTTGACTTCGGTGGGATTATAACCTAGAAGGAAATAGAACGTAATTAAGTACCACAAAAGTCATTTGCCATAGAAAAAAATCATTAGAAATTAAGGGTTGAACTGAAAAATCAAAATATGTATTTAACGTCATTCTTATTAATTTCACCCGCCTTTCACAAAAATATTCTAAGTGTAATGGGGATTCTTAAACTTGAAGAAATCGACAAGGTCTTCGTTTGAAAGATAAAAATCTGATTTCTTTAACGGCGTTGACTACGCCACTATAGATCTTTTATTATAGCCACTGGAATGGCAGGCATCTGTAGTTTCCGACAACAAATGGGCATCATTGCTCACATAAAAATGTAGTTACCTCTGTTGGAGGACATAATTGATTGCTTCAATGAGATGATATAATACTAGCCGCCAGTGCGAAACTCCTTTCCATACAAACTCGCCTAAAATCGCCCTTGTTTATTTTCCATTATACAAAACTACCCGTTTCATGGTTATATTAAAACATTATGGCATAATTTTATGCAAGAACTTCAACTTAATAATAAGAAGAATGAAGCTGTATTATCAAAATTAATTGAAACATGAACTGTCTATTTCATTAGAATTATGGCAACGAATGGGTTAACCTCCCCTTGGGGGTTTTCTCGTCCGAGTCATACTGAGTCAGAGGAAAAGCAAAGCTGGTAGGTTTTAGAGAGATAATCGAATGAAGGGATTGCCAAGAATGTCAGCAATGGGTCCTCCGATCAATTTGTAGATTTGATGGATAGCCGTTGACTCTTTGTTGAATGAATCCACTCTTGTAGACAGACACTGTTTTTGTCATATTCAAGGTCTTCATACATTTTCCACATTGCAGCTTGAGACCCTGCTTGGTGTTACCAATTTACTTGCCGACGGCTCGATCATGAAATAGGTAATACATGATCACTAGTAGTAGATTATTTAATCTGACTTAATACCCTTATAACTACGAACCTGAGAAAAATATCTGACATACGAATCAAACTAAAGCGTAGTAGCAACTCGTTCGCTATGAGTGCGTGTGTGAGGGTTTTCAGCTCCTCAGCATATTTCAGGCTTCCCAATTTTTCAAACAGACGTGCATATATCGCTTATCTATAACTGGTCGGTGCTTACTAATCACATCTCACTCTCCTAGTTAAAGGAATGTGTCTTGATATGAATATGCATAAGAAAGGATTTTCACAAGAGGAAACGCGTCAATTACAAATCAGAAATTAGAATTTGCAAAGGAAGTTCGTACTTTCTTTCTTTTTTTAGTAGAATGGGATAAATCTATTAACTTTTTCAGTGAATTGATTGCATTAATCAAGAGTTAAGTAAAATTTAAAAAAGAATTCTTTTTACGAATGAAATTCCGCTTACGTCATACATACACGCACACATGGTGGCTGCCAACTCGTTTTCGAGTATGGCCACTACTTTATATCCATGTAGGAGAACCCCTACCGATGCGCTGAACGAGTGTGACTTTTTAGTCCAGCCAGCGACTTGAAAACTCTGGTACAAACACTACACTTGTGACAATTACTGTCACATACTGCTGGGCCCATGGTACCATGTGACGACAAGTGCAGAGAGATCTCCAGATATAAAGCAATGCCTGTGCCGTGAAGCTTTTATAGTGAGTAAAGGCACTGCACAAAGCCAGTCCCACTCTCTTAACCAAGATGATATTTACCAAAAAGAAGAACAAATCAACATCATTGGATACCATCAGGGTTGCAGGTGTTATATCAGAGTTTCCCTTCTCCTAGAATTCTGCATTGACAAAGGCTCAGGGCTCATCTATCCCGGTGATTTTGGATGGCCATTGACTCTTAAGAGGTCCTTTGCTCTTTGACAGGTTTTGTTTTTAGTCCTGCAGGATGTCCAAAGTCACCCTCCTCACCAAGAAAACTTGGTGGGGTTGCCAGTTTAGTCGCCAACGACCCGACCATGAGACAGGTTATACTGGGATACATGTTACCAGTAGCACCAACTGATGACCTGACAATGTACACGCACACATACACGCATGCATACATACATACATACACACATGCATGCATGTATGTATGATGGCCGCAACTCGATTTTGTGTAATGTCTTCGTTTGATACTTAAGCATGAACGTGGTATCACGGACGTGGCTTTTTAGTCCTGCTAGGGACTTTGCCTGTGACCAGCAATGCCATGCATCGCAAAAAAATGTCATATATCAAGCTGGATATATTAACTCCTTAGGAAAGGGCACAGAGCCTAATTTTCTTTAATTATATATATATACAGTGGCGCTGGAACTGGTGGAGGGGGCGGGTCATGCCCCCCCCCCTCCAATAATTATATTTTCTCCCCAAACTATTAAAACACATCTATTTGGATATGCACTACAATTTATGTATTTATGTACATGTTATATTTATCGCTTGTCGAAGTTTTCTGGCCATTTTAGAGTGCAAAGAGTTAAACTAACTACAACTAAATCGGTCAAATTGCTCCCCCCCCGATCAGAAATGCTTCCACCACCCCTGTGTTGTAGATGGCGGTCACGTATTTTGTTGACTCTTGAGGTATAAAAGATAAAGTTGAACTCAATTAAATTCGAACTCAAACACAGAAGCAAGGAATGAATAAAGTATTTATCTTTCAAATATAAATGATGATTCTAAAGCTACCATAAATCGTTATTCTTTTTATACAATTAGCTTTGTAATGTTTATTATCTTAAATAGCGCTGAATACATGACGTACATACCGAACGTTTTCCGATGCAATGAAAATGAATCCATTATGCTACATTTTATGAAGTATTATCATTTATGTGTACAAGTAGAACTACTTGATGTTCACACCGAGAAATCACTCAAGAAATCGATTAAACTTATAACAGGTAAGTTCATTTTCAGAATTCGTCTGTTATCTTTATTTTTCTATTACCGACCGTTTAGACAGGTGGTGTCCATGACCCCTTTCGTGGTCTCTGATGCTGGTGGAAGGAAGATACCACTAACTGCAAGCCTGCAGCACAGTAGACTCCTCTAAAGACAGATAGTAATGTTAAACCGGGCGATAAATTAAGTCTATCACCCAAGGGGATTGACAGAATCATTAGAATGCTGGAAAAAAATGCTTGCAGTATTTAGTTACTATCCTTTAAGTTCTGAGTTCCAATTCTGTCGTGGTCGACTTTGTATTTTATCTTTCTGGGGTAGATAAGATGAGGTACCAATCAAGCACTAAGGTTGATTTATCTAGGTATAGCAGTCGAGATAAAAATTTAATTATGATAGAAAGATAAGATCAAAACAACTCTAAAGTCACTAGCGCCAAATACTTTGCTGGGATGTGATTCACATTCATGTGAATCAGTTTATTAAAGAGTCGGGCTTTACTAAATAAAATGAAATATTTCAAGCCTGTTTATAAGAACAATAAATGTGTATTTCTATCACAAGCACAATGCTACACATTTAGGAGAGTTTATTGTTGACTGTATCGAAATACTTAAGCGGTATCTAAATACTTAATCGACCCCGAAACAACAGCAAAATGGAATCATATTTTGTATGTATGGACCCATAGCTCCTGATAGAGTCGTAGCGGCGTCGTAGTGGCATACTATGTTTCTTGAGCATTTTAAAGATGGTGGAAACCATCACTCTTCAGATCAGAACACAGTGGATTTCTTTCAAAGAAGGAGGTAGAAAAAGAGATAGGGGGGGGGGTGAGAAAGTGATGTAGAGGAAGAATCAATACCAGTACTGGACTGGTACTTAATGTATCGACCTCGAAAGGATGAAAGGTAAAATTGACCTCAGTGGATTTGAACTCAGAGAGTCAATGTTTTAACGGGTTTGCCAATTCGCTGTCTTATTATATTTTGCCAACAACCTGTTCAGAAACACGGATAGCGATGAACATTTTCATAGACTTAAGTGATTCGACTCAATTTAGGTGCAAAAACCATTTAACTAAATTGAGACACAATAACATGTTTTGTTTTATCCATACGGAAAATCAAGGTAAAACTCTACTTATCAGTTTGGTGCAATAAAAGACATTACAAATTACCGTGAAAAATGTCAAAATTGCACAGAAGCAAAATATTTCAGCACTGGTTAATTGATAATTACTTACAATTACAACGCAGAGAAGCGGAAAATTATATATATATGTATATATATATATATATATATATATTTATATAATTGTACATTTTTCTTACTTTTCTTTTTAAGGCAACCAAACTAAAATTTGAAATGTTTTATTCTTACATATTGTATCAGGTTGTCCAGAAAATAATGCAGGTTTTTAAACATTAACTTTTAGCCCCAGTCAAGAATAAAATTTATTGACCAATAAAAACCATTAAAATCTACACATTTCCCCCAAAAGATATAAAATTATTTATAATATAGAATTTTGAGGTCATGGAGGCGATAAATATTTAGAAGGCATTTTTTGCGGCCGTTTGGTTGTTGAAGACTTTTCATTACAAGAAGTTATCGAAATGCTTAAAAAAGTAGTAGTCGGTTGGTGAAAGATCCGATGTGTATGCTGGATGAGGCAAAGTTTTGTAGCCCAATGCGTTCAACTCCTGGGGCAATGGTTGTTTGATGTATGGTTGAGCGTTGGAACATTTTTATTGACTAATGCTGGACACGTACGCTGCAATGTTTTATGCCTTTCATCGATTTTGTGAAAATACTTCTACGTGGACCACCAAACAGTTGGTACAACTTCAGCTTTGGGAAGTGTTTAGGAACTTCATCTCGGTCCAACCACTGTGCTGAACGTCGTCGGTTGTTGCATAGGATCTATCTTTCACCCCACATCCCAATGCGATGAAGAAATGGATGGTTTTCGTTCAATTCGTGTGGAACCCATTTTTCAAAGGTTCTAATTCGGTTCAAATACTTAGACATTTTCCTACAGTTGTTCAAGGATTTGCTTTCCCAAAGCCTTCAATTAATCGTCGTCAATGGCAGATGTCTGCGACCTTCCTTATCGTCAAGAGTGAATTCACCGCGACGAAATGTTCAATGTTATACTGTGATTTCATAACATTTCCTTGAGCCCCAAATTTCGTTAGTGTTTCTAGTCATTTTTGCTGCACTGCGGTCGAGTGTAAACGCATAGAAATAAATTTGGCGAAAATCTGAAAATTAACAAAAATACAATTTGTATTAAATCTTGATTGCATAAACTTTAAAATTATACATAATTTTACACACCTTGCGTGAGTTTTTATTCTTTAAAATCCGTTGAAAGAAATAAAAACATAAAATCTGCATTAACTTCTCAAAAGCATAAATATTTTTCTAATTTTTCTTTTTATGAAGTTTTAAACTTTAAATAGATTTTCTTTTTCTTTCTTTTTAAGGAAATGACATTTTATACAATATTGGCGTTGAAAGAAAAGAATGCCGGAATAATGAAGTGATTTTAAAAATTACTGGATATTTGCCGAACCGTGCTATGGAAGGAGTGCAGAGGTGTAGTCACATCAGAAATAATTTGGTTTATATACAACAAACGCTTCCTATAAAGAAAACGTTTGGGCATATTTTCATTCATACTAATTTGCCCGTTTATCGACGAAACAAGAAAGGTGAATAATTACTCATTGCCTATTTTATAGCCTTAGAACAATTGTCGTCGGCGACGACAGCGACGCGCGCATGTCTGTGTGTGCATGTGTGTGTGTGTGCACACAGATCAACCATTACTGTCACAATGGACATATACGTGGACAAGGTGGAAAGAAGGTGCAGAACTCCAGGCGCATGCCACCTCATGGTCCACAGTTTCTGTCACTCCACCATACTTGGTGATTGCAATAATTGTTTCTGATTTAGACACAAGGCCAACAATTCTGGGGGAAAGGAAAGTCGATTAAATCGACCCCAGTGCGTGACTGGTACTTTATTTTATCGACCCGTAAGGACGAAAGGCAAAGTTGAGCTCAGCCGGATTTGAACTCGGGTTAAGAGTCGTGACTAAATGCCGAAAAAAATTTTGTCTGGCGCTCTCACCATTCTACCAATCGATATTATTTAGAATGTATTCTATTGTTACTGAAATTATTAAGTTAATCTTTCTTGATTATTGATTTGAAATTTCGTGTCGTCTTTCTATTTTCCACTGCATTTTGTTTAATCATTAGGTAACATAATCTCTCTCTGATTGATATAGAGAGCGGTATTGGGAGAGATAAGTGTAGATATTTATAGAGAATGAGAGAGTGTATTAGTGTTAGATATAGAGATTGAGATAAGGGAGGTGGTGTCGTGGTAGATATAGAGAGGGGTAGAGTTTGGTTTTAGTAGATACAGAGAGGGGGATTAAAAGAGAGTTTTGTGTGATAGACATAGAGAGGAGAGTTTGGTGGCACTCTCAGGTCCCAAATAATAGGAGGGGTTCTCCAGCTGCCGTATCAATATGAAGCACTTACAATAACATTTCGCCGCAGATAGTTTAGCAAAATTTAATACGCAGGTGGGAGTGAGGTGGAAAAAATCTGACAAATTAATAAGTGAGGGGTGGGGACGATTATTCAAGACCTGAGTTTACGTAAATTATTGACGGACGTAAGAATGAACACTCAATACCGAAGTAGAGTTTAAATATTCATTTATTAATCGCTAAGCCTTGTTACTCTGGAGTCTCACCTGCGTACTCACCAGACAAGACTGGTGATCCTGTGAGTGCGTAGGTGAAACTTTAGAGTAACAAAGGTCACAAATAGCCATAATAAATGAATGCATATATGTATATATATATATATATGTATGTATGTATGTATGTATGTATGTATGTATGTATATATGTTCTTCTGCTTTTATAATTTCCCAATTTTTTTCCCAATAGAGAGTCAGTTTCTAACATAGACACAAGACTCTCTCATTGTAATTTGCACATCAACTAGGTAGATATGTATGTCTGCATGCATGCATGTGTAGATATGGATGTTATTGTATGTGTGGATGTGTATGTTTTGAGTTGTATGTGTGCATGTGTATATGCTTTGTATCTGTACATGTGTATATGCAGTTATTAGATGCAAAATGTTTGGAATGTTTTACATATTTTTACTGTTCCATTAATGGATTGTATTTGTAATTTCCTAACTAGTTGTGTTCTTTCTGTTCCTGTGAAGCTTAGCTTCTCAAGATTTGTATTGAGCAGTTACTAACATACCCCAGTGCCCCAATAATCACAGGCATAAGTCTGAAGGTGTAATCGGGGTGGAGTATCTGCAGATTTCTTATCAGTTCTGCATAAATATTCTCCTTTTCGCTAATCTTTGATATTATATTGGCATCTGCTGGGAAGCTAATT
>OZ024745.1:48126541-48129041 GCA_964016885.1 Eledone cirrhosa
AGTCACTGTATTCAGTCAAACCAACAACCTATTAGTAGTTGGGCTCTATAGGCCACCCCAAACGCCTGTACCATGCTTCAAGGAATGCCTCAACAGCATAAAGTGTTTCATCCAAGAGTGTCACCCTGACAACATCTTAATGATGGGGGACTTCAACCTCCCCGGAGTTGACTGGTCCACAAACACCCTGCCACCAGGTTCTTCTGCCTCAACCTCTGACAGGGAAGCTGTGGAATCGCTTCTTGACTTCATGGATGATTTCTTCCTATCCCAACTAGTGCTCGAACCAACGAGGTGCCACAAAAACGTCCTAGACTTAATTTTCAGCAATCACACTGACAATATCCACAATATTGCAGTGGAGAAAACTCTACTCTCTGATCATGACATGGTTCTCTGTGATCTGAGATTCCACCGTCCAATATACAAACCCAATGTCATTTCTCCTGTCCATCCGTTTGACGCTATGGATTTCCACAATGCAAACTGGGAAGCGATCAGTCATGATCTTGCACATGTCGACTGGTCCTTCACGCACACTCATACACCCACTAACATCAAAAAGTCCTGGCAGACATTTGTGGACACTGTTACAAACATATGTGCTAAACACACCCCATTAAGAACTATAAACAAATCTAAGAGCAGAATCCCTAGAAATAGAAAAACACTCATCAGAAAAATTAAGAGAACGAACAAAAAAATCAACAAGCTGAAATACTGTCAGCAGCAACACATCAACTTGACTGCCATTTCATCACTAGAGATTAAAAAACATAACCTCCAAAACAACATAATGTCCCTCATCAACAATCAGAGAAGAGCTGAAGAGGCCTGGGCCATTGAGAAGATCAAACTCAATCCCAAAGTGTTCTTTTCATTTGCAAAAAAACACAAAATCACTGGCTCTACTGTTGGCCCTCTAATTGATGAAAATGGCACTCTTCAAGACAATGCTAAAACCATGGGTGAGATACTGCAGAAACAATACTGCTCTGTTTTCAGCAATCCTGATATGGCCGATCTGGGCTGTATCGGCGATGTTACTCCCCATTACACCTTATCGGACATAACGTTTGGCGCCCCTGATGTCTTGGCGGCAATAAAGGAAATCAAGCATAATTCAGCAGTAGGTCCCGATAGGTTCCCTGCTTGTGTCTTGAAGGCGTGTCAACACCAACTTGCTTCTCCTCTTGCCAATCTGTGGCGGAACTCACTGGATGCTGGATATGTGCCAGAAAACCTTCTATCCCAGTCTGTTGTCCCAGTTTTCAAAAAGGGAAACAAATCCCTTGCCGTGAATTACCGTCCAATCTCACTCACCTCTCATATCATTAAGGTATTTGAGCGAGTGGTGAGATCGCGAATGACCCACTTCCTTGAGAGTAACAATATGCTGAACTCCAACCAGCATGGATTCCGTAATGGAAGGGATTGCCTGACGCAACTACTGCATCACTTTGATGACATTTTGAGAGCCTTGGGAGAGGGTTCCAACACTGATGTTATCTACCTTGATTTCAGCAAGGCCTTTGACAGGGTTGATCATAACATTCTACTGAGAAAGCTGTCCAATATTGGTGTCACTGGAAAGCTGCTGCAGTGGATCAAGAGCTTCCTGTCAAACAGAACCCAACATGTTGTAGTTGAGGGAGTCAAATCAAGCCCAGCCAAAGTCAGTAGTGGAGTCCCACAAGGCACTGTGTTGGGCCCACTTCTCTTCATCATCTATATTAATGACATCACTGACATCATCAAACACAGCAACATTAAAATTTTCGCTGATGATTCCAAGCTCCAAAAGGTCATCAATGGCGTGGATGACCGGATAAGCCTTCAGTCAGACCTACTGGCTGTTACCCAATGGGCAGAAAAGAACAACATGCTACTGAACGAAGACAAATTCGAACTGATCCACTTTGGAAAAGAGGATGCTCTGAAACTCCCGTACTCCCTTCCCTCCGGGGAAACTCTCGTGGCATCTAACAACATCAGAGACTTGGGAGTAACCGTGGACAGCAACATAAGCTGGACCACGCATATAAGCAGCAAAGTTGACATGGCCCGCAGAATGTGTTCCTGGATCCTCAGAACCTTCCAGTCGAGAGATTCCCGCACCATTATCCTTCTCTTCTCTACTTTCGCCCGACCACACCTTGAATACTGTTGTCCACTGTGGTCTCCCCACACGAAACAAAGTATCATGAAACTTGAAGCTCCTCAAAGGGCAATCACGAAAAAGATAGATGGCATGTCAGACCTTGACTACTGGGGTCGATTGGAAAACCTGAAACTTTACTCACTCCAACGTCGCCGTGAGCGTTATATTATCTGCATGATGTGGAAAATGTTCCATCATCACTGCCCAAATGATGTTGGCATCGCCTTCAAGATACACCCAAGGCTTGGGCCCCGTGCTATCCGTCCCATTCAAAAATCTAAATCGCAACTCATAACAACAATACGGCACAATTATTTCACCTCAATCGGCCCTGCTCTC
>OZ024745.1:48149041-48309041 GCA_964016885.1 Eledone cirrhosa
CGTAGTTTAATGGATAGACTGTTCAGTTCACGATCATAAGGTCTTGAGTTCAATTTCTGGTGGTGCGTTGGGTCTTTGTGTTAGACACTTTATTTTACGTTATTCCAGTTCACTCAGATGGGAAAGAGTGAGCTGTACCTGTAAATTCAAAGGACCAGCTTTGTCACAAATTGTGTTGCGTTGAATCTCCCCGAGAACTACGTTGAGGGTACACATGTCTGGGAAATGCTCAGTCACTTGCACGGTAATTTCATAAGTAGGCTGTTCTGTTGCCTAACGGTAAGAGTGTCGGACTTACGATCAGATTCCTGGACTGGCTTTTGTGTTCTACTCTTGAGCAAAACACTTCATTTCACGTTGCTCCAGTATACTCAGCCGAAAATCTGCACCAGCAATAGCTGGGGGTTTCACCCTGCAATGGACTGGTGTCCTGCCCAGTGGAGAAACTTGTATTCTCAGTCGCTGAACGCTACGGAAACCTGGATAAACACCAGCCTTATGAGCCTTTGGGTTTGAGACAGACTTTAGACATTTTTAGGCTGTTCTGTTGAGCAAACAACTGGAGCACTCGTCGTCGTAAACAGCAAAGGTCCAACAACAATATTTGTTCAATTGTTTTTGCAATGTTTGTGTATATTGGTTAATATATTCACAATTTATTCTTTGATTTTGTGGATATATATATATACATGAGTCAGTCTTAAAACCTATCCTAATGCTATATTAAGCAAACCCATTTTACCCCAGAAACCACCAATTGCTTCTTATTTTTCTAATCTAATACATTTCAAATTCGGTTAAATTAGTTCAACCAAAATTGAAAACATCCTCTGTATCTTAATTGTTTATATGGTCATCAAAAGTTCATGGTTTTTGTATTAGAAGACATCTCTATAGTTCGTAGTTCTGTCACATCGACACACAGTGTTGTTGGCGTTGGCATGGCATAGCTATAATCTGTGCCACCCGAGGCAGCCCTTTGAATTTTCTGCCCCTCCATCCCTGACAAAAAATACAGCATATTTCACAGTGACTTCCTTTTAAAATGCCCCACCTCACATAACAGAGCCGCTCGGTGCTACTGATCGCTAGAGAAATGTAACACTATTTTCTTGGCTTTTCAAACTATAGTACTGATTTAATTAAGATATTCACTATGGTCACCCGGATAGTAAACCAAGTCATACAGAACGGGGTCATACCAAATGACTGGCGTAGCAGCATCATCATTAACTGCTACAAGGTTAAAGGAGATGCCCTAGATAGGGGAAACTATATAGGCATTAAATTAATTGACCAGGTCATGAAGGTCACAGAAAAAGTTATAGCGCAACTAATCAGAGAGCAAATTGATCTAGATGAAATGCAGTTTGGGTTTGTGTCAGGTAAAAGTACCACAGACGCCCTTTTCCTTGTACGATAACTACAGGAGAAGTACCTAGCTAAAGGTAAACCCCTATACTTAGCTTTTGTTGACTTGGAGAAAGCACACGACAGCGGCCCCGGGCCATTATCTGGTTGGCCCTTAGAAAACTAGAGGTTGATGAATGGCTTGTGAGAGCTATACAAGCCATGTATAAATATACGGTTAGCAAGGTTAGAATTAACAACGAATATAGTGAAGAATTAAGTGTAAAAGTTAGTGTTCATCAGGGCTCTGTCCTTAGTCCCCTCCTATTTATTATTGCCCTTTAGGCTATAACAGAGGAGTTCAAGATCGGCTGTCCATGGGAACTTCTATATGCAGATGATCTAACGCTCATAGCTGAATCAATGGCTGAACTAGAGAAGAAATTCCAAACATGGAAGCATGGCCTAGAATCAAAAGGCCTTAAAGTTAACTTGTCTAAGACTAAAGTTCTAGTATGTAGTTCAGTGTGTAGGAAGGGAATAGGCAGAAACTCCATTTTATGTCCCAAATGCAAAGTATGGGTGTATAAAAGATGTAGTGGGATCACAGGTAAGCTATCTAAAAACGTAGATTTTATATGTGGCCGGTGCTCAGGTGCAATAAGTAGCAAGTGCCCACAGGATACTAGCTCCTTCTATTGCACAGATGGTCCTATAGAAATAGTGGACACCTTCCATTACCTGGGTGACAAAATCAGCAGTGGTGGAGGGTGCTCTGAAAGTACAGTAGCCAGAGTCAGAACGGGATAGAAAAAGTTCAGAGAGCTTATACCACTATTGGCCACTAAAGGTTTCTCTCTAAAAATGAAAGGCAGGCTGTATGATGCCTGCATACGAACAGCAATGTTACATGGCAGTGAGACATGGGCATTGTGTGCAGAGGATCTGCGCAGATTGGAGAGGAACGAAGCATGTATGCTCCGCTGGATGTGTAATCGTAATATACGTGAACAGCAAAGCATAAATGAACTAAGTGAGAAATTAGGTATAAGAGGTATCAGATGCTGTTTACTCGAGAGAAGACTACGTTGGTATGGTCACGTGATGCGCATGAAAGACGATAGCTGTATAAAAAAGTGCATGGCGATCAAAATTGATGGAAGTTATGGAGTAGGTAGATCCAGAAAAACCTGGGACGATTTGATAAATTTCGACCTTACACACTTACACCTCTCTAAGACAATGTCACTGGACCGAGATCTTTGGCGCTACGCAGTAATACAGAAAACCCGCCTTGCCTAAGTACAAAGCGAAACCTGCAGTCAGTAGGCACCTCTTAATCAAATATACACCCCTATCCCACTACCCCAACTCCCCTACCCCCATCAACATCACCCCTTTCTCTGTGAAGTTATGTTGGTACCATCTATCCTAAATAAATGAGGTCGTGTAGGTGTCACGACAAAAAAAACACACTCCACGCTGTAATGTGGCCGTGTAGGTAACAAGGTAAAAACCTCCCAGTCCACACTGTAAACGTGGTTGGTGTTAGGAAGGGCATCCAGCCATAGTAAACTTGCCAGACAGTCCTATACGAGCGAGACACGGTCTCCCAACCAATCTTGCCTCAAGTGAGACAATTCCCATCTAAACCCTAGATGATGATGATGATATCCACTTTTCCTAGCTTACAACTACAACATATGGTAGCTGTTTAATGGTCACCTTTTCCATTTTCCCCCGCACAAACATTTTTTGGGGCTTCACTCGTAGTGGTGTCATCCCTAAGTGGAGTGACAAATTTAAGGAAGCTTTTCCTCTACTTTAGATAATTCATAAGTCTTTTATCGAACATCTATTTTCTGTTTCTGATTAAAGTTTAAGCAAAGAATCGCTGCTTTCACCCTTAACGGGATCTTCTGAAACTAAAAAAATCAATCTGTGAACGCAGAAGTAAATATTTCGAAAAACGTTATACACTATATATATATATATACACACTATATATATACATATATACATACACACACACAGATAGCGTCATAATGTCGTAATGCAGACAGCCATACATACAGACAGATATAAGGGCGCGACATTATAGCTATATATCTATCTAAAAAGACAGACTAAGAGAGATAGCTAAACGGCGTCTAATGCGGTCCCTAGGGCATTGAAAATTTGAAATATCTTTTGTTCAAAACACTCACACGACCATAAGTATTACATGTGTAAAGTTTGAAAACAATCGGTTGGGTGGTTCTCGAGTTTTAGGGAGTCAGACAGACAGACATTCTCTGTTTTAGATATATAGATAAATAATATATATAAATAAATGTTATATATTTTTGATTTTACTATATTTATATATATAATATGTATCATTTAATATTTAATATACTATTATATCATCTTTACCACCACCTCACCGACCTGAACCCTCTACTTTTATCGCTCAACTATACAAAATAAAAACAAAACGCAAAAAAAAATAACTCTGTAAACGGGATGTCTTTTATAATCTTCAGTATTCTACACAGCAGGCATTCATTTTTGACTGTGTTGTCTGTTGTAAGGAGTGTAGCTTTTACTATGCCGTTCCTCAGAACCATCCTAGACGTGTTGGGTGAAGTTGTGCTCGCCTGTTGATTTGCCAGGACGAAATCCTACTTGCTCAGAGATGAGGCGTTCAACTTCTACTGTCACTATTCAGCTGAGGATTAGATGCTCAAATAGCTTATTGCTGTGTCCGAGAAGTGAGATCGAGTTGTAGCTTTGGGGAATTTGTGGGTCTTTTCCTGGTTTCAACAGTGCTATTACACAAACCGCTTTCCAGACTTTAGGTAATTTATATATTGTTAAACAATGATTGTATATCTCTAGGAGTCACAGGTCCGAAATTCGTCATCTTTTCACTCAGATCGCAATGTTATCCTTGTATGCCTTTCTTGTAGTAAACGTGAAATCGCAGTTTCCGTCTTTTACAGTGGTCTTGTGTAACTAGGGTATACACCACTTTTGATACGGTCTTTCTTGGTGTTATTCTTAATAACGAACAACTTCGTCTGCAGTGACCTTTTGTTGTTGAAGCACAGCTTTAAAATCCCCAGTATCTTTCTTTCTGATTTGTTTTTTCTCGATAATTTCGATATGAAAAACATTAGCTTATGCCAGAAGGACAATATATTAACAACGTAAAAGGTGTTTTTTCATGCTATCTTACTGCAATGATTAACTTCCATTTTCGTTCTCATCAGAAATTTCATATACTTTTTGGATTTCTCCAACATAAATGATAAGTAATTTATTGTTGATTTGAATAACAATACATAGAAAGGCTGTTCTTGATATATGTATCAAAGTAGTTATATATTAAGAATGATAGCCAAAGACAGTGTAATACTCTCAGTAGGTTTGACGATTGTTCTTAGTACTTTAGTAAAATGTAGTACCTCTAGTATTTGAAAAACAGAATCAAGTCCATTTCTCCAACTATATTCTTCTAATGTTTTGTAATTCTTCATACTTTTAATTTGAATTTGTCCAAAACACCCTAAAACTAATTTCTTGCCTTATTTTTTTTTTTTAGGAGCAATGTAAAATCGTAAATTGTGGAGATACTTTGTCAGGAATGTTCGACTGTGGTAGCAATGATGGTGATGAGCTCACATACATGCTACCTTTTCTCCCTGTCTTCTCCCAATGTTATTTCGCTACTAAAACACTTTCTTCTCTTTTAAACTAGCTACCTGTATACCCTTCTCTATCCAGACACGTTCGTTCTACTCATCTCCCCTCTTTCTGTCATCTTTATAGTAGCTTACTTTTCAATTTCTTATAAAACATTCAGGTCAATCCCCACTCTTTGGAATTTACCCCCCCCCCCTCTACGTTTTCCGTACAGACTTCTACTCGTTGTTGACGTTCAACATGAACAACAACGGCATCAATCTGACCAGCCAGGGAGGACCTGCAAGTGTCATAGGAATTGGCCCTTCCCATTCTCTGGCTATCTTATAAAAAAATAATGCAATAAATTAGTTTTAGGGTATACAGGTAGCTAGTTTAAAAGAGCAGAAAGTGTTTTAGTAGCGAAATAACATTGGGAGAAAAGGTAGCATGTATGTGAGTTCATCATCTTCATTGCTACCACAGTCGAACATTTCTGACAAAGTCTCTCCACAATTCATTATTTTCGGTCGATTGGCAGTATCGGTAGAGGGTCGGACGCCATGCTTTGCAGCACAGTTACGTCCCTTTACGGACTGAGTTCAAATCCCGCCGAGGTTAACTTTGCCTTTCATCCTTACGGGGTCGATTAAATAAAGTACCAGTAAAACACTGGGATAATTGCTGGCCTTGTGCCAAAAAGTAGAAACAATTATTTTCCATTGCTCCTGTCAACTGTTCCCTACTGAGGCTTGTATCACTTGAGAGTTGACCGATGAAGGTTCGAGTAGATCTTCTTCTACTGCATCTCCCATGTTTGGTTCCCACAATAGTAGCTTGTGTATAATGTCCTGCTTACTTCTCCAGCAATGTCCTGCAAATCGTAACCGTCTTTGGGCAATTGTAGTTATCTTGAGCAAGTTTTGATATAAACTTCCATTTGTAATACGTTGACGCCAGTTTGTTTTGTACAACCCTAGCATTTTAGTGTCAAGAACACTGACTCAACTGATGTTCTGAAGAATATTTTGATTTTTCTAGGTAGATCTGACTCCCATATCCTTTCCATTTTGTTCATTGTAGCTCAGACTTTGGAAATTCTAATGTCAATGTCCTTTTTGGATGAACTCGTCCAGCAGACTAAATATAGAAAATCAACTCTCTCTCTCTCTCTCTCTCTCTCTCTCTCTCTCTCTCTCTCTCTATATATATATATATATATATATATATATATATATATGCATGTGAGCGTGCGTGTGTATGTTGAACCTCCGTCACTTTCGACTATGAATGTTCCAACGGATTATTTATATTTTAATTAATTTCAATAGAGAAGATTGATTTGTAAAACGAGTAAATCATAAAACGAGCTCGGTCATGGAACGAATTAAACTCGGACTGGGAGGTATCACTGTATATAAATTTAATGTCTTAACAACTATTCTGTTAAATTTTCTTTTAGACAGGACATCTTCATTGATGTTTTTCCTAGATTAAATAAATATATTATTTTAAGACATTTTAACATATGCTGCATATTCATTGCGTCATCATTTTTTTCTCTTCCATTTCTCTTCAATATCGTCATATCTCGGTAGAATTCTTCAATAATTTTAGAACAAAGCAACGTTTTTCTGAAATTCTTTATTACTACTCTCCCTCTTAATACTTTTACTGTGTGGATGGACTGCTACATATATTAAGTTTGCTGCCCCAACCTACTTAAATCTTAATTTACAATGGTGGCTACTATCTATAGATGTCAGAATTGCTGCTCAAAGAAACTTATCTGTATGCTTATTAAGTGTTTACAGTGTTTATCCTCGACTTCATAACTAATTTTAGTCTTTTAATATGTTTTTTTTTAATGGAGAGCTGGAGACTGACAAGAAGCAGTATACAGTTAGACAAAGTAACTTGAGGCATTTAGTTATACTGAGATTTATTCAGTAGCGCAGCTACGGAAACGAGGGAGGCGGTCTGCTCTAAAGGACACGTGATATGGTTTTTACGTGTGTGTGTGTGTGTCAAAGGAGGGGGATAAACTGAAGGGCAGACCCCGGGTAGTAAAGCTCGAGTTATTCTACCGGCATTTCGTTATGATCCTTTACGTTCTGAGCTCAAATCCCACCAAGCTCAACTTTGCCTTTCAGCCTTCTGAGGTCAATAAAATGAAGCACAAGTGATCGATACAATCGACTTTCCCCTCCCCATAAATTGCTGGCCCTGTTTCTAATTTAGAAATCATTATTACAATTTACTATTAAGTTTAAAATTAGGAAAAAATATTTATAATCAAAGTTCCTTTTAATCTCAGTTATCAGAGGAGCAAAATTGACTACTATAGTGTACCTAATTCTGGATTTATTTCGTATTTCGGCAAAATGGAAAAGAATAATTGATTATACCAATCCTTATCTTATTGGTTGGTAATTATTTTTATCAAACATAAAATTAGAAAAAAATAAAGTTGACTTGACATTCTCTTGTATTATATAATTTACAGAGTGAGCTGGGTGTATTTTATCATGACACTAGCACTACCACTTTACTGAGTGGGCTGGGTGTATTTTATCATGACACTAGCACTACCACTTTACAGAGTGGGCTGGGTGTATTTTATCATGACACTAGCACTACCACTTTACAGAGTGGGCTGGGTGTATTCAATTGTGGAAAAAAATTTTAAATTATCCTTTTTCTTTCATTTTCCAGTAAAAATACGCGTATTTGTGTTAACTGAAAAGATGTATGTTAGCCTGTACCCAGTACAAGTAACTATAAAGGTACTGTTTATAGTTTTATTTAATATTATTGATTGTTGATTTACACACTTTTAATTCATGGCCATTGAGATGTTGATGTCGCCTAATTTACTTTTTAGAAATGATGACATAGAATACACACGTATGTGTGTGTGTATGTATGTATGTATGTTCTTCTGGTTTTATAATTTCACAAAGTTTTACCAATAGAGAGAGAGTTGGTTTCTAACATAGACACAAGACTCTCTCATTGGAATTTACACATCAACTAGGTAGATATGTATGTATGCATGTGTAGATATGGATGTTATTGTATGTGTGGATGTGTATGTTTTGAGTTGTATGTGTGCATGTGTATATGCTTTGTATCTGTACATGTGTATATGCAGTTATTAGATGCAACATTTTTGGAATGTTTTACATATTTTTACTGTTCCATTAATGGATTGTACTTGTAATTTCCTAACTAGTTGTGTGCTTTCTGTTCTTGTGAAGCCTAGCTTCTCAAGATTTGTATTGAGGCAGTTACTAACATATAATCACAGGCATAAATCTGAAGGTGTAATCAGGGTGGAGTATCTGCAGATTTCTCATCAGTTCTACATAAATGTTCTCCTTTTTTTCATTTTTTCCTTTACGTATGTATGTATGTATGTATGTATGTATGTATGCATGTAGTACAAGAAATGGCAAGACAAACACAGAGATGTAAAAACACAGTCTTATGAAAAATATTATTTGTAAATACAGTTTAATTGAAAAAGAAAAAAAGAAAATTTAGATTAAGAAGAAAGAAGGAAATGTAAAATAGGAAAATATAAAGAAAGAAAAAAACGGAGGAGGGAGGGAATGGCAAGGGCTTTAGTGTCACAGAAGAATGGGGAGGGTGATTGGGCCAAGGGTGCGGCGATAATGGTACTGCGCCCCGTGGACAAGACTGCAAAAGCATTCCCGCAGACAATGGCCCGCAACACCTGCTGTAACATTTGTTTATATTTTCACAGCAAGGATACCTACATTAAATTTATCTCAGATTTCTAATCTTTTAAGTCACTTCACATATTTTATTAATATGATAGTTTTATATTTGATGTTCTCAATGAAATGGATGTAAGTTAGAGCCTCCATTAATGCTCCTACACATTTCTTCAAAATGTTCAATGTTGTATGAGTGCTATGGAATTCAAAGGCTTGCATATCACATTAAAATTTCATCTTTAAAAAATTTTCAGCAAAGAATGAATCATATCAGATTTCAGGTCAAAATGAACTTTATTTTTTTATGAAATGTTTCTAAGTAGTTGATAGTTAGTTGTTGGGGCATGGAACAAAGTTTTATATTAATTTGTTCCAGTTCTCTGTTTTCAAATCCTGCGCCAAGGCCAACTTTGCCTTTCATCCTTTTGATGTTGATGAAATAAAATACCAGTTCAGGATGGTGAATTAACATGGTATTTGTTCCAGTTTTTTGTATTCTGTGTTCAAATCCTACTATGCCTTTCTTTGGTGGTTGACTTAATCTATTGCTCAAATTGATACCACAAAATTTGACCTTTGGTGCCTTTATCAGAGTCCACTGTGTTGCAAACATTTAGATGATATCTCTAGTTTGAGGATACCTTCCTTTTGCTCTTCTACTCATCTTGGAAACCTTAAAACAAGTCATGAACCCTGTCTTCTTTCCCTGACTAAATGGTAAAATAAAGAGCCTAAAGAATGGATTGCTGTTCTCATAAAAACTATAAAGGAGATGGAGATTCACAATGTCTTTTGAGACCAAGAGAAATTCAGATATGTTGAACTTTTCAACATATAATGAATAAATTTCATTCTTAACTTCCCTCTTTTCAAGTTGTGTGCAATAAAGACAAAGTTAATAGTTTAGTACATGGTTTAGTGATTAGAACATTGGCCTTGCAATCAAAAGGTTGTGAGTTCAATTCTCAGACCGGGTGATGTGTTTCCTTGAACAAGACACTTTATTTCACATTGCTCCAGTTTACTCAGCTGTAGAAATGAGATGATAGGACTAGGGTCCCTATCATTCCACTGCAAAGTGGTCGTGGAGGTGCCATGGCAAAAAAGTTTAGCAGTATTAGTTGTAGATGTTATCGCCACTTTAGCAGGGTGGTAGAATCAGTGGTCGTTAGTTGCCAGTGTGGTAAGTGATAGTATCCTCGTTGGATTATCTTGTTGACATAGACGTGAGGGAAGGTCCCTCGATCTATTTACCATCTATTCACAATATTCCTTTCGTCAGGTCGCCAATTCCAGCAGCATGGATTAAAGATGTTATTGAGACACGAGTAACATAACAACGACTTCAACCGCAGTAATTAGAGATGAAATGTTTGTTTATTTATATGGTTGAAGTTACAGATACAAAGAGGTTACAAAATGGAATGTGCCATTGCGCCGTTAAGCCGGCGAGGCTAGTGGTGCAATATCTCACTGTTACATTATGCGTGTTGCTGGCTCGAAGTTTCTGGTACAAGAGCGAGATTCTTCAAATCTTCGCGGTGAATTTCTTCCTCAGGGCGCGTGTGAGCCCGCGGAATGTAGGTCACTACAAAAGCACCCAGCACTCACTGAAAATGAGGTTGGTGTTAGGAAGGGCATCCAGCTGTAGAAATCAAGCCAGAATCAGTCCCACCCTTGCAAGCAGGGAAAAGCGGACGTAAAATGATGATGATGATATATAGTGAAAATGCATGATTTAGTGGTTGGGGTGTTTGATTCATAATTATAAAGTTGTGGGTTCAATTCCCGACTGCTAAATACTTTATTTTACATTGCTTCAGTTCAATCAGCTGGTAAAAATGAGTCATACTTGTAATTCAAAAGGCCAGTCAAGTCACGCACTGTGTCAAGCTGAATTTTCCTGAGAACTGTATTAAGGGTACACAAGCAAATTGTCCTATTGTTTGAACAATTGGTACAATCATCATTAGAACCGATGGCGGTCCAACAACAATATATACACACTTTCAACAACAATATTCACACATACATACTATAATCTTGTCCGCAGCACCATTGCCACCACGTCCTAGGCCACAAGCCCAATCATCCTCCCCTTCCCCATTCTTCTGTGACACTAGAGCCCTAGCCATTCCTGTCCTTTTCCATTTTTTAAAAATAATTTCTTATTTTACATTCTATTCTTTCTTCTCAATTTAATTTCTTTTTTTCTTTTTCTATTAAATTATATTTACAGTCAATAAACTTTTTATTGTATTGAAGAATATAACATAATACATTTTTTGTCTAAATTATATAAAAGGAAGATATAAAATAATTTTAGAAAATATTTTAATTTTTGATTTTGTTTGTATTTACCCATGTATTCTACCTTCCAAATATCTATTTTCAGAATCCATATAATACAACAGTTTATTCAAAAATTTATGAAAGTACTTATCCATATATAAGATTATTCTATTTGGTAAATTCGTCTGCTCCGTTTGGTCTGTGGACTATTTCTGTGAAATATGCTCAAAGACATTTTGAGGTAAATAAATTTTTCTCACATTAATTCCTCTTACAATATTTATTATAAAAATCTGTTCTCCAAAATTAACTACCTGTTCATGATACAATTCCAAATGTACCTTAACTTTTTATCCTGTGTGATTTTCTCAAGAAAGCTTTAAAACCCAGCAACTTTTGCTCCTTCCTTTTATACAAAATTTTATCCTCATTCTTCAAACACGATCAAACAGCCATATGGCATTTGACAATTGGAAAACAAATGTTTATATATTTTGTATGTATGGTCCTGTAACTCCTGATAGTCATAGTGGCGCCCTATTGACATATAGCATTTCTTGGGCATTTTAAGCCTGGCAGAGCCCATCTTTCTCCAGGCCTGAGTATAGCAGATTTCTTCCAGAGAAAGATAGAAAGTGAGAGAGGAAATGAGAAAGAGATGTAGAGGAAGAATCCACCCCAGTACTAGACTGGTACTTTTTTTGTTGACCTTGAAAGGATGAAAAGCAAATTTGACCCCGATGGGATTTGAACTCAGAGAAAGTAGAAGGGGTATTTAATTTGTTGGAGGTCCAACAAATATAAATGTTTATAACTGATTTAGAGCACTCAACAGTTTCCTGGAGTAAATATTCAATGATATTAAATAAATGGAAACTATATTTATAAAACCATATTTATTTTATTATATATATTTCAAGGGTACCAAAACATATTGGTACGCTTTCCTCAGATAAAATACAAACTTTTCATGGGTATGTCTCTATTTATAAAACAAACTTTGTATTTTATCTGAGGAAAGCGTACCAATATGTTTTGGTACCCTTGAAATATATATAATAAAATAAATATAATTTTATAAATATAGTTTCCATTTATTTAATATCATTGTATATATATATATATATATATATATATATATATATATATAATCATCATCATCATCATCACATATATTTATATATATGTATGTATGTATCTATGTATGTGAAAGGTAAACAGAAATAACAGCACAATCAGTACAGTATATGGAAGGGATATATTAGGTTAACGTTTATTTATAAATGTTTTTCTTTCTTCGTAATCATCATCATCATCATCATCATCAACGTTTAACGTCCGTGTTCCACGCTTGCATGGGTTTGGACGGGAGTATTCCCACTTGAGGCAAGAGTGATTGTCTTGCTCGCATAGGACTGTCTGGCAGGTTTTCTACAGTTGGATGCCCTTCCTAACACCAACCACATTTACAGTGTGGGTCTGGGAGGTTTTTACCGTGTTGCCTACACGGCCACATTACAGCGTGGACTGTGTGTTTTTTTGTCGTGACACCTACACGATCTCATTTGTTTCGGCCTGGATGGTGTGGCACCAACATAACTTTACATAGAAGGGGGCGGTGTGGATGGGGTGGGGGTGGTGGGACGGGGGTGTATTTTGTTAGAGATGCCTACTGACTGTAGTAGGTTTTACTTTGTATTTAGGTAAGGCGGGTCTTCTCTATTACTGAGTACCGCCAAAGGTCTCGGTCCAGTGACATTGTCTTGGTGAGGTGTAAGTGTGTGAGGTCGGAGTTTATCAGCTCGTCCCAGGTTTTTCTGGGTCTGCCTATTCCGTGGCTACCGTCTATCTTTATTGCCCTGCACTTTGTTATACAGCTATCATCCTTCATGCGCATCACGTGACCATACCAACGTAGCCTTCTCTCGAGTAAACAACATCTGATCCCTCTTATTTCTAATTTTTTCCTTAGTTCGTTTATGCTTTGTCGTTCACGTATATTACTATTACACATCCAGCGGAGCATGCAAGCTTCGTTCCTCTCTAGTCTGCGTATATCCTCTGCACACAATGCCCAGGTCTCACTGCCATGCAACATTGCTGTTCGTATGCAGGCATCGTACAGCCTGCCTTTCATTTTTAGGGAGAACCCTTTAGCGGCTAATAGTGGTATAAGCTCTCTGAACTTTTTCCACCCAGTTCTGACTCTAGCTACTGTACTTTCAGAGCACCCTCCACTACTGCTGATTTTGTCACCCAGGTAACGGAAGCTGTCCACTATTTCTATAGAACCCTCTGCGCAGTTGAAAGAGCTAGTATTTTGTGGGCACTTGCTGCTACTTATATCCCCAGAACACCGGCCACATGTAAAATCTATGTTCTTAGTTAGCTTACATGTGATCCCACTACATCTTTTATGCACCCAAACTTTGCATTTGGGACACAAAATGGAATTTCTACCTACGCCTTTCCTACACTCTGCGCATGGCCACTTCCCGGAGGGGACCGCCGCCTTATTTTCTTTCTTACAAACTAGAACTTTAGTCTTAGCTTGGTTAATTTTAAGGCCTTTTGATTCTAGGCCGTGCTTCCATGTTTGGAATTTCTTCTCTAGCTCGGCCATTGATTCAGCTATGAGCGTTAGATCATCTGCGTATAGGAGTTCCCATGGGCAGCTGGTCTTGAACTCCACTGTTATAGCCTGGAGGGCAATAATAAATAGTAGGGGGCTAAGAACAGAGCCCTGATGAACACCAACTTTTACACTAAACTCTTCACTATATTCGTTGTTAATTCTAACCTTGCTAACTGTTTCTTTATACATGGCTTGTATAGCTCTCACAAGCCATTCATCAACACCTAGTTTTCTAAGAGCCCACCAGATAATGGAACGGGGGACTCTGTCGAAGGCCTTCTCCAAGTCGACGAAAGCTAAGTATAGGGGTTTACTTTTAGCTAGGTACTTCTCCTGTAGTTGTCGTACAATGAAAAGAGCGTCTGTGGTACTTTTTCCTGACACAAACCCGAACTGCATTTCATCTAGATCAATTCGCTCTCTGATTAGTTGCGCTATAACTTTTTCCGTGACCTTCATGACCTGGTCGATTAATTTAATGCCTCTATAGTTACTCCTATCTAGGGCATCTCCTTTACCCTTGTAACAGTTAACGATAATGCTGCTGCGCCAGTCCTTTGGAACAAAGCTTTATAAATTCATCTTTTATACTACAATATGAAGAAAACTATTTTCTTCCAAACACATATTCTCGATATTACTTAAATTATTTCAAAGTGTGATATAACTCTTTTAAAAACTGAAATATACTTTATGGGGCAGAGTTGAAATACTGCTAAGACTGGGGAGTAGAGTATGTTGCTCCCCACTTTCTTTAGTTGTTTAATTCCTTTTTTCTTATTCTTTTTCCTGTCTTCCTTTCTTTTTCATTACCTTTATTACCATGTTGATTGTACAGTTTTTTTTATCACATTTTCTGTGTTCTTTGTAGACGTTTGACCTTATGTAATGTAAATAAAATTAACATATTTCTTCAGGTTAAAATCAGGAAAAAATAAAAATACCTTTAATCTATATTGTAATAAGAGCGCTATCTGTCTGTCCGTCCATCATGCTCACTTTATATAGAGAGTGAGAGAAATGTACATAGATAGAGAGGGAAAAGTGAACGCTGTGTATTTTAGAGATGATAGAAAGAGGTAGACAGACAGAAAGTTATGACGTTGCCCTCATCTATGTAGAGAGAGAGGGAGCACCAAGAAAAAGAGAAAATGAATGTCATTTGTTGAGAGAGAGAGAGAGAGAGAGAGAGTGTGTGTGTGTGTGTGATAGAAAGTGGAAGAAATCGCCCTCATCAAGATATTATAAAAGAAATCAAATGGGATCCCATTATAGGATATATTTTTATTTATTCAGTCACTACATTCCATTCAGTTGACTTGACCCTATACTCTACAACCTATCAGTTGCATTAATATTTGACGATTTCTCCTTACTTCTTGATTTCTTTAACATTCCAAAAGCTTTCTAATATAAAAACACTGACAGCTCTTTTTTTTATTTCTCTACATTACATCTTGAAGCAAATAAAGTTCTGAGTCCAGTACCATGTATTGTGTAGAGTTAGTAAGAGGATAAAGCCACCCAGTCACTTTTAATTTGAAGGTAATAGGTCCAAAGTTCCACCTGTGATTGAATAATCTTTTTATAAAAACTAAATCTTTGAGAGAATTTAGATCAAGCACTCAAAGAAAGATTTAGTTGTTAGATGTTCTGCTAACATACACCACACCATAGGAAAATTTCTAGTTGTCAGAGAGCATGAGTGGAAAATATGTCTATTATCAGATAGTTAGGACATTGCAAAGGCTGAGATATATTGATGAATGATTTTTGTTAATCAGCTGGATGTCTTTCTTTTTGATGTAGTCTAGAATGGTTGTATGTGTAACAGCAACACCATCCCAGATTTGGGTGCATTATTTCATTATGGATCTGAGTTCAAATCCTGCTGAGGTTAACTTTGCCTTTCATCCTTACGGGGTCGATAAAATAAAGTACCAGTAATGCACTGGATAGTTGCTGGCCTTGTGCCAAAGGTAGAAACAATTATTTCATTATGGATCGGTGGATTGGCAGTATCGGTAGAGGGTCGGACGCCATGCTTTGATGCATAGAGTTACGGCCCTTGCCATTCTGAGTTCAAATCCCGCTGAGGTTAACTTTGCCTTTCATCCTTACGGGGTCAATAAAATAAAGTACCAGTAATGCACTGGGTAATTGCTGGCCTTGTGCCAAAAAGTAGAAACAATTATTTCATTATGGATCTCACAGGAACTTTGGAGAGATAGTTAGCAACTGTTCAGAGCTGGAGTTTTTTTCTGGGCATTTAAATGAACACTAGTCTTTAGGACACAATGTTTCATATATTATGAATGTGAGGTTACCTGGAGTCCCCATCAGTGATTGTGAAATCTTACATTTATAGTGACTATTGTGAGTTTTAGCTGCATGTTGTCTAAGATTATTTCAGGAATATCAAGAAATTAGTGTTTGATTGAAGTGGATAAAACTGGATTGAAAATGATGAGTGTTTTGTTTTCTTTTTTCATGACTATTTCTGCTTTTATATAAGCTTGATTGGTCTCACTTGGGGATCCAGCCAAAGCATTTGGAGATTGGAGCTTCTCATTAGATCCCAAGCTTCTCATTAGATCCCTTAGAAGACGTCTCTGCTCCCATGCCTCCCCCACCTCCAAGAATATGTGGGAGAAAAAGTAGTTGATCTTACTCATTTTGATGATGCTGATTTCAAACGACTTGAAATTTAAAAAACCCCACCTTTTCCCATATGATTTACCAGTTCCTGGTCAAACCTTTCTCCCTACCCTGAAGGAATGTAGATGAAGTTACGTTTGAAATTCCCATTAGGATAGAGTTCATGAAAATTCTGCTATAAAACTGAAATACGATCTCTAAGATACTCTGCTTTAATATTTTTGTGGGCATTTGTAAGAAATTCTGAAAATATTTATCATACACAGTCACAGTTTTTCTTCATACGAAGGAAATGATCATATTTCATTTTGGATCAGGTTCTGCAGTATGTTCTTGAGCAAAACACTTCATTTCATGTTGCTCTAGTACACTCTGCTAAAAATGAGAACCAGCAGAAGCTGTGGGGTAATTATGCACTGGACTGGAATCCTGTTCTTGTACTCTCAATTGCAAAATGCTGATGAAACCAGCTTGAACTTCTGGGCTTGGGACAGACTTTAACTAACTTTTTAACTGAAATACGATCTCTTCTAGAACAGATCAGGGAAAATATTCGACCTTACTGAAAACAAAGAATTTGTTATAACCTCCCCACAAGCACAGAGATAAACATTTCAAATCATCACAGATTATCCATCATCATGATCACAATTTAATGTCTAATATCCTTGCTTGCACATAGAAAATGTGTTGTCACATGTGTCACATTTTGAGGCTAGACCAGTCAAGTGACCATATCTTGCTCAATACCTTTCCCAATACCAAACACTTTACAGTACATACTAGGAACATCTTATTATGACTCTAACAGGGTAGATTGGGTGTTTTTTTTTTGTCGTAGCACTGCTATTGCTACCTTACAGGGTGGACTGGATGCTTTATCTATGAAGTGGTAGTGCTGATGCCATAAACAAAAATCTAGTTTTATTATAATTGATCTTGGCTCATTTTAATTTCAATGTGCAATAAGTGACTTTAACCTTTTCATACCAAATCACCTCAAACAGCCTCTCATTCTATAATGTAAAGCCATTTACTTTAAAGCGTTTCTATCTAACTTAAAACTTTCCATCATAATTTTATGCAAAACATATTTATTAAGTAGTTTCAAACACCAGCTTAATCATAAAAAGATAATCATTTTATTAAATCCCTTAAATTTTCAAAATTAATAGATAATCATAGGCAGTCTATTTTATTATAAATATGGTAATGAAAGAGTAAAATCGTTAATAAAAAATATTTTCATTCAACTAAAGGATACATTTAATTGTTTTTTAGATATTATGATAGGAATCAAATTCATTCTGTTTTAATAAATGGCAACAAATGTTTTTTCTCCAACTTCGTCTTGGCGGCTTGTTTATGCTACATCTCATGATATTTTGTGGCTCTAGACTTAGAGGCCGTTTATTATTGTTTAGTAATCTCTTATTAAGAGGAGGAAATGTAGTGTCCTCACCCTTTTCCAACCCTTTGTAACTGATGGGAAGGATGGAGGAAGCCAACTTCAAACCGAATGCCTAGTTTGAGTGAATTTCACTAAAAGTACCCAGCAGCCATAAAATGGTGTTAAATCAGGTGTATTGAGTCTATTGTCCAAAGCATTTGCTTTAATCTTTTTAATACCAATCTGGCTCAGACTTTGGTTCTATGAAAAAGGAATGACCCATCTTAAAGGGTCCCTATTTTTAAATTAAAATCTCCCAACATAATTTTATATAAGAATCATGTTAACCCTTTCATTAACATTCTTAAAATTTTTCATTTTAAAAATAACAAAAAATTTGGAGAGACTTACTTATATAACAAACATTGTCATTCTTTGGAACATTGTGTTGGAACATAACTTAAAAAAGGTTCGTACATAAAATTGTGATAGAAGGTTTTAGATAAAAATAAACATTTTAAAATATACACCTTAATATCATTAAAAAAAAGAGTGGTTTGGAATTAGAAGGATTAAGTTACTATTTTAATAATGAAATAATAAATAATTTTAGTAGATCCCTCAAAATAATTAATTAACTGAAAGAGAGCATATTTAATTAGAAATACTTTTGAGTATGTTGAGATGAAGGTTAGAGAAGAAAGGTCTGTTAGTGCTGTTATATTCAAAGCTTCTGATGGGTGCAGATACAAGAATCAGTGTCTGCATCAATGAATATTGTAGGTTTGGTGTACATATATTAATTTACTTAAAAGTGAATTTAAGGTTTTTACTTCTGTAGTTTTCTATAAAATCGAAAATGTATAATTGTTGTTTTTGTAGTTGTTATTGTCACTACAGGAGCTGTGGATTTGCAAAATTGTTAGTATCAAACAAATGCTCTGTAGTATTTGTTGCTACTCTTTAGGTTCTCAGTTCAAATCACACCACGGTCAACTTTACCTCTTGTCCTTTTAGAGGTACTTTATTTCATATAAATAATTTATTTTATAATAAAGCACGAGTCAAGTACTGGAGTTCAATTTAATAAACTCCCCTCCCCCAAATTAGAAATCATTATTACTGTTTATGTTCTTGCTGTACTAAAAAGGATTCTATGATGTATTTCTTTTATATGCTTACATAAAAAGGAAAGGACTGTACCCATAACCTTCACAGGCACTCTACATCTGATAAGATGTTCTGCTCAAAAGTGGTGGAAAAAGAAATTCCAGAAAGTTGACAGTTTGGAAAGGAAAAGATTAAATATAGAGATTAGTGCTGGGATGGTGAGGACCAGAGTGAGTAGGTGGAGACCAGATATTATAGTTATCATGAAGCTTCCCTCTTACCCAAAATGAATGCCCCACTAGCAGAATCATTCCTTATGCACTGAGGGAGTGCTTAGGAAATCATTTTTTACATATTCTAATTATGAAATAAATAAAAAGTTCTGCCATAAAGCTAAAATATGCTCTTAGCTTATATACTTTTTTGAAACTATCATATAACAGACATCACTGCCTGACCTGTTTTCTTCTATTCTCCCTTCTTACTTTTTCTACGCTTCTGTCCTTCTTTGTTTACATGTTGGACTACAGTTCTCATTCTCTTCTGTTTTACCATTTCTCTCCTTTCTATTTTTTTCTCCTTTGGCTAAGCCCTTGCGCACTCTATATTTGTGTAATTTGCCTAAAATCATAACTTGTCTGTACCTATTTTATGTTCCAATTTACAAATATAAAACTGATTCAGAAGTTTATCAAAAACCTGAAAGTAGTAATATTTTACTGTTCTCAGAATGACATTCATCACTATTAATATCATTGTTTTTGCATCTGATTTTCCATACAGTATTCTACAGCTAGATGTCCTTTTAGAAGTCAACACATACTTCTGACAACATGCAACTGTTGATCTTTGTCAAATTGCTAAGCTGTAGGACATATTGGTTATGTGGGATCTGAACTAATATTACCACTTGCTTAAACAGAGTCAATGTGAAAAAAAAAAAAAAAACACACGCACACGCACACGCACACGCACACACACACACACACACACACACACACGGTCAAATGGTCAGTGACGAAATAGTCTCCCCCACAAGACCCTGGTCTGGTGAGGGTGGTAAGTGGAACCCCAGCAGCATCAAAAACAAGAGCTGTTAAAAGGGTGAATGACTCCTCAGAGTCAACAGCCATCCACTCCAACTATCAGTTACATAGCCTTACCAACCTTCAATTGACCAAGCATGGTGAGTATGGCTACATCCTGACATCACCAAAACCAAACAGAAAGTGGTGAAGGTCAACCAGGTAAGGGTTCCTCCAATAGGAGTGAAAGGGCCCTGGATTGATAGAAAGGGCTTTCACAATTTTCATCTGCAATATTCACTCATAAGCATGGATTGACTTGAGGCTTCAAGTGGAATCAAACCTGAAACTACATGGTTGTGAAGTAAAAACTACTTAACCACACAGCCATGCCTTTATTTATATTGTTAATGACATATGATCACTTCCATAAAATTACAAGCAAATTTGAAAATGTGAGTAACATCATACACTCACACAACAGGAATTAATTCTATCTCGAAACCTGCTACAGTGTGTTGTCTCTTTGAAGGTAGATTGAAGCGATTTAACCCATTAGCATTTAAACCAGTTGTATCCAGCCAGAATTCTCTCACTTCTTTCTGTTCAAACCAGCTGTAACCAGCCACTCATACTTATGTTAAGGTATTGCTCTCAAAATAAATAATATCAAAATCTCAGATTCGATATTATGTGAGATAATTATATGAGGTAATGTGTTTACAATGAAATTATAATAGTATATATATAGAGTAATGTAAATGATAAAGGGTTAAAGAAAACATTATTTCAATATGGGGCATAGTGTTATCTAGTGTTCCTTTGAAATTAGACTGAAGTGATTTGAGTCCCAGGATCAGCTTTCTCCAGTTGACAGTACCTAAAATGTGATCCCATCCAAGGTTAGTGACCCCCCCCCCCCCACCCCCATCTCACTGAAATATGATCTCCATAACACTCAGCTTTAATAATATTGAGGAGATTAAGAACTTCTGAAAACATTTTCAAATTTGCTTATGTTATGGAAGTGATCATATTTCATTAAAAGTAGGCATCACTGTGTGGTTAAGTAGTTTACATACAACTACGTTGTTTTAGGTTTACTCTGTTAGTTTTGGGCCTGTGTTGAGAAGGAAGTAAGGATGGAATGTGAGGCTTGCAACCTTACATCCATTAATCAAAATTGCTATAGAAACAATGAGTAGATACTTGACCTGAGAGTTGGCCCATGTCAAGACTTGCAGCCTAGAAGAATGGAGACCTCTGTCACATAATGCTCCATGGGGAGCAAAAGGAACTAAAGAAGAAGAAAGACACCAGAATGTGTCCCATTCTCAAGAATAACAAATGAAAATCCTCCTGACTCCTCTTAACCATTGATTTATTACTTTTATTTTTATCATTCAAATATTGATGTAGATAATTAACTAGTCTCAAACATCTTGAATCTCCGCCTTATTGTAAAGCCAGATGATCTATTGGAGTTCTGCATCGTCATGTACCCCACCGGTGGGCCTTCACTCTCAAGAAATTCAGTGTTGCACTTGGTTGGTTAGAATGTCCTAGGAAAGAATCACTGGACAGATTTTATGGGCAAAACCAACAGACAGGAGACCTCGAGCAAGATGGTTGGATAACATCCATGAGCTTGGCTGGTCTCACTTGGAGATCCAACTGGATCAGTTGGAGATGGTTGCTTCTGATAGGACCCCTGGAAGGAGAGTTTGAGGACTCTGCCCCCATGATGCTCTCAGGAATAAGTGGGTGAAGGAGAAGATAAAGGAGGAGGAAAATATGAATAAGACGATGATGACAAAGAAGAAGGCAGTGGTGGCAGTGAAGGCATTGTATTTTTATGTTTTGTGTGGATCAGATTAGGCTCAGTTTTGAAGAACTTTTCATTTTCTGTACTATCAAATATATCTGTGTATAAAATAGTTGAAATATAATTTTAAAAAAAAACAGACTTAATATGAAAGAAGAGAAGCATTAGTTTACATAAACAGATGTAACAGCTTACATTAGCAATGTCAAATGTGAAGTGAAAACAAACATATGTACACATACTCAAGCACACACATACACACATTTATAGTATCTTTGTTAGTGAACAGATCACTGGGAAAATTTGCTATATTAGAATAAAGATTTTTATATTTAATGTGAGGCAGTGGTAGTGCTGTTTTGTACTTTTCAAGAATGCCTTGCTAATAAGGTTTCATGCAGTACAGGACATTAAGAGTTTAAGTAGTGATAGGTAGATAACATGGCACCACTGAAAACACAATTTTATCAGTTTTCTAATTTATTGTAAAATATTTTCTGTTTCAGTTACTTTCAGAAAAAAGTGCAACATTTATGGTTCAAGATTATAGTAAGTAGAATTTATCTTTATTGATTCTATTTCTGTTTTTTTTTTCTTATTAATTATTTGGTTAGGGCGGAAGGAATGGTTATACTCATGACCCTTTACAGGCCCTCCAAGATTGGTAGAAACCTTTCCACAGAGTAAACTTCATAAAAGTCACCCAAGGGCTAGGTGAAGGTGGAAGTGGTGTGACAGTGGTGGTGTTAAACTGTACAACAGAATAAATATACCACCCTGGTAGACCAAAGCAGGATTTCAATTCAGGATACAGAGACTCAGAACAAATACTGCAAGGCATCTTATCTGACACACAATTCCACCACTTTATCTCCTGGGCACAGTAAAGTTGGATTGGAGCTGAATAAGTTGTTTATTGGTAGTATTATGAATCATAATGTACTATGTATGTACTATGACATATTTTGCTAATGTAGTTTCATGAGGTTCAGGATATTCAGAGTTAAGAGGTTATTTTATGGAATGTTATGTATCTATATATTTGAGAATGGTTTTGTTCTAAACAAAGAATTGAATTGGCAGTCATTAGTGTTGGCTAGAATGCTTGGCCTTATTTTTTCTGGCTTTCTGTGTTCTGAGTTTAAATCCTGCTGTGATCAGCTTTGCCTTTCATCCCTTTGGAGTCGAGAAATAAAGTACAAGTGCAATCTATGGTTGATTCTTCTTATTTTCTACTGTCTTTCTCTCTCCCTCTTTGTCTCTGGAATAGATTGGCTGAGGCCAGATTTGGAGAGGTGTGGATACTGGGGGGGAACAGTTAGATTTTAAATTCCGGAGACATGCTGTATACTACTATATCATCCTTACAGCTCCATCAGGTGTTGAGTGCTTGAGGAAGTCTCTAAAATATCCACTTATGCTACAGTTGTGAGTGAATGTATCTCTTATAACCCTTTGGTGACCTTATGTTAAGGGTACGGATATTTGTGAAATACTGAGCCACTTCACACTAATATAATTGTTTCTGTTTTTGGCACAAGGCCAGCAATTATCCCAGTACATTACTGGTACTTTATTTTATCAACCCCGTAAGGATGAAAAGCAAAGCGAACCTCGGCGGGATTTGAACTCAGACTATAAAGGAATGTAACTCTATGCTACAAAGCATAGCGTCCAACCTTCTACCGATAGTGCCATTCCTCCGCCCTAATATAATGAACAACCAGTTCAGTTGATCAAACAGCTTGAATACTTATCACTGAAACCAATGGAGAATCCATTTAATTTCATTGTTTTAATGTCCCTAAAATGGTGATATATGGCAATGGTGTGTATATACATAGTATTTTCTATTTTCAGCTTTACCAAAGTTCCAAGTTGAGATTCAGACAGAGCCAAAGCTGATTGCAGAAGATACTGATATTGTAAATGTAACAGTATCTGCAAAGTATGTAATTAATTTCCTTTGAAGTTAAGATTTATTTAATTATTTACTGATTTAGTACTTTTTTTAATTTTATGTACAAAACTCAGATTTAGTAGTTTAAGCATATACATGCATATAATATATGTTTATATACAATCAGCAAAGCAAATGGAAAATAATAATAAAAATTAGTCAGAATGAAAAAAGAAAAAAAACAAAAAAACTACTATTACAGATTACAACAAAGACTAAACATTTTTGAGGCTATTCAAAGAACATATGGCATTCGCACAGATGACAGCAAGGCAAAGGTGCTGAAACAACTAAGTATTGTCATACTCAAGTGGCAACCTGGTGCACTCGGTTACTAGCCCAGGCTCTGTTGCAGCTGCTCTTGGATAGGTTTGTGATAGAGCCTGTAGCAGTGGAGACTTTTGACGCTCTTGGCCCCTGGACCACATCCCTACTCACTGTTATTGGAGCAGAGTGGCTGTTCCATCCATCTGTTCCAGCAATGCATTCTCCATCCTGTCGGCCAGGACCCAGAGGTGGAGGGTAAGTTAGTTGGTGGTAGAGGATACTCATTCAGACGTAACTTTCACACATGTATTGAGTGCCTTTTTAACTGCTGCATCATCTTATACTTTAGTAAGATGAACTTCTAATGATGACAAAAACTTTGTTGTCAGTGGCCTAGCACCACTAAAATGTTTCAAATGCTACATGCTGAAAAATGTAATACACCAATAAATTACAGTATTTGAGTCATTTATTCCATTTGGCTGTAGATAGAATAACCCTCCACTACAGTTTTTCTGATGTGTGATGGAGTGACATTCTATATGGGACCTCTTTCCGTTGACCCTGGCCATACAACAAATTCCAGAATTAAGGGAATATTAACTCTATAATCATTTATTGGATATATTTTGTGCCAATCTCTTTACCCCCCCCCCCCACACTCTCTTTTTATGCTCCCTTTGCATTTTTTTCTTATTCTCCCCCTTTCTCTCTCTCATTCTCCTTATCTTTCCCCTCTCTCTTTCACTCTCCTTATCCTCTCCATCTCTCTCTCTCACTCTCATTATCATTCCTCCTGGGAGTATGACTGTCTTACCTTGCTGACCAAAAGGGTTGAGATCCAATAGGTCAGAATGAGTCTGTTGGCAAACTACATCATTCTAATCTCTGTCAGGAACTTAACTAGACTGCTTGTTGGACAGCAGAGAGCAGACTATTTATGCGAATTCTGTTGTCATTGACAATAAGCAGATGGCTTCTAGAAAACTATTATTCTAGACCAAAGGTTCTCAACCCATTTCGGCCCCTCAAAATCACGAAACGCCCCCTACCCTATTTTTCCATTTTTCAATATACTACTGATTTTAATATCAGTAGATTACTGGGCCAAATCAAGTTATGTTAGAATCTTTAAAAAGATCTCGTACGAATTAAATACAAAAAAGTTTCAGTCCCAAACAAAAGCAAGCTATTTCAAATTATATATTTTAAAAAATGACATGAATGTTCTCAAAGATTTTGAGTGGATAGACAATTCTACAATTCAAACTGTAAAGTTAAAATACAAAAGATGCAAAATATGAAGAAATTCTTATCTTTCTCTTGAATCACAAACTCAAGCGAAAAATAGTACCTTGCAAAATAAAGTGCCTTGATCACAAACTTAGTTGCAACAAATGAATTGAGATGCTTGGTGACGGTGAATAAACAATATCTGTATCCCTTATATATATATATATATATATATATATATATACACATAGATAGATACACATACACATGTGTGCGAGCATTAACCCCCCCCCCCCCATACACACAAACGTGTGTGTGTGTCTGTGTGTGCCTTGTTTTTGGTACAGAAAGAATTTTGTCTTCAGTTTTATTATTGCCGGGTCAAAGGCCACTGCTCTTTTCAACAACGTCAAATAACAACGCCACCACCATCATCATCATCATCATCATTTAACGTCTATCTTCCACGCTAGTATGGGTTTAGACGGGAATTGTCCTACGTGAGGCAAGATTGGTTGTCTTGCTCGTATAGGACTGTCTGGCAGGTTTTCTACGGCTGGATGCCCTTCCTAACACCAACCCCGTTTACAGTGTGGATATATATGTAGAGAGAGAGTGAAAGAGAGAGTAAGAATGGGTCTACGTGTTTGGTACACATCTATCTATCTATCTATCTATCCAACAGAGGGCTCAAACATGCAGCCCGCGAACTACTTTTCTATGGTCCGTGGGAGAACCAATATTTCAGATTCCATTATAACTGGTGAAAATAGGGCGGTGAGCTGGTGGAATCGTTAGCACATCTGGCGAAATGCTTAGCGGTACTTCTTCCGTTTTTACGTTCCGAGTTCAAATTCCGCCGATCTCAACTTTGTCTTTCATCCTTTTGGGGTCGATAAATTAAATACCAGTTGTGAACTGGGATCAATGTAATCGACGGGACCCTAAACCCTAAATTTCATGCCTTGTACCTATAGTAGAAATGATTATAACTGATGAAAATCATCACCCACCACCACGTTTGGCCCACTGTGCCTCTCCTCCAGGACATAATGGCCCTTTTATGTCCTTCAGTTTGAGACCCCTCTTCTACACACACACACACACACACACACACACACACATATATATACATTTTACTTTTTTTCTGTCTCTGGACTACGCCCATGCTGGAGCATCACCTTGGTAAGTTATGGGGATGTCAACAAACCAACAAGCATTGGTGGGAGCGCAAACGCAAAGACACACACAGACATATATACATATATACAACGCGCTTCTTTTAGTTTCGGTCTATCAAATCCACTCACAGGGCTTTGGTTAGCCCGGGCTGTGGGACTGAACCCAGAAACGTGATTGGGAAGCAAGCTTCTTGTCACACTGCGCATCATCATCATCATTATTTTATGTCCGCTTTCCCCTGCTTGCAAGGGTGGGACGGGTCTTATTCAGCATCTTTCCACTTGTCACGGTCCTTCGTCATCTCCACCGTGAGCATCAGCGATCTGAGGTCTGTTCTCACCACCTCCACCCATGTTTTTCGTGGTCTACCTCTACCACGTCTTCCTTCAACTGGCATTTCCTGGCACTTCTTCACCCATCGGTCATCCTCCATGCGCATCACATGTCCATACCACCGCAGTCTCCTCTCTCGCACACTACATTCTATCCCTCTCAGACACAGTTTCTCTCTCAACACATCCATGCTGGGTCGTTCACGCACATTAACATTGCACATCCAACGGAGCATGCTTGCCTCATTTCTCTCCAGCCATCGCATATCCTCTGCAGTTGCTGCCCAAGTCTCACTACCATGCAGCATCGCGCTTCTCACACAGGCATCATATAACCGGCCTTCCGTATGCAGGGAGAAACCCTTCTTCGTCAGCAGCTCCCTAAACTTCTTCCAACCTGTCCTTATTCTAGATACTATGGCCTCAGAACCCCCCCCCCCCTCCCATGCTACTCTGATCTCCTAGGTACCGGAAGCTATCCACCACTTCGATAGCACCCGCCTGCATTTGAAAAATGTGTCTATCAATGCGACTTCTACTGTCTAATTTCCCTGTACATCTACTGCTTACTTAGTTTTTCCTACCTGTTAGTTTGTACTAACTGTTGTGTACCCAGGATCTGCATTGTGTGCATTTTATAGAATTTATGCCAGTTCCTTTTCTGCATATCGAACATGGCCATTTCCCTGACGGAATCAGAGTTTTGAAAGTCAAGTTACTTTATAACTTTGTTTTTATTTTGTTGTTTTTATTTTTATTGTTAATTTAATACCTAATATCTGACTCTGTATCTAAAGAATTAATTCAGCGAAACACAGAACTTCTCGATGGATTTTACAAGATTAAATTTGACTTCTATCCAGAGGTAGACCAGACTGAAAAAAGAAAAAATATATATATATGTGTGTGTGTGTATATAATATATATTTATATATATATATATATATATATATATATAAATCTACATACATATATACATACATTTACCTATGTATATAGCTATGCATTTATACATTTGTATATATACATTCATTTATATTTAAGTGTGTAAGGATGTTGACATGATTTATGGGTTTTTTTGTAAGGAGAAATTTTGTCTCCAGATTTTATTACCTAGGGAGATTAAATACCTCACCTCTGGCTGAAAGCTGACCAGGTTCTCAACCTCATCAAACACCAACGCCGGCTTGTGTGTGTATATATGTGTTTGTATGTATGTATGTATGTATGTATGTATGTACGTCACCCTCCTCACCAAGGAGTGGAGTGAGTGGGGGGGGGGGGAACAATTGTACAAATCTCTCAGCTTAGATTCGCTACATATATATGTATCATCATCATCATCATTTAATGTCCATTTTACGTGCCAGCTTGGGTTAAACGAGCTGTCTCGTTGTGAGACAAGCCAGGTTGGAGGACCGTATTTTGCCCATACAGAAGTGATTTTGGCTTGGTTTCTACAGCTGGATACCCTTCCTAATGCCAACCACATTTACATGGTGGGTATGTATGTATACATGCATGCATGTATGTAGCTGTGTCTTTGAGCAGCAAGGTATGTAATAATAGCTGTCATAACAGCTATAGGCTATTATTTATGTCAGTTGATATAACATGATAGTTGCTGATTGATTGAGATGATTTCAGTTAATTTGGCTGTCAAATAAATCTGTAGGCAGGGCCTATGAGAGGGGTATTCCAGCTGGTACTTTGTTCTGGGACCCAAGAATTAAGAAGACCCCACAGCAACCATGCATCATCCATGTTGAGAAAAATCTTTGCCTGCTTTGGGCCCCAAAGGGGTCTTATACCACATTGAAAAATTTCTCTTGTAAGTTCACATCCCTGCCATGTCATGAAAGTGGTTCACCCTTTATCAGGAAACATTCACGGCATGTTTACTATTTCATTTTGTTTTCAATTAATAAATTGAATATAATAAGGATTTTTATGTTTTTCAGGTATATTTACGATAAATTTGTAGTAGGTCAGGTGTATTTAGAAGCTAACAATGGCAGAAATTATTTTGATTCTAAAGAGGTAAGATTTTTGTCAAATATGGAAATATTTTCATTGTATTGGATTTCTTCTCTACCCATTATACATCCATTAACTTATCTCTCTTTGTATTTTATCTATATATTATATATTTATGTGTCTCCATACATCTGTCTGTTGATTTCTTCTTCTATTACTTTTCTACAGACATATTCCAATACATATCATCATCTTTCCCATCATCATTTAATGTCTATTTTCTCTGCTATCAAGGGCTGGGTGGGTTGTCACAGACCAATTCAGTACTCAAGCAGAGCTACTGACCACTCAGATTGATAGAAAGTGGGGGTGCAACTCCATCTTGCTTACATATGTTCCCATGCTCTACTGAGTACATTTTATCATGGCACCAGTGCTAGGGAGGTTGTCATGTCTTTGAAACAGTTGAAGGATCCCCCTGATCCTTTATTTGGGAGGTTTTTTTCTATGGCTGGATGCCTTTTCCTAATACACACCTTCACACATATACACAATGTACAGTTGCAAATGTTAATCTCATGAGACCATGAATTTGCAGCCAGAAAGGCTTCCTTCAGTCATGTTGGTAGAGCAGTGGTGTCTGCTGCCACTGTAGAGACACACACATGAGTGAGATCTCTGAGTGTCGAGACTACATTTCAAGGAACTTTATTCCAGGATTCTTTGCTTGTTTTTTTCCATTGAGTGCACTTTTCTTCAGTAGCAAACATCAATTTCTCATCTCCTCTTTTAAAATTTTTGTTTATTTTCAGCCCTCTCTACTTCCAGCCTTCAGTACTTTCAGCCCTTTCTATTTCCAGCCTTCACTAATTTCAGCCCTGTCTGCTTCCAGCCTTCTCTACTGCCACCCTTCTCTACTTCCGGCCCTGTCTACTGCCAACCTTCTCTACTTCCAGCCCTATCTACTTCCAGCTTTGTCTACTTCCAATTGTGTCTAGTTCTTCCAGCCTTCCCTAGTTCCTTTATCTTTCTGTTAATCTATCCACTTATCAATATTACGACCCTTGCCATTCTGAGTTCAACTCCCGCCGAGGTTAACTTTGCCTTTTATCCTTACGGGGTCGATAAAATAAAGTACCAGTAATGTACTGGATAATTGCTGGCCGATGTGCCAATAGTAGAAACAATATTATTACTTTCTCTGTTAATCTACAGTTATCAATACTTGTTCGTAATATATATATATTCTTTAATATCATACAATTAAATTCACTATCTAATTTTCCTGTTTATGATTCTATTAAAGTTAAATAATGGTCAGTGTACTTTCAACATAAAAATGAAGGAAAAACAGGCAAATCTTCAAATGTTTAATGTTAAAGTTCGAGTTATTGAAAGCAACACAAGAGCAACAGAATATAAAACTGATAATACAGCAACATTTATCAACATGAAAGAAACCGATCTCCAATACAAAGTAAGTATCAAATGTATAGAAAATAACATCTAGATGTTGATTAAACAAATATGTCTATTTTATTCATCTCTTCTCTGCCTTGTCATTATTATACGTTTCATTATAGTTTAGCAAAGAAAGGAAGTGAAGTGACCATGGCTATTTTTTCAAAACCCCTGAGACTATTGGGAAGAAAGGAAGGTAGGAGGAAGGTTTCTTTAACTGGAAACCTGGCCTGAATGCTTGCAACAAAGTGGTGTTCACTAAAGGCCCCTAAGTCCCATATGATGGCGTTAAACTGGATGATAGGTTAACTTTCCTACCCCACCAAAGTTATGCCCCGGCTCAGTGTCATCATTGTAACATTTGATTTGATTTTTATATGACCACCCAGTCCACATTGTAACATGGTTGGTGTTAGGAAGAAACCAAGTCAAAATTGAGATCCATATAAACAAGATGTAGTCACCTGATCTGACTTGTCTCATAACATGACAACCTGTCTAACCCATGCAAGCATGGAAAATGGACATTAAACGAAGATGTTGGTGTATGAGTTAGATGGGCATGCAGTGTTGAATATGTCTATATGTCCCCATATGATGAAAGATCTTTAGATAAATTTAAACACTTTAAAATAAACAGCTTTGTATTGTAAAACAGATTCATGTTGTTTGGTATCAAAAAAATTAATTTGTGCCAGAAATGATTATTATATTTCTATTTTTAGGAGTTATTAGATGCCAATGAAAATAAACATTATAAAGACGTATCAGACCAGCAGAAAAACAACAACGTTTCAATTATATTAACTCGAAGCAATATAAAACTTTTAACAGTAAGTAAAATATTTTGAATAGATGATTAACCCTTTTATTACTTTATTCCTAATGAATGACACTATTTGTGATCTACAAATAATTTTCAAAATAATCAAGAATTTTGATGTATTTTTTAAGCTGAGGTTTATGGCAGTGGATTGGTAGAATCCTTAAAACATCAGATGAAATGTTTTTGAATTTGTTCTGCATGTAATATGGAATGAAATTGAAATAACAATAGAATATGTATAGTTTGAGTTGTATTCCTCTAAATATAATCTTGCTACAAATTGCTGGTCTTGTGCCAATGCTAGAAAGAATTATTAAGCTGGTGTTTGGAGCATTTAAATGTTTTTAGCATTTAAACTGGCTGTATCTGTCCCAAATTCACTAACCTCTTTTTATTCAACCAGCTGTAACTGGCTGCTCATACTTATGTTAAAGTATTGTTCTCAAAATAAATAATATCAAAATGTTGTAGATTCAATATTATGTAAGATAATTAGGTAAGATAAAGTCTTTACCACAAAAATACCATAGTACGAGGGTAATCCCAAAAGTAAAGCCTCCAAAGCGATGGGGACACAGAGAAACTGTTTGTACGGCTGTTGGCAACACTGTTGTGATTGGTGCTTTCTTCACTCCTAAACAAGTATGTGCGTGCTTCGCTGGGATGCTCAATCTTGGCTTGGCAGCCGTTGAGAATGGAGCTCCCGTTGAACGCTACCGCCAAGTGCTAATTTCGAGCAGTTATTATATACGAAGGCAATCCCAAAAGTAAGGTCTCCTTCCGAGGAAAACATGCATAAAGATCGGCGGATCACTCTGGATGCTCTCTGCATTTTGGTTCCTGAGGTTTCCCGAAGCACCATCCACAGGATTTTAACGGAAAAGTTGCAATATCGGAAGTAGACCTTACTTCTGGGATTGCCCTCATATATATAGAGTAATGTAAATGCTAAAATGTTAAAGTTTATAAACATAAAATTATGTGAACATAGCATAATCAAGAGGTTAGCTTCACAATAACTAGGTCTTGTGTTCAATCCCACTGCATGACATCTTGAACATGTCATTTACCATGACCTTATGTTGTGAAATTGGAAAGAAGGAAACTGTTTTGAAGTTTGCCAAGTGGACTGTGCCAGTAATTCAAAGGGACAGCTTTGTTATATAGTGTTTCATGCTGAATCTCTCAGAATTAAATTAGGGGTACATATATCTGTAAAATGTTCAGTCACACATTAATTTCATGAACAGCCTATTCTATTGATTGATGAATTGGAACACTCATCATAGAAATTGACAGACATACATCAACATAAAATTATGATGGAAGGTTTTTCTTTTGCTTTTTTTGATAAATATAAAAACGTTAATAAAATATAAATTGTTTTGTATCATAGAAACAAGAGTGGTTTCAAGCAGTCTTGGTATCAAAACGGTTAATTGATAAGCTTTATTTCTTTTAGAGAATTGTTGTTGCAGTTGTGTAGTTCTAGTCTAGACTGGCCAACTCTGATCAAACATATTTAGTACCTGTATAATAATTATAGACTTACCTAGAGTTCTATTGTAACTTATGATGGATTAATCATTCTCTCTCTCTCTCTCTCTCTCTCTCTCTCTCTCTCTCTCTCTCTCTCTCTCTCTCTCTCTCTCTCTCTCGTCCAGCAATAGCTATAACTTTGAAACAAAATGTTTTATCAGAAAGAATTCTTTGTTAATAAATTGTAATGTAGAATTACTTAGTAGTTTTAGAATAATATAAGGGCCTGCTGAAAAGTTTATAGGCTGACTACAAATGTTAGAGCTGTGAAATCTTGCTTACATGCATTAATTTGAACTCTTCTTATTAATAACTGCATTGTTTCTTTCCAGAAACTATGTTGAAAAATATACCTCATTTGGTCGTTCAACGAGAGTATCTTGGTCAGCCTATGAACTTTTCAATCTATAAACTTTTCAGCCAATGCTTGTATCATAAATTCCCTTCCATTTAGATTTATTTCTAGATAATATCTTTGTGTTTTTATTTTATTTATTTTAATAAATGATGCTATTTCTTCATTGGTAAATCTTTTGGCTTTATTTTGTAACATGTCTTTAATTTGATATTTTATGCAGGATAAGAATGTAAGAATAACAGCTGAAGTAACTGATTTGTCTGTAAGGACACTTTCTTATATGGTAAGAACAAATTTATTCTTTTATTGTCTTATTCTTTTACTGGTTTCAGACTAGGTCAGTTACCAGGCTTTGGGGTTTGGAAGAGACATTGGAATATTCTGGGTGGGCACTTCTAATTCACCTAATTCTAATGTGAAGTTTTGGAATAAAGATATCACTGTAAATGTTCCTAAATCCAAGGGTATAGTATTGTAAAGTAGGGAGGCAGGGACAGTACCATCTAGTGTTCCCCTCCCAAGACGATGGGCTTCGCTTCTGTCATCAGATTATGATCATACTGGAGCATTACCATCAAGGGTTTTAGTGAATCATATCAACTAGAATATTTATTAGTAAATATTTGTGTGTTGAGGAAGGATGAAAGTATTTGGGTGAGAGGGAGGATGGAAATTATTATGGAAGAAAATAGATGAAGAGGAAGACCCAGACAGACATGGCTAAAGATGATGGAAGAGGAAATGAAAACCAGTGTATTGGTGAGGAGGTAATGCAGACAGAAGAGAACAATGGTGAAGCTTGTTATAGCAGAAAAATTGTTCTTTAAATACTTGTCTATATATATCATCATCATTTTATGCCTGCTTTTCCCTGCTTGCAAGGGTGGGATGGGTCCTATTCAGCATCTCTCTATTTGTCACGGTTCTTTGTTATCTCCTCCACGAGCGTCAGCGATCTGAGGTCAGCTCTCACCACCTCTGCCCATGATTTTCGTGGTCTTCCTCTACTGCGTCTTGCTTCTACTGGGATTTCTTGGCACTTCTTTACCCAGTGGTCAGTACAACAATATATATATATATATATATATATATATATATATATATATATATATATATATATATACTTTGAGAGGGTCATGCTGCCAATAAAAACACATGCACCTGTTGGTTTTCACTTCAATTTATTATATATATATATAGTAAGAATATTTTCAAAACAGCGAGTGGGTTTGAAATTATTAGAAATGTAAGCTATCGCCGTATTTTGACTAAAGAAATTAAAGAAATTATTTAGCCTGATAGTGGGGTTAAGAACCCTCGGAGAAATGGAAATACTCATCTTTTTCCATTTCTCCGAGGGTTCTTAACCCCACTATCAGGCTAAATAATTTCTTTAATTTCTTTAGTCAATATATATATATATATATATATATACATAAACATACATGGCATGTTTTTATGATTTGATTATTACAGATTATATCAAAAGGAAAAGTTTTGTTAACAGATAAAAAGTCAAGTACCCATAATGTTTGGAACTTTGACGTCGACATCACAAGTGACATGGTTCCCACTGCAAAATTTTTGGTCTATTATTATATGGAAAACAAAATAACAACTGCTTCCATAAACCTCGATGTATATGATGTATGCCCATTCATGGTAAAATTCATTTAACTTCTGAACATCTCAACTTCCTTGTCTTAACTCGCATTTTTGTTGATAAAATTCCACCCCATCAACATTTATTTATGTATGTATGTTATCTCTTTCTCTTAATTTCGAGTATATTTTTGACCGGCCATCTTCCTGGTGGCAAGGTTGCAAAAGAAAAGAAATTGTCATCCCTTGAATCGCAAGAATGTTTTGCAAATTTTGAAGGTGCCAGCTATCGCAGCCATTTCTAGACTATGAATTAGGGAGCTGCGCTCTTTGTCCACAAATCCAAGTTCAGTCATACTTTGGTCCAAGCGGGTTGGTATATAACCCGTAGCTCCAATAATGATGGGTATGAAGCTAAAGGTGTATCTTGGATACTGGATTTGTAAACTCCTCATCAATGGTCCGTAGATGTCCTCCTTCTCCTGTATTTTTCTGACAACGTTTACACAAGTGGGCAGCTGATCTCCACAACAGAACACGTTTTCAATGTGTGGTCCCAAACAACAATATCAGACCAGTTGTGCTTTGATTTAGTGGCAGTTTTTATTTTCAGGTTCCACCAGTATTCCTTAGTGCCATCTGTCTCATTATATTCTTCCTCGTTTGCTTTTAATTTTATTTTCCAAAGTGTGTTCCAGATGGTTCTAGCTATCCCATCGCGTCTCATGGGGAGGTAGTAGCGAGTTGTATGTATGTATGTTTTTGTTTTTTGTCCTGCAGCGTGTCCAAAATCACCCTCTTCACCAAGTAAACTTGGTGGGGTTGACGGTTTAGTCGCCGACGACCAGACCTTGCAACAGGTTGTACTGGGTTACTTGTTACCAGTAGCATTCAAGAGTGACCCGACAAAAAACAAAACCTGACAAAGGGCGGAAGAACTCATAAGAGTCAACGGCCAACAAAAAGTGTGTAAATATGTATGTATATGTGTATATACATGGGTGCATGTGTATGTATATGCGCGGGGACATAGAAATAGTCAGGCTGGACACCCGATCGCGCGGTTAAACCACTAGGAGTGACTGACCCCTAGCCTTTGTCAGGGCATTCTTCTAGGAGAAGGCAACTCAGGAAACTGGGATAACCCCAATATAAAACCTACGGCTCAGTAGTTACCGATGATGTTGATCTTTTCTTCTTTTCGGGTTATAGCTACTGTCGCTCAGAGATTGGGATTGGCTCAGTGCACAGTCTTTCCTCACTTTAAAAAATATCTTCACGCACAGGCATTGCACGATAGAATTAATTAATAATTATTAATAATGTTATATCGTGCAATGGCCATACTCGATAACGAGGGGGCAGCCATCATGTATGTATGTATGTTTATGTATGTATGTATTTTCTTGTCTCTCTTTTGCTAATTATCTCATGTGAGGTAACAATTATGCTCCATCCTGTTATTCATCCCTGGGCTGTGACTAATCTATTTTGCCTCATTACTTACACTTTGTCTGGTATGATTCTAAACAGCCACCGTGATAATTTTCCCAGTGCCTGGGATACACTCTGAGCTTTCATAGTTACCAGTCATAAAATACTGAAAACTCAAATTTCCTTTGATATTAGAATGAATGGCTGAATATTGAAAAGTGTTTATTCCATTTGTATCGTCAAATATTTGAATTTACTCTTTTACCTGTACCAGCCATCCGGCTGAGGCCATGCTGGGGCACCGCCCTTGGAATTACAACATTTTCTGATGTGACACAGTATTTCTTCTAACATAAATCATCATAATCATCGTTTTTGCACCCATTTTTTCCACACTTGGATGGGTCTTTCGTCACGTTCCTTCATTATCTCCTCTATAAGTCAGCGATTTTAGATTAGTTCTCACCAATTCTTCTCAGGTCTTTCTTGGTCTACCTCTACTGCAGCTTCCTTCTACTGAGATTTCCTGCCACTTCTTAATCTAGCGATCCTCATCCATGCACATGGATCTTTCTGCTGTTATGATGTCATCATCATCATTTCATCATTTTATTTTACGTCTGCTTTTTCCCTGCTTGCAAGGGTGGGACGGGAACTGATTCTGGCTTGATTTCTACAGCTGGATGCCCTTCCTAACACCAACCTCATTTACAGTGAGTGCTAGGTGCTTTTTTGCCGTGGCACCTCCACAACCACTTTGCAGTGGAATCTCATTTCTACAGCTGAGTAAACTGGAGCAATGTGAAATAAAGTGTCTTGCTCAAGGAAACAACACATCACCCGGTCTGAGAATTGAACTCACGACCTTTCGATTGCAAGGCCAATGCTCTAACCACTAAGCCATGTGCCTCCATGATGTGTACGTAATAAAACAAACAGCACAAATAGACGGTTGAAAGAAAACAAATAAAATAAAATAATAGAAGAGTGGGCCTCAAGCTGTGGTGTCTGTCCTAAATAGAAAGCTAATCATTTTTATCACACACATCATACCAGCAGAAAGATTTATTTTTCTCTTGCACAATCCAGCATTTTAAAATGGTACTCTCAATTAAATTGTGCGAGATCATTTTGCTGGTTTGTGAGCTGATGAGGGTGAAAATGTGTGTCTATAAACTTATCTTGTACATTGCTTTCTTTATTTCCTTCTTCCAGTCACTTCTACATGCCAACACACTTCTCCTTGTCCTCTTCTTTCAGACTTTTCTATATTTCATCTACCTGTCACCCACCTTGTGGATTGTCTCTTTGTTGACCACTGGCCCCTGGTTTCTGTCTGAGTCATTTTTGTCTATTGCTGTCTTTGACAGCATTTAGCTGTTTTAACAGCTGTTCTATTGATGAATTTTCTCATTTTTATATGCATTCAAATACATTCTTGCTTCATCTCGATCAGAGACATTGTTATATATACATATGAACACAACAAACTTTCTAACAGTTTCCATCTACCAAATTCCCTGACAAGGTTCTTAGTAGAAAGTACTTGCCTAAGGTACCATATGGTAGGAACACACAAAAACCTTATGGTTGGGAAGCAAACTACTTAACCACATGCCTAGTTATATTTAACCATTTCGGTTTACATTCAAGTTTTGAAGCCAGTCACATTTAGATTTGTCAGTCATTAAAATATAAACCAGTGATGATGATTCAATAGACCAAGCCTCTTCTATATAAATTTGTCATTATGTCAAATTTACATATCCTAATTTTTTTTTTATTGCTAGGGGTATTTTAAATCTCAAAGTTTTTTTCTTCTTATCAGCTCCTTGCATGGTTATTTTAACCTTTAAAAGGTCATCTAAGTAATTTTCAAAAAATCTTCACCATTACATCATTCAATGGTTAAATAAAAAATTTAAAAAAGGAAAAGTAGGAGAGAGAAATGCATTTCTTTGATAAAGAAAAGGATGATATTTGTTCTTAGTGTTGTTATTTTTTACTATGCTTGTGTATCTTTTTAAATTATGTTTATCCTCATCTCATTTTTTCCCATGCTAGTATCAGTTGAATGAAACGTTTGAGGTAGTATTCTACAGCTAAATGTCCTTCTAGAGGTGGCAAATGTAATGATCACTCATACTTATGTATCATCATCATTTTACATCCGCTTTTCCCTGCTTGCAAGGGTGGGACGGAAACTGATTCTGGCTTGATTTCTACAGCTGGATGCCCTTCCTAACACCAACCTCATTTACAGTGAGTGCTGGATGCTTTTTTTCTGTGGCGCCTACACATCCACTTTACAGTGTGGGCTGGGTGCTTTTTAGCCGTGGCACCTCCACGACCACTTTGCAGTGGAATGATAGGGACCCCAGTCCTAGCATCTCATTTCTACAGCTGAGTAAACTGGAGCAATGTGAAAAAAAGTGTCTTGCTCAAGGAAACAACACATCACCCGGTCTGAGAATTGAACTCACAACCTTTCGATTGCAAGCCCAATGCTCTAACCACTGCTGCTGCTACAACCACCTTTCTCTCTATACACAAGAGTTCTTTTTCAGTCTCCTTCTCAACAAGGAAGATGAAAAAAACTTACCTCAACACTTAATTTTAAATCTTTAATTTTTAGTTTTTAATACTTATTAATTATTTTTAATTGTAATACTCAACATTTGATAAGATGAATTTTACTAATACATCGAAACCGGTAATACTTTATATAAAACTCTCTTTTTAAAAGAATTGTCTCTCTCATTTTTTCAATAATGCCACTTTGACGAATCAAAGAAAAGGAAAAAAAGAAAAACAGACCCTTAAATATATTTTCAGTGCTATTTCCAATCCCCCCTCTCTCTCTCTCTCTCTCTCTCTCTCTCTCTCTCTCTCTCTCTCTCTCTCTCTCTCTCTCTCTCTCTCTCTCTCTCTCTCTCTATATCTATATCTATATATATATATATATATGCCACAAAACATTTTGTTGAATGTTTTAATGATTCCACTAATCCACCTCCTTGGACTGGTTCTTTATTTTATTGACGACAAAAAGATGAAAGGCAAAGTTAACCTCAGTGGTATTTGAACTCAGAATGCAGAGAGCTGTAACAAGGCATTTTATCCAATGCTCTGATGACTACCAAAGATATTCTTTTACTTGTTTCAGTCACTAGACTGTGAACATGCTGGAGCACCTCCTTCATTTAGTCAATCATCACCTTGACATAAAAGCAAAAATTGAAATTAACCAAGTATTGTTTCGATAATGAATAACTGTTAAATATTTTGCATTTCCAATGTCATTTTCTTGCTAAACGAATTGAGAGTATATAATTAACTAAACTCAGTAATGTTTTGTGTTTCTAGCATGTTTAATTCATTTTCCTTTTAGATATACACAGATAAAAAGGAATACCATCCCAAGGAAAACATTGAGATAGAAATACATGGCAGAGCTGGTCAATATGTGGTATTATCATTTGTGGACAAGGCTATGAATTACCTTAATAACAAACACAGAATCACAAAAGAATTTGTAAGTAAATATTTTTTCAACATTATATTAAATTGATCATTTTTCTGAATTACAAAGACCTATGGGAGTAATATTTATCTCCAGTTTCCATTGCATTAAACAGATGAAAAATAAATATAATCCTGGATAGGACACTGCTCTATTGCTGGTAGCTTTTCCATCAATCTCACAATAGTGCTGCTTTTTACAGATGTGAATTGTAAAGATAAATGGACCACCTTGGTTTTGATGATAAATGTTTCAGTTGTCCAGTCAATGAAATGGTCTATCATAAAACTGATGTGTTAGTGGCTGAGTATTTTACAGACCCATGTACTTTTAACATAATTCTCAGTTCAGCATGATACAGTGTATGACAAGGCTAGTCCTTTGAATTACTGACAAGCTTTCTAACAGTTTCTGTCTACATAAACTCACTCACAAGGCTTGGGTTGACCTGATTTGAAGCAAACTTCTTAACTATTTGGTCATGCAGTCTCCATTAGTTGTGAATTATCCCGCAATACCTACCTACACCCACTGTCCTGTTGTTTATTTTCTGAACAGCCACTATCATATATTTTAGTTATTGCCTGTTTATTCCATTTCTATCATCCATTCCATCTCCAATTTAATTTACAGTATTTTCCAACATTACACAATGTATTGCATCTTAATAGAGGTTGTGAAAGCCCTATTTCAGACAATGGAAAAACAGTCTATATCTAAATGGAATTTGAGAGGTCAACCAATAACTTCATTTGGTATAAAGAGGATGGCTAATAATTAGCTTAGTGATTACAAAACAACATAATAATGGTGCATTTGCAAATGGGCGATTATTCAAGAGCCAAAAGTACATGAAAACAGCGCTTTGGCAGCGTCATTAGAATGTTGGATAGAATGCTTTGTGATACTCATTCCAGTTCTCTGCACTCCTTCAGTCCAAATCCTACTGAAGTCAACTTTGTCTTTCATCTTTTAATAAAAAGACTGATAAAAAATGTACCAGTCTAGTACTGAGTGCAAGTCTTCCTCTATATCTCTTTCTCACTTCCTTTCTATCACTCTTTCTTACCTTCTCTGAAAGAAATGAGCCGTGTTCAGACTTGGAGAGAAGATAGGCTTCCCAGGTTTAAAGTATCCAAGACATGCTGTATGTTACTATGGCACTCCTATGTCTCTATCAGAAGTTATGAGTCCATACATACTAACTTACATGAATTGCCTATGTATTACTTTTAGTTTTCTTTTTTTTAATTCACATTTCTTAATAGCAAAGCTATAGGTTAATTATGGCCAACCCTGTATATGCTTCATAGATGAACACAAAACAGATTCAAGGATCTGAACTGTTTAACAATGAAATAATAAATTCTACAACACATATTTTAGATAAATTGTATATAAAATGAAATTTTAAAGTATATTATATGAAACTGTTTGTTATTTTTAAAATTGTGTTCTTTCTATGGATTTACCATTTGTAGGTAAGAGACCAAATGCTTTTGAATCTTGAAACAGATGGAATGTTGAACAATGATGTAAGTTTAGAATATATCTTTTTTTGTCAGTTTGGATTTTAGTTTTTTTTTTTCCTCTTTTCTATAGAAAATTTTTAATTTATTAATTAATCTATATTTTCAAATAATTCAAATTGTAGTATCGTTAATTAAAATGATTTCTATGAGAACTTATGTAACCAAGCTCATTTGAGCCCCCAGCTCATTTGAGCACCGGATAGAGTATGGAAATGTAGGTAAGTGAGATGCAGGCTCACAACTTATTTGAGAGGTCAGTAGCTTTACTTGCATACTGGCTTGGCCTGTTATGACCCATCCAACCTTTACTAGCAGGAAAAACTGATGTTAAATGATGATGATGATGGATGCATGCATCATATTATCATTTATAGAGCTGTATTCATCTTGACTTTCAGCACTTTTCTTTTTAATTAACTCACCTCAAGCAAGGCAATAAAGCTACTAAAATACAAAGGTTTGTTGAGAATGGAAAATGCAAGGGTTTATTGAGAATGGAAAAGGACAAAACAGAGAGAACATAATGCAAGAAAAGAAAAAAAGATGATGATTGATGTTACTTTTGGTGGTGGTGAGGAGGAGGCAAAGGGGGAGGAAGGCAAAAGAAGGAGGAGGAAGTGGAGGAGAGGCAGAAGGACAGTTGTTGTTGATTTGTATTTGAACTTTTCATAATTCCTCTTTGTTACATCATTCACATTTTTTTCACAACTGATTTTCCATGCTGGCATGGGTTGGATGGGACATTTTGAAAAAGATTTTGATGGTCAGCTACTCTTCATTTTGTCAACTATTTTTATTTAATATGCAAACATATGGTGTACTCATTCTAAAATAACAAATGTTTTTGTTTTTTTGATATTCAAAATATTTTCAATATAACAAGTATTTCAAGGCCATTTTCAATATAACAAGTATTTCAAGGCCATTTTCCCTGCTAAAGAAGTTAGCTTCTCAGGGCCCCATAATAAGCTTCTCCATTTTTCCCTCTTGTTTGCATATGCCTTTCCAATGCACTGGCTTTCATTTCCTTCTTCATCTTTAGCCATATCTTTCTTGGTCATCCCCTTCCTCTACTTCCTTCCTCAGTCACTTTCATCCTTCTCCACTACATGATCCAACCATCTCATTCCATTTCTCTTCACAACATTCACTTGAGTGTAATTTATTAATGACTTTTTTTTTTTTTTTTACTTTGTAGAATTTTAAACTATCTATAGTTCAGGATTATGACAGAACATTCTTGCAGAGAAAGAAAAGACAAGATGCAACAATATCCCGTGAGGTTCCTGTTACCACTCCGAAGCAATTTAATCATTTGGTATCTAATATATTTTAACTATTTCATTGTAAATGAGCTTTTTAAATGAACACTTACTCTTCCAATTTATCCACTAAAAATACTTTATAAAATTTTGAGTCAAAGAAAGAAGAGCAATGCCTATGATACCTTCCAGGGCCTCCAAGACCTGTGGAAGTGAGGGAGGAAGGTATCTTTAAAACCAGAGACCTGGCTCAAATATTTTCAACAGAGCAGGCTTTGCTAAAAGCACCCAAAGTGCACCTGGGTGATGGATTAAGTCTACCATTCAAGAGGGTGGCAACAAGATTTGAACTCAAAATACAAACAGCTGGAAAAAATACTGCTCTAACGATTTGGCCAGTCCAAACTTAGCAGACAGAACCCCAAAAAATACTGGAAGGCATTTTATCTTAGATTCTAACAACTCCACCAATTCAACATCTAATTCATCATCATCCTCATCATTACCATCATCATCTCCAACAGCAATAATAGGACAGTTGTAACCATGTGGGTAAAAATTTGATTTCCTAACCATGTGGGTCTAAGTTTGATCCCACTATTCAGTACATTACAGTAGAAAAGGAGTAGACATAAACTCCATATGGTGTACACAATGTAAACCTTGGGTACACAAGAGATGTAGTGGAATAATGGGTAGACTAACAAGAAAGGAAGACTTTGTATGTAGAAGATGCACAGGAGTAATCAAGGGGAAGAGCAGCATTAATATAAACCTCTTCAAGTCAAGAGAAGGGTCCATAGAAGTGGTTGGTAGCTTTTGCTGTCTAAGTGACATAACCAGCTGTGGAGGAGGGTGCTCTGGGAGCATAATAGCTAGAATAAGGATAGGATGGAAGAAGTTTAGAGAGCTACTCTCACGGTTGACAACAAAAGGTTTCTCCCTACATACAATATAATGCCTGTGTGAGAAGTGGAATGCTGCATGGTAGTGAAACATGGGCAGTGGCTGCAGAGGACATGTATAGACTGGAGAGAAATGCTCTGATGGATGTGCAATGTAAATGTGAGAAAAAGGCAGAACTTGGATGAACTGAAGGAGAAACTGGGTTTAAGGGGAATCCAAGGTGGTGTGCTGGAGAGAAGACAGGATTGGTATGGGCGTGTGATGTGCATGAATGATGATTGATGGGTGAAGAAGTGCCAGTAAATGCTAGTAGAAGGGAGCTGCAGTAGAGGTAGACTGAGAAAGACCTAGGCAGAGGTAGCGAGAGCTGACCTTGAATTGTTGAGAGTCACAGAGGAGATGACAAAGAAACGCAGTAAGTGGATATACACTGTGCTGAGAAGGAACTATCCAACCCATGCAAGCATGGAAAAACTGACCTAAAAACGATGATGATGATGAGCTGAGGTTTGAATTTTGTTAGATATTCACTTACTCATTTGACCTATGAGGAATATTGTATCCTGAACTTACTAATAACAACCTTAGTCTTGACTAAATAGTTTTGTATAATAGTTAAATAGGAGATAACATGATCTATGGTGACAGTAATTATGTTTCATTTGGCGAGCTTCACTGTTACAATTAACTTAATGTTCTCAATTAGTGCACTATTCCATGTCCTGGTAAGTATAACAATTATTACGACACTCCTATGTGATTGCTAATTGTTCTAACTGCTAGATGGTTTCCTGGAATACTATTGTGTCAGTTTTGTTCATTCTTTATGTTATGGTCCTATTTTCCAACTAATGATGTATATTTATTTACCCTTTTTTTGACACACACACACACACGCACACGCACACACTACCTTGAAAATCTCCTGCTAGATTTGAAGGTGTTTTCACTGGGATATTTGTTAAACTGGTTTTCCTTCTTGTTTGTTAATCCTGTTTGTATATCAGATACAAATTCATTGTTTGCCCATATATAACAGAATTATGATTCTGTCATCAACTTTAACACCCTAACATTTTAGACACAATTATATCTCGGCAACTTTGCCACTCTCCTACCCCTTCCCCCTTTCACATTTTGCTTCTCATCTCTGACCTCTTAATTTTGTTTTTTTCATGCCATAGTATAAGCTATTAATTTGAGAAAATGATTATAGGTTTCATGCAGCTGCCACTATGGAAAAGCAGTGTTGATTGATGTGCTATTAACATTACATGATTAAAAATCTCATACTAATTAAAGCTGAAATGAGTTGTCATAAAAATTTGTGAAGATAATTTTTCTAATGATGAAATCATAGGTGTAGATGAATGGCTTGTGAGAGCTATACAAGTTATGTATAATGAAACAGTCAGTAAAGTTAAAATTAACAATGAATATTGTGAAGAATTTAGTGTAAAAGTTGGTGTTCACCAAGGCTCTGTCCTTAGCCCCCTCCTATTTATTATTGCCCTTCAGGCTATAACAGAGGAGTTCAAGACCGGCTGCCCATGGGAACTCCTATACGCAGATGATCTAACGCTCATAGCTGAATCAATGGCCGAACTAGAAAAGAAATTCCAAACATGGAAGCATGGCCTAGAATCAAAAGGCCTTAAAGTTAACTTGTCTAAGACTAAAGTCCTAGTTTGTAGAAAGGAAAATAAGGCACAGGTACCCTCAGGGAAATGGCCTTGCTCAGTGTGTAGAAAAGGAGTAGGCAGAAATTCAATTTTATGTCCCAAATGCAAAGTATGAGTACATAAAAGATGTAGTGAGATCACAGGTAAACTATCTAAGAACGTAGACTTTATATGTGGCCGATGCTTAGGTGCAATAGGTAGCAAGTGTCCACAGGATACTAGCCCTTTCTATTGCCCAGATGGTCCTATAGAAATAGTAGACACTTTCCGTTACCTGGGTGATGAAATCAGCAGTGGTGGAGGGTGCTCTGAAAGTACAGTAGCCAGAGTCAGAACGGGATGGAAAAAGTTCCGAGAGCTTATACCGCTGTTGGCCACAAAAGGTTTCTCTCTAAAAATGAAAGGCAGATTGTATGATGCTTGTATACGAACAGCAATGTTACATGGCAGTGAGACATGGGCATTGTGTGCAGAGGACCTGCGCAGACTGGAGAGGAACGAAGCATGCATGCTCCGTTGGATGTGTAATAGTAACATACGTGAACGGCAAAGCATAAATGAACTAAGTGAGAAATTAGGAATAAGAGGGATCAGATGCTGTTTACTCGAGAGAAGACTACGTTGGTATGGCCACGTGATGCGCATGAAAGACGACAGCTGTATAAAAAAGTGCAGGGCGATCAAAATTGATGGTAGTTACGGAGTAGGTAGACCCAGAAAAACCTGGGACAATCTGATAAATTCCGACCTTACACACTTTCACCTCTCTAATACAATGTCACTGGACCGACATCTTTGGCGCTACGTAGTAATACAGAAGACCCACCTTGCCTATATACAAAGCGAAACCTACAGTCAGTAGGCACCTCTTAACCAAATATACACCCCAATCCACTACCCCTACCCTATCCTCCCACTCCCACCAACACCACCCCCTCTCTATAAAGTTGGTACCACAACATCCAGTCCAAATAAATGAGATAAATGAGATCGAGATCGTGTAGGTGTCACAAGAAAAAACACACAGTCCACGCTGTAATGTGGCCATGTAGGTAACACGGTAAAAAGTTCCCAGTTCCACACTGTAAATGTGGTTGGTGTTAGGAAGGGCATCCAGCCGTAGAAACCTGCCAGATAGTCCTATATGAGCAAGACACAGTCACCCGACCAACCTTGCCTCAAGTGGGACAATTCCCGTCTAACCCATGCTAGCGTGGAAAGTGGACGTTAAACGAGGATGATGATGATGATGATGATATAAAACTGAGGATGTCTGTCTCTCTCTCTCTCTCGCTCTCTCTCTCTCTCTCTCTGTGCATGTGCACGCGAGTTTGTATCCCTAAAACTCGAGAAGTACCCAACCGATCTTTTTCAAACTTTACATGTGTATTACTTATATTTCAGGGAGCGTTATGCACATAAAAAAACTCAATATTTTGATCCCCTGGGGCCCGCATTAGGAGAAAAACTGCATTTTTTCAGCTTTTTAGGGGTTTTTTGAGGCGTTACGTCAGACCGATTTCCTTGAAATTGTAACTATGTATTAGTCAGTCTCTTCTTCAATACCGTGAGCAAAGAAAATCCAACTTTTTAATCGTCTAGGGCCTGCATTAGGTGAAAAACTTCATTTTTTCAGCGTTTTTAGGGCTTTTTTGAGGTGGGTACGTCTAGCCAATTTTCCAGAAATTTCAAAGAATATTATGCACATAAAAAAAATCATTTTCTTGATCCCCTAGGGCCCGCATTTGGTGAAAACCTGCATTTTTCCTGCTTCATCGAGGAAAATCTTAAAGATTATCCAGCCATCAGAGTATTCGGTTTATTTTCTTTACATATTGTCGAGGCATGCAGTTTTTCCACGATTAGGTCTGTTGGCGGCCCGCGTTCCAAAATACCTTATCCCGTGCAATGCCGGGTACCACTGCTAGTGATAAATAAATTTGGTACAATATGTCACCAAAGTTAATGAGAAGTATCTAGAGCAATAATTATACAAGGTTACAGGGCAGCAATTTGGCAGAGCCTCTGACAAATGCTTAGCAGTTTTTGTTCCAGTTCAGAGTTCAAATCCTGCCACTTGTCAACTTCGCCTTTCATCCTTCCAGTGTTTATAAAATAAAATACCAGTCACATACTGGGGTTAATTTAATCAATTTTCCCTCCTATTTATATTTGTAGATAGAAAATCCTCAAGTGCCTGGGAACTTTGAATATATGTTTAATGATAATGAAAATTTTATTGAAGATAGTAAGTATAATTTTATATACAACTAATCTCATATACTTTTGATGTTATTTTACTTTTGCTTTAGTACTATTGACTTGGTTGTGGTGAAGTACGGACATGGTTTGAGATGACCCATCTAACCCTTGCTATCAGAGAAAACGGACATTAAATAATGACGATATATTTTGCAAAGTGATTCAAAAGTTATTATCTCATTTATTCTCCCTTTAAGGGTTTGATAATCATCATCATTATCATCATCATCATTACTGTTTAATGTCCATTTTCCACACTAGCATGGGTTAGACAAGTTGTCCTACTGTGAGACAAGTCAGATCAGGTGATCACGTCTTGCTCATACAGAACTATTTCTGGTTTGGTTTCTATGGCTAGATGCCCTTTCCTAACACCAACCTCATTTACAGTGTTGACTGGGTGCTTTTTATCATGGCACCAAAATGACCAACTAACAGGTTATATTAGGTACTTTTTCATTGTGTCACAAGGATAATCATTATTGTTTGGCATAAACCTTTGTACCTATATATATCTTTCATGTGAATTTCCCATATTTTTTATAAGTTGTTTATTTGAATTAATACATTGTTTTTGTTGACTTGGAGAAAGCCTTTGATAGAGTCCCCCCCGCTCCATTATCTGGTGGGCTCTTAGAAAACTAGGTGTTGATGAATGGCTTGTGAGAGCTATACAAGCCATGTATAAAGAAACAGTCAGTAAAGTTAGAATTAACAACGAATATAGTGAAGAGTTTAGCGTAAAAGTTGGTGTTCATCAGGGCTCCGTTCTTAAACCCCTTCTATTTATTATTGCCCTTCAGGCTATAACAGAGGAGTTCAAGACCGGCTGCCCATGGGAACTCCTATACGCAGATGATCTAACGCTCATAGCTGAATCAATGGCTGAACTAGAGAAGAAATTCCAAACATGGAAGCACGGCCTAGAATCAAAAGGCCTTAAAATTAACTTGTCTAAGACTAAAGTTCTAGTTTGTAGGAAGGAAAATAGGGCACGGGTCCCATCTGGGAAATGGCCATGCTCAGTGTGTAGGAATGGAGTAGGCAGCAACTCCATTTTATGTCCAAAATGCAAAGTATGGGTGCATAAAAGATGTAGTGGGATCACAGGTAAGCTAACTAAGAATATAGATTTTATATGTGGCCGGTGCTCAGGTGCAATAAGTAGCAGCAAGTGCCCACAGAATACTAGCTCATTCCATTGCACAGATGGTTCTATAGAAATAGTGGACACCTTCCGTTACCTGGGTGACAAAATCAGCAGTGGTGGAGGGTGCTCTGAAAGTACAGTAGCTAGAGTCAGAACGGGATGGAAAAAGTTCAGAGAGCTTATACCACTATTGGCCGCTAAAGGGTTCTCTCTAAAAATGAAAGGCAGGCTGTATGATGCCTGCATACGAACAGCAATGTTACATGGCAGTGAGACATGGGCATTGTGTGCAGAGGATATACGCAGACTGGAGAGGAACGAAGCTTGCATGCTCCGCTGGATGTGTAATAGTAATATACGTGAACGGCAAAGCATAAACGAACTAAGGGAGAAATTAGGAATAAGAGGGATCAGATGTTGTTTACTCGAGAGAAGACTACGTTGGTACAGTCACGTGATGCGCATGAAAGACGACAGCTGTATAAAAAAGTGCAGGGCGATCAAAACAGACGGTAGCTCCGGAGTAGGCAGACCCAGAAAAACCTGGGACGACTTGATAAATTCCGACCTCACACACTTACACCTCTCCAAGACAATGTCACTGAACCGAGATCTTTGGCGCTACACAGTAATACAGAAGACCCACCTTGCCTAAGTACAAAGCGAAACCTACAGTCAGTAGGCACCTCTAACAAAAATACACCCCCGTTCCACTACCCCCACCCTATCCACACCACCCCTTTCAATGTAAAGTTATGTTGGTACCACAACATCCAGTCCAAAACAAATGAGGTCGTGTAGGTGTCACGACAAAAAAAACACAGTCCACGCTGTAATGTGGCCGTGTAGGTAACACGGTAAAAACCTCCCAGTCCACACTGTAAACGTGGTTGGTGTTAGGAAGGGCATCCAGCCGTAGAAAACCCGCCTGACAGTCCTATACGAGCAGGACAACCAATCTTGCCTCAAGTGGGAAAATTCCCGTCCAAACCCATGCAAGCGTGGAAGATGGACGTTAAACGATGATGATGATGATGATGACATTGAGTATTTATGACAGCACACTTATGCTCCCACCAGTTGTATTTACATCCTTTTGCCTCCTTTTGTTTTCAGATTCTGCTGACATCTTACCTGGTGAATTTTATGATCTGAAATTGAGGTGATATATATATATATTCCAAAATACTTTATGAGAAATTGTTTTGCAGAAATATGCAGTTTGATTATTGTGGATATTCAAGATAGTTATGATAGCAATGAGAACCTCAGTTATTTGAGTTGATAGTGTGGACCTTCCAGCTATATATTAAAGATTTCTTTTGATCAACTATGTTGTATCCACTTTGCCTTTCATCCTTTTGAGGTCAATAAAAAAAGTACCACTCATTTCTCCCCCCCCCCCCATAAAATTACAACAACAACAACAAAAAAACAAGTTGGCCACGTTCAAACCTGGAGAGGGTATGGGCTCTGCCCGGTTTTAAATGTCTATATCACTTATATCATAACAGCAACTCTATGACTTCATCAGGAGTTACAGGTCCATACATGCATAGAAAAGATATCTAATTCTCAATAGTTCATTCACTTTGTTGGCAAATTGACAGAATCATGAGAGGCAAGGTAAAATATCTTCAGGTATTTATTCCGGCCCTCTGTGCTGTGAGTTCAAATTCGCCTTTCATTTGATATAATAAAGTATCAATCCATAACAGGATTATTGGAGCATTGGGCATGATGGCTTTAGGTATTTGTTCCAGTTTTTTTGGCTCTGGGTTCAAATCCGGTTGAGATCAAATTTGTCTTTTATCCTTTCAGGGAAAAGATATAATAAAGTATAAATCTAAGGCAGTGGCTTGACCTAATTGTTAGAGCATTGGTCAAGATGCCATGCAGTGTTTTTTTTTGGCTCTTTGCATTCTGAGTTTAAACCCTACTGTGGCCTACTTGGGTTCACACTGCCCCTTGACTCTTTGGTACCTTTAGCAGGGTTCACTCTGTTATAAATAATTGGGTCAGGTTTCCAATCTGAGGATATCTTCCGTCCTTATCAGTCTTTCAGGCCCTGTATAGGTTTGGGGCATTGGCCCCCACCACCCTGATTAAACAGTAAATTAGAACTATAGAAAAAAAAATGATTAAGCCATTTCATTTCATGTCTTTCACCAGTTTACTGTGCGATAACATCTTCTGCAGTTCATGTAATTGTTACAAATGGTTTGCATCCTCAGATGTTTCTAATGTTAATCAACATTGAAAATATATAAAATGATGATAATGATGAAGAAGAGGAAGTGGAGAAGGAGGATGATGATGATGATGATGATGAAGAGGAGGAGGATGTGTATGTTGAGCATGATTAGGATGTGAATGAAGATGATGATGGCGATGATAAAATAGATGGATTTTTCTTTGTAAAATTTCTGTAATATTTACATTTATAAAATGCCTTCTAAAATAATTTCTTCTGCCTTTTTTTTTTTTTATTTCAACAGAAATGATGGTATTTCCAAAATGAATTTCTCTTTACCAGATTATATTACAACTTGGGAGATTCAGACATTTGGAATTACTGATACTCATTTCTGTGTGGCTGAATTATTTGAAGTAAAAACTTTCAAAAGTTTTATGGTCAAACTGAAATTTCCTGAGTTTATAAAAATATTTGATTATGTTGCGATCAAGGTTTTTCTATATAATTATAAGAATACAGGCCTAAAAGTAAGTTCCAACATTACTTTTATATGTTAATGCTACAAGCTTTGCAATAGGTTTGAAGGTGAATATTTAAAATTGTACAAAAGTAATATTTAACATTGTTCAGATGATTGTATGTATATATATGTATGCATTTATATGTATGTATGTATATATATGTATGTATTTATATGCATGTATATACGAGTATATACAGTAATTTTGTGACACACTATAGTGTTGCAACCCAGTTTGAAAGCCTCAGCTCTAAATAATCAATCATAAAAAGTAATTCATATCTATATTTAATACCAGGAAGACTCCATAACTTGATAGCTTCTACTACCTAGGTGACTTAATTAGCAGTGGAGGAGGTTGTTCTGAGAACATAGTACACAGAATAAGAAAACGATGGAAAATGTTCATAGACCTCTGGTGACAACAGAAGGTTTCTCTTTATGAATGAAAGGTTAACTGTATGATGCCTATTTAACTGTATGATCCCTCGAATTCACTTATATAAGAAATTGACATTTATCCTTGTAGTTTTATGCAACAAACAAACAAATACATTTGTATCTTTCTTTATTCCTAGGTAAAACTTACTCTTCATAAATCAACAGATCTTTGTTCATATAACAATAAAAAGGGACATTCATATCAAACAACTGTTAATATTCAAGCAAATGAGACTACCTCTACCACTTTTGTGATTCGACCTATTTATTCAGGATATTTGCCCATCAAAGTCTCTGCTAAAGTGATTGAATCAAATTATAATGAAATTGTTGAAGAGGAAATGTTTGTTCACAAAAATACTTCAAATGTAATTATTCTATTCCTTTATCTAACATCTCTGTTTTTTCATTGGCCAGATGAGTATTAGCAATTAACTGTATTTCAATAACAATACTGAAACACACACACATATATATATATATATATATGAGAAAAGTCAACAAGGAACATGTAGTTTTGACACTATAGTGTCAAAACTACATGTTTTCACCTATATTTGAGTTCTAGTAGAAAGCAGGGTAAGGGAGCACTGTCTTGATAATGACCAGAGTCAGAAATGACATTGTCGACAGTTACTCAGCCTTAGCTTCTGCTAGAATCTGCTGAAGACTTTCAAAATGTTTATTTGTAAACATACTGTATATCACTAGATATACAAAATACTCATACTTACATATATATTTAAAAAAAACAATGAAGTTTTGTTTACATGTAATCACCTACATTATATATATATATATAATTGGTGTTGGATGCTTAAAGCGTCCATATGCGGTAGGAGGGCGTTTGAGCACTCGATGCTCTCATAGAGCAGAGTATTATATATATATATATTTATATATTTATTTTTATATATATTGTTTCTTTAACAGTCTCTGAAAGATAATGAAAATAATCTCTCATCCGAAATTACCGTTCCAGTTGTGAAAATTGAAGATAATGAAATATCATTCAAAAACCGTATGTAGGAAATTGTATTTGATCAAAATATTGACATCCTTATTAACTGCCTTCATTTTGATATTTTGCACTGATTTTAAATGTAAAAAGATTTTATAAATATATTTTTCAATTTTAACACTAAAAGATCCTATGTACAAGTATCTCATTAACATTTAGATCATAAGTTTATATATGTTAAATATATGACAGTGTAGAGTGGTGAGTTGGCAGAGTTGTTAGGATGTCGAATTAAAAATGCTTTAGTGTTTGTTCCAGCTCTCTGCACTCTTATTTCAAACGAAAGGCCGTTTCTACTGTCTCCAGCAATCCTGCAAACTGCTATCTTTCTTCCTGTCATTCCAATAGCAGTGCACATTCTCCAAATTGACTGAGCCAAAATCAACTGGAAATAGCTATGCCTGCCATCCTTTCTCTCTGCACTTCTGCACAATATCTTGGTACTTGGCACTCTTTTATTTGAAATAATCCATAATTCTATTCTGTTCTTTTTTCAATTCTGATTTTTAAATTTTTTATTTTCTTTTTGTACTAGGTTATTTATTTAGCAGTATTGTGAAAAGTGCCTTAACTGAACCTGAGAAATTGATACTTATGTCATATGGATCTGGAGAACAAAATATTATTTATATGGCACTAACAATTTATGCTTTGAAGTATATCAGAAATACTATCCAGATGGATGAAGAAATATTTAATAATGGGAAGAAATTCATCAGAATGGGTAAAGTTGGTTTTATATAACATATATCTTAGGTGGTGGCTTAACAGAATCGTTAGAGCATCAGACAAAATGTTTAACAGTATTTGTTCCAGGTCTTTACATCTGAGTTCAAATCCTACTAAGGTCAATTTTGTCTTCCATCCTGCCAAGTTTCATAAAATATTGTGTAATCTGTAAATCCCTATATTTTCTTAAAATGGTGACAGAACACCTAGGAAATCCTATGTCTGACAACCTCCCTAATATGCATTAAGTATTTAGTTCCATCCCTTTACATTTTGAGTTCAAATCTCCAGCTGAAGTTCATTTTGTCATTCATCCTTGTTGAGTCAATAAATTACAGTACCAGTCAAATACTGGAATTATTATAATGATTATATAGGACAATGGATTAGCAGCATCAGAGCATCAGACGAATGTTTCATAGCATTTATTCCAGCTCTTTACATTTTGAGTTCAAATCTTGCTACGGTCAACTTTGAATCCTTCTGAGATCGATAAAATAAAGTATGAGTCAAGTAGTGGGGTTGATATTATTGACTTTCGCATCTCTCCAAATTTCTGTCCTTTTAAATATCTCAGAAATCAGTATGTAACATATATAATACAGTATTATGGAATTATTGCATAATATATCTAAATACAGAATAACTCTTTAAATTCATTGAATTAATTATATTATATTCTTGTTGTAGTGTCCTTGACTGGCCCTAATCTAACAGACTTGTGATCAAAGGTATTCTAGTCTTGATAATCTTGTCTTTTTAGGATATCTAAGACTAAGTTATCTAATGAATCCCACCTTTGGAGATGGTAAGGGTATCATTTGAAAGAGATTTAGCTGCTATTCTTCATATGTTGAGCATTCATATAGAGTTTCCCTCTTCTCGATATAATAGTTTCCTTGGACAGAACTAAAGTAAAAAGCAGGCCTAGGTAACTTGCAGCACTCAGAATTCATGTTACACTTTATGATTTTTTTTGTATAGCATGGTATGATTATATAAACATATCAAATTTTTACGAAAATCTTGTAACCTAATTCACTCTTGCTTTGTCGCAATCAAATTTTTAGGATTTGCTTAGTGTAACATATGGCATTGTCTGTACTACATACAATGTTTTTAAAATTAATTATTTTTTTAGAAGTGTTGTCTGATTTTCCTAATTTATGGTGAACAATATTTCATAAAGTCTGCTGCTAGAGAAAAGTTGCTTACGTCTGGGGTAAAGAATAGCTGAATTCATAAAGGTCAATATACTAAGATAGAAATAAATATTTGTAATTTAAATCTTGTGACTTTAGAAATTTATTTTAGTACGTCCTAGCAGAATGGCCTGGCGTTGCTCGGGATTTGCTCTAGGGTTCTTATATATTTAATATATCGAGCCTCGTGAAATAAATGTTTGTTTATATTTTGTTATTGTGTATGCAAAAATATCTGTACACGAATATATAATTATATATATATATTAAAATAACAGATTAAAGTTTAAGCAAAGATTCGCTGCTTTCACTCTTAACAGGATCTTCTGAAACTAAAAAAATCAATCTGTGAACACAGAAGTACATATTTCGAAAAACGTTACACACTATATATACACGCACTATATATACATATATACACACATATAGCGTCATAATGTCGTAATGCAGACATCCAGACATACAGACAGATATTATAAGGGCGTGACGTTGTAGCTATGTATCTATCTAAAAAGAGAGACTAAGAATTATAGAGAGAGATCGCTTTTTCGTCTAATGCAGTCTCTAGGGCATTGAAAATTTGAAATATGTTTTGCTCACAACACTCGCACGGCCATAAGTATTACATGTGTAAAGTTTGAAAACAATCGGTTGGGTGGTTCTCGAGTTTTAGGGAATCAGACAGATAGACATTCTCTGTTTTAGATATATAGATGACATATAGAGAGAGCTTCATAGAGGAATTTTGCAAGATGGAACAAGACTGCTTTCGGAATCCCTAAAGAGAGGGGTGTGTAAAGGAGCTTCTCTCAAGATTCAAAAGAGCTAAGAGGAAATGACAAAAGAAGGCAGCAAGTGGGAAGATAATGTGCTGGAAAAGACCTGTCCAACCTTTTCAAGTATGGAAAAGCAGAAGTAAAAATCATGATGATGATGACGACGATGGTGATGATGATGTTTAACCTCTTGTTCTCAGCAATGCGCAAATAAAAAAAGTTTTCATTTTTGGAAATGGTTGTGTATGAATAGAGGGACACAACCCAGATATGAAGGGAGTTAAAAGGGATGATTTGACAGGGATAAACTACTCTTACAAACAAAAATATTTGGATTTATTGTAGAAATTATTTAATTACATCATTCAAAATGTTGAATAAATTTTTTTTAAATAATCAAATTCATATTTTTCAGGTATTGAAAAACAGATGACTTATAGAAAAAATGATGGCTCTTATTCAACTTTTGAAAATACGGAATCAAGCACATGGTAATGATAAAGACTATTTGCATTAATTGCATTAATAACAGCAAAATGTGATTCAAGGCTTAATATTACTGAATGCATGAAATAACAATCATCATCATCATCTTCACTATTTAACGTCTGTTTTCCCAGCTAGCAAGAGTTAGATGGTCTTCACAGAGTGAATCAGTACTCAAGTAGGGAGCATACTGATCCCACACTCTACCGAGTACAATTTATCATGACACTAGCACTAGTGAGGTTGTTCTGTCTTTGATGTAGCTGAAGAGTCCTCCCAACCATTTGTTTGGCAGCTATTCTACAACTGAATTCTCTTTCTATCACCAACCACTTTACAGAGTGAACAGAGGTTGGTAATTGGATATATATATATATATATATATACAATATATTAATAAATGGAAACTATATTTATAAAACCATAATTATTTTATTATATATATTTCAAGGGCGACCAAGGTAAATTATGGTGCGCTGAAGTGAGCGAAGAAATAAATTTTATATGGTTGAGCAATCAGAATGTAAATATTCATTATGTTATGTTTATATTATTTATAAAGGTAAAGTTAAAAAATTAAATTAATGATAAAAAATCTTTACAAAAGAATAGTTATAATTTAGTTAAAAATTTAACCAGAAATTTAATTAAAATTTAATTAGAATTTAATTAAAATTTAATTAATTACAATAAGATATATTACAAAAAGAAGTATTCAAAAATTTAAGATGTATTAAGGTTTAGATGGGTATGTTATGTTATAGGTTATAAATTATTTGAATGTATAGTATTTTGCATTGGAAAAAACCAAGTATAGTTTAATTGATTAAAGTAAGTTTGGCTAAATATAATTTTGCCAGAGTTTATTAATAGTTATAAATCAAATCTTAAACATCAAATATTTATGGAGATTTACGAGAGTTTAGAAAGGAAAAATTATTTAATTAGGAGTATATATTAAAACAATTTACAATTTCAACTATAAAAATTGAGATTATAAAAACAATAAGGAAGTTTAAAGGAAGTTAAAAGGGATTTTTTAAAAACCCAAATGACTCAAAGGATAGATAAAAATCACTATGAAAGTTATAAGAAGTTATAAAAAGTCATCTTAAAATATAATTAAAATATTAGACATAATTATTCTACATATATATAAATAATATAAATGATTGGATATATATGAAAATATATAAGTATTAAAAATAATTGGATATATATGAAAATACATAAGTATTAAACATGTTTAGAATATTGGAAGATGTAGGGGTAATGGAAGATATGAAAATATTGGTTTTTCGTATCTTTCAAAAGAATCTTTCAAAAACTTAATCATAAGTTTTACAAAAATTTCCAGGTGTTTCGAAGGAAATTTTTAGAATTTTTCAAAACATTTTCATAAAAGAATTTCTGGAGGTAGGATTGAAAAGTGCAATAATATAAGTATTAGAAAGTAAAGGTTTTAAGGAGTAAATTAAAATTAATAAGTGTACTTTATATATTTAGGAAGGTTAGAATTATATTGATATATATAATCTGAGGGAAGAGATTATAGGTGTTTGAATGTAGAAAACGTTAAGTAAGGAAGAATGAACATATATTACATTTTATATATATATCTAAAAGTTGAGTTTAACGGATGTTTACAAGAACTAAATAAATTATTCCGTAAATTAATAGAGTTCTTAGATTTTAGTATAAAGAATATTTCCTCTACGCAAAGGCTACAAAATTTGGATAGAGCTGTGTAAGATGGTGCTTTGGAGACAATATTCCAAGATAAAGAGTAGTTTATATTCTTGGATTTTAAATTCCATAAGTTGGATAGAGAAGTTGAAGATCTTTTGGTAATATTCGTAAAGGAACATCTATGGTTATTGAAACGAGATTTGAAGTCTGCCAAAGTAGAGCCGACATAGTTGAAGGAATTATCTTTGGTTTTGACATTACAATTGTATACTATATTTTTAACTAAACAGTTATTATTTAGAGGACAGTTAGATTTATGTTTTATAAATATAGTTTCCATTTATTAATATATTGTATATTTACTCCACTAACTTGTTGAGTGCTTTATATCAGTTATAAAAATGTTTAATCATCATCATCATCATCAACGTTTAACGTCCGTGTTCCACGCTTGCATGGGTTTGGATGGGGGTAGTCCCACTTGATGCAAGAGTGATTGTCTTGCTCGCATAGGACTGTCTGGCAGGTTTTCTACAGTTGGATGCCCTTCCTAACACCAACCACATTTACAGTGTGGGTCTGGGAGGTTTTTACCGTGTTGCCTACACGGCCACATTACAGCGTGGACTGTGTGTTTTTTTGTCGTGACACCTACACGATCACATTTGTTTCGGCCTCGATGGCGCGGCACCAACATAACTTTACATAGAACGGGGTGGTGTGGATGGGGTGGGGGTGGTGGTGGTGGGACGGGGTGTATTTTGTTAGAGATGCCTACTGGCTGGAGTAGGTTTTACTATATATTTTTAGGTAAGGCGGGTCTTCTCTGTTACTGAGTACCGCCAAAGGTCTCGGTCCAGTGACATTGTCTTGGAGAGGTGTAAGTGTGTGATGTCGGAGTTTATCAGCTCGTCCCAGGTTTTTCTAGGTCTGCCTATTCCGTGACTACCGTCTATCTTTATTGTCCTGCACTTTGTTATACAGCTATCGACTTTCATGCGCATCACGTGTCCATACCAACGTAGCCTTCTCTCGAGTAAACAACATCTGATCCCTCTTATCTCTAATTTTTTCCTTAGTTCGTTTATGCTTTGCCGTTCACGTATATTACTGTTACACATCCAGCGGAGCATGCAAGCTTCGTTCCTCTCTAGTCTGCGTATATCCTCTGCACACAATGCCCAGGTCTCACTGCCATGCAGCATTGCTGTTCGTATGCAGGCATCGTACAACCTGCCTTTCATTTTTAGGGAGAACCCTTTAGCAGCTAATAGTGGTATAAGCTCTCTGAACTTTTTCCAACCAGTTCTGACTCTAGCTACAGTACTTTCAGAGCACCCTCCCCCACTGCTGATTTTATCGCCCAGGTAACGGAAGCTGTCCACTATTTCTATAGAACCCTCTGCGCAATTGAAAGAGCTAGTATTTTGTGGGCACTTGCTGCTACTTATTGCACCAGAGCACCGGCCACATGTAAAATCTATGTTCTTAGTTAGCTTACCTGTGATCCCACTACATCTTTTATGCACCCATACTTTGCATTTAGGACATAAAATGGAGTTTCTACCTACGCCTTTCCTACACACCGAGCACGACCATTTCCCAGAAGGGACCGCCGCCTTGTTTTCTTTCCTACAAACTAGTACTTTGGTCTTAGCCAGGTTAATTTTAAGTCCTTTTGACTCTAGGCCGTGCTTCCATGTTTGGAATTTCTTCTCTAGCTCGGCCATTGATTCCGCTATGAGTGTCAGGTCGTCTGCGTATAGGAGTTCCCATGGGCAGCCTGTCTTGAACTCCTCTGTTATAGCCTGAATATATATATATATATATGATAAACACAAAACGTGTTTGCATTGCAACAGACAAAGTTAGCTATTAATGAAATAAACTAATTAAAGTGAATACAATTTGTCTGTCTCGATATAAGTCAATAAAGACAAGCTTATATTGGCAAAGGCCGTGATTCCTGGACAAATCTAAATTTCAAAATCCAAACCCGCTCCGTAGATGAATTTGAATTTCGAAACCTAAATATGTTTCGCAACGATGGTACGTGAATTGAAAAATAAAGAGAATCGAAATGGAATTGAAATAAAAAGTGAAATATCCAAATCTTCTGTGCTTATCAACAGGAACCCAGTAAAATTAGCATATCTCACCATCAAAATATTTTGCAGGTCTGACTACACATGTGTCTAGCCAGGCCAAAGTAGCCGTCCCGCATTCCCGGTGCTAGAAATAACAGCCGTTTGTGCGTTATTAAAGATCAGCTCTACAGTTAAGGAGCAATATACTATATTATAATTTGAGATTAAACTCTCAGTCGTTTACAATAAATCAGCTCCAAGAAAGGCCCCTTTCTTGGAGCTGATTTATTGTAAACGACTGAGAGTTTAATCTCAAATTATAATATAGTATATATATATATATATATATATATATATATAGCACAAGAACTTGCAAATAAATACAGTATGGAAATAGAGAAATTGTTTTTATTATTTCTATTAGGTTGACAGCATTTGTATTGAAGATATTTTGTGAGGCATTAACTCTGCAAGAGATAGACAGGTCTGTCATATCGTCAGCATTTCTATGGCTACTTAAGAAACAAAAGAACAATGGTGCATTTAAAGAAGACAAATTGATTATTTATAAAGAAATGATGGTAAGTTTGTGATTTGGGAATTTCTAATATTGATTTGTTTGTGTTTTTAATTATCATTTTTTTTCTCAAATTATATACAAAACATTATACTATATATTTTTTTATTCAATTAATTTAAATGCCTGTATAGAGCTAGCAAGCCATGACAGACTATGAGAGGTGTCTAATAACCTTTCCAATTAAAAATCAAAAACAAGAGAGAAACAAAGAGAAAAAAGAAAGAAAGAAAATGAAACACGAGGCAAAAGAAACAAAAATAAGAAAAAATGTTAAAAAGCAGGGATAGCTATAAAGCAGTTAAAAGTTTCTGTTGAATCTTTTCATAGCCTCCTTATACTGAAAGATGTTGTTTATGATTGGTGGATCCTTGACAATATTTTGCACCTCTTGGTGAGTTTTTAAAGACAAATTTCAAAATGTCCTCTCTCACAGACTGGTAGTTTTTATATTGGAACAAATAGTTCCAATAAAGTTTCTAGGTTGTCTCCACAAGAACATAGAGGTGACTCTGTATGGCCTGTTCATGATAAAATATAGTTCATGGTTGAAGCCAAAATAACATTAGTTTATTAACATACATTTTAAATTATAATCTTCCAACATAATTTTATATAAGAACCATATGTGGAAGTATTATCATGATAATAAAATGTTGAATCCATGGCAAATTTCTACAGCTGGATACTCTTTTTTATGCCAACCCATACTTTTCAGTATGGTAAGAGATTAACCAACTTAACAGCATTTTGGAGGTAAAGACACGCACAAATACACGCATATATACAAACAATGGGCTTTCACAGTTCCCATCTACCAAATTTATTCACAAGGTATTTGTTGGCCTGTGATTATAGCAGAATACACTTAGCCAACAACATGCTTTATAAGAGAACTTCGAAATCACACAACCATAGTAGTAAAATAATAGTTTTGTAAATTCATCAAAATTCTTTATTAATTAATGGAAATAGAGTATATTTCTTTAAAAGTACAGTCATAAAAGGGTTGAAAACGTATTTCAGCAATGATAATATGCATATATATATATATATAAAAAGTAAAAAAGCTTAGAGATATATTTAAAGATTATTTTTTTCTACAGAATGAATATTTTTATAATTGTTACATCAAATAGATTTAAAGTTTCAATTTATATGTCAATCTTATCAAATAAAAAAAGGTTGTTTTCATATTCTGTGGGCAGTTAGAACATATGTGAATTTTCTGACAAAATGTCTTCTTATATATAAGCACTTTGTGAAGTTTGGTGGTGGTGATAGAAGTGGAGTTGAACAGATCCGTGTTCAATTGATTCACCAGAAAATTCTCTTGAAACAGTAAATTTCTATTCATAAATAATGGACTAAATGGCATTTCTTTATTCTGTAATTTGTACACACACACAACAAAGCAAAGAAATGCCACTATATATATATATATATGTGTTTTTTTTTGTTTTTTTTTAATCCAGGGAGTTATTTCTGATACTGGTTTAACAGCCTTTGTTTTAATTAGTTTCATGGAGTGTAAAGAAAATTTCCACCAAGAGGTAATTGTTTATTTGTTGCATTTTTAATAATGAATTATATTACATATATGTTAGTGTGTGTTTTTATTTATATATATAAACACACATGCCTCTGGTCGCATTATTCATGATATCACTATTCCTTTAGTTTTTGTGTTCACTCTGAGAAGAGATTTGTCAATTACTCACTCATTGAGTGCTTTGTGACAGTCTCCGATGATTCGATTGTTTATCTGCAAATTCGATTATACTCACTATTATATATATATAAATATACATATTAAGCTAACAGAAGTCTGATGAGCTTTTGATTCCAGAGTCAGGCCCGATCTATAGAGTTCGAACCTTGAACTGATTAATTGCAAAACATGTAACATACCTGAATAAACGTAATGAAAATTTGACACCTCATCCATAATTATTATTAATATTACACTCTACTTGGTACAACGCCTGAGTACATACTGGAAACTACGCATCGAATGCTCACTTTGGTGAACCAACAGTAACTTGATGTTTCACTCCCTAAAATTTATATATATATATATATATATATATAAAATGCACACAATGCAGATCTTGGGTACACAAGAGATGTAGTGGGATAGCAAGCAAACTAACAGGTAGGGAGAAATACATATGCAGTAGATGTACAGGAAAATTAGATAGTAGAAGTCGCATTAATAGACATATTTTTCAAATGCAGGTGGGTGCTATAGAAGTGGTTGATAGCTTCCGGTACCTAGGAGATCATATTAGCATGGGAGGGGGGGGGGGGGGGGTTCAGAGGCCATAGTATCTAGAATAAGGACGGGTTTGAAGAAGTTTAGGGAGTTGCTTCCTCTGCTGACGAAAAAGGGTTTCTCCCTGCGTACGAAAGGCCGGTTATATGATGCCTGTGTGAGGAAAAATGAGGCAAACATGCTCTGTTGGATGTGCAATGTCAACGTGCGTGAACGACCGAGCATAGATGTGTTGAGAGAGAAACTGTGTCTGAGAGGGATAGATTGTAGAGAGGAGACTGCGATGGTATGGACATGTGATGCGCATGGAGGATGACCGATGGGTGAAGAAGTGCCAGGAAATGCCAGTTGAAGGAAGATGTGGTAGAGGTAGACCACGAAAAACATGGGCGGAGGTGGTGAGAGCAGACCTTAGATTGCTGAAGCTCACAGTGGAGATGACGAAGGACCGTGATAAGTGAAGAGATGCTGTGCTGAATAGGACCCGTCCCACCCTGGCAAGCAAGGAAAAGCAGACGTAAAATGATGATGATGATGATTATATGTATATATTTAAAAAAACTGGAAAAGAATGACTTCATTAAATTTAATTTTATAATATTATGATTTTACAATTTTTTAAAATATATCTTTAAATTTACCCTTCTAAATATACCTAACTGTACCAAGGATTTCACACATTTTCTAATATATATATATATATATTGTGTGTGTATGATGTGATAAACATTTTATGAGCTCTTTCTAAAGTTAATGTTAAATGTTAATGTTACATAGTAAGTTCAGCTTTGTGTCATTTTAAAATTTTCATATTTAAATTCAAGGAAATTTTTGATAGCTCAGTATTTTACATAATTTTTCTGTTTTTCATTTTCAACAGATTCTTGAAAACGAACAGGTTATCATCCACTCCATTAAATATTTAGAACAAGAACTTAATAGAATTGAGGATGATTTAACATTATCAATTGTAACATATGCTCTGACCGTAACAAGAAGTAAGAACAGTACACATTCTTGGAATAAATTAGATGAAAAGGCCATATCAGAATCAGGTAGTAACATTTATCTTTGGTTCTCTCTTACTGTTTGAGATTGCATATTATATAATGTTATGATATTTGTTACAATGGACTGGTGATGTATATGTTACAATGGACTAGTGTATCAGTTGATATACAAGAGGAGATCCATTCTGAATGAGAAACGGTGTTTCTTATTTATAATTGGTGAATGGCCCACTCTCTAAAGTTGTGCTAGAGTCATGACAAAAAGGACCCAGTCCATACTGTAATGTAGTGCTTGTATCATAACAAAAAGGACCCAATCCATGTTGTAAGTGCTGGTGCCATGACAAAAAGTGCTCAGTAAGATGGAAGTGTCAGAATCATGATAAAATGCTCCCAGTGCATTACTGGTGCTTTATTATATCAACACTGTAAGGATAAAAGGCAAAGCTAACCTCTGTGGTATTGAACCCAGAATGTAAAGGGTTATAACTCTATGCCACAAAGCACGTTGTCTGGCTCTCTATCTATACTGCCAATCCACTGCCCTTAAATATGGTAATAACGATGACAGTGATTTGTGGTAACATTGAGATGACTGAGTCATTAGAGCATAGGACAAAATGCCTTTCAGGATTTGTTCTGAGTTTAAATCCTCCTCAAGGTCAACTTTGGCTTTCATCCATTCAGTGTCAATAAAGCAAAGAACTAATCCATCATGGTGGATTGGTAAAATATTAATGCATTGGGTGAGATGCCTTGCTGTAATTATCTCAGCTCTTTATATTCTGAGTTCAAATCCTATTGTGGCTTATTTAGGTGATAGACTTAATTCCATTGCCTGGCTTATCACCCCCATCTGGCACATGGGGACTTTTAATAGAAACCACTATGTTACAAGCATTCAAAGTAAGTCACTGGTTCCAAGATAACTTTATTCCTCTTTCTTTCTCAATAGTCTTAGTGATCCTGGCAAAGGTGGTGAGTACTATTGGCTACTATTCTTTATTCCCTAATAAAACAGTAAGAAAATAAATAACCAATGCAAGTGTTATATTCTTTGCAATAGTCATACTATGTGTGCATGTATTGTGGTGTGTGTGTGTTTGTGTGTAGTGGTATGTATGTATATAATGGTGTGTGCTTGTCTGTAGTGTATGTTATAGCAATGACATGTATGTATATAACAGTGTTTGTGTATGGTACATGTATATAGTGGTGTGTGTTTGTTGTGTATGATGGATGTGATAGTAGTGGCTGCTGATCTTATATGGAACCAAACAAGATAATGAAAACAAAGAACAAAACAAAGAGGAAGAGAAAGAAAAACAAACAGGAAGAAGAAGAAACTACAATTTGTTGATGAGTATAAACCTCAAATCCCAAAGACATCTCCTGAATTGAGGGCAGTGGCTGTATGGGTGTATTGTTATGTCTACCTACATTTCTAATGTTCTGAATTACTACACATTATGTCAGACAGGCAGAAACCCAACACCCATGTCATGTCAACAAGAAAATAGTAAAATAAATAGAGAAATTAAATAGGAATAAAATCACAAATGAAATTATATAAGTACCACACACAGAGACACATCACTATACATGCACATGAAAGGCTAAAACAGCAAACATAGCATTATACATATTCATGCCACTGCTATTACATATACCAGAAACAGACTACTATATACAGATTCCAACACTAATACTATACACACACGTGTCACAATTATCACATACACCAAACATATACAGACTACAATATACATACATATGCCACTACTATCACATCCATCACACACAACAAACACACACCACTATATACATACACAACAAACATACACAATACACAAACACTTATATATGTACATGTCATTAACATACACTACAGACAAACACACACATCACTATATACATACAGACAACTACACACAAACACACACACACCACAACACACATACAGATACACACACAAATACACACACACCACAATACACATACAGACAACTACACAGAAACACGCACCACAATACACATACAGACAACTACACAGAAACACGCACCACAATACACATACGGATGACTACACACAAATACACACACACCACAATACACATACGGACAACTACACACAAACACACACCACAATACACATACATGCTATTACTATACACATACATGCTACCACTATCACATACACTACACACAAACACAGAACACTATACACATACATGCTACCACTTTCACAAACACAGAACACTATACACATACATGCTACCACTTTCACAAACACAGAACACTATACACATACATGCTACCACTTTCACAAACACAGAACACTATACACATACATGCTACCACTTTCACAAACACAGAACACTATACACATACATGCTACCACTTTCACAAACACAGAACACTATACACATACATGCTACCACTTTCACAAACACAGAACACTATACACATACATGCTACCACTTTCACAAACACAGAACACTATACACATACATGCTACCACTTTCACAAACACAGAACACTATACACATACATGCTACCACTTTCACAAACACAGAACACTATACACATACATGCTACCACTTTCACAAACACAGAACACTATACACATACATGCTACCACTTTCACAAACACAGAACACTATACACATACATGCTACCACTTTCACAAACACAGAACACTATACACATACATGCTACCACTTTCACAAACACAGAACACTATACACATACATGCTACCACTTTCACAAACACAGAACACTATACACATACATGCTACCACTTTCACAAACACAGAACACTATACACATACATGCTACTGCTGCTTGCCATACCAGAAATAGCAGCTACATTCCCCCACATTACATACTGCCATTTAAAATAAAAGTTGGAGGTAACATCCATCATTGTTGTTAGGGGTTTGGGTGTGTGGGGGTGGATGTTGGGGAAGATGGCGATGACGATGAGGAGGAAAAAGTGGTAATCCAGATGACAACAACAACAACAGTGATAATTTTTACATTATTCTATCTACTATACATTCACCTTTAATGAGTTGTAGTGTACCTGAGCACTGTACACAATAATTTTCATTATCATACCAGTCACGCACTGGGGTCAATTTAATCGACTTTCCCCTTTCCAAAATTGCTGGCCTTGTACCTATATAAGAAACCATGCGATGCTGCATGGTAGTGAGACATGGGTAGCAACTTCAGAGGATATGCGCCGGCTGGAGAGAAATGAAGCAAGTATGCTCCGTTGGATGTGCAATGTCAATGTGCGTGAACGACCAAGCATAGATGAGTTGAGAGAGAAACTGGGTATAAGAAGGATAAGTTGTGGCATGCAGGAGAGAAGGCTGCGATGGTATGGTCATGTGATGCGCATGGAGGATGACCGCTGGGTAAAAAAGTGCCAAGTAATCCCAGTAGAAGGAAGACGTAGTAGAGGAAGACCACGAAAAACATGGGCGGAGGTGGTGAGAGCAGACCTCAGATCACTGAAGCTCATGGAGGAGATGACGAAGGACCGTGACAAGTGGAGAGATGCTGTGCTGAATAGGACCCATCCCACCCTTGCAAGCAGGGAAAAGCGAACGTAAAATGATGATGATTATTTTCTTATTTCAATTATGCTTCTCTATTGCTTCTCTTCTCTTTAATAAATTTACACAATTTTATCAGAATATTTCTGACAATATCAAATGTTGAAAATAATTACAACTATTCCTTCTGTATATTATTTTTAATGTAGGTAAAAAATATTGGCAAGCTGAATATGATGGAACAGATTCTTCTTTTTCGGTATTAACAACAGCTTATTCTCTGCTAAGTAGAAACCAACATGATAATATAACAGAGTCAGAACCAATCTTCAAATGGTTGATGTTACAAACTAACAAAAATAGAATTTTCAGTTCTACTAAGGTAAGCTACTTAATGACAAGTCAAATAAGTAAATTTTGATTTGCTTTAGATAGATAGATACAAGATACACTCTATCCCTGTGTATAGTAAGAAGCAACTGTCAGAAAGGACATCCAGCTGTACAGTGCTCAGGTGCACTACAGCTATATAACATTGCCTTAAAAGCAAGCATAAAAAAGTTGACATAAAAACGATGACAATGATGATTGATATATATATATATAAAATACCATGTGAACATGTTACCATTACACTAAGGAGTGACTGACACTTCTTCCCATCTTTTTAGGATGCTATATTATACAGCTTGTAGTTAGAGCACAGCTGAATGCCAACATACCTTGTAAATTATTAAAGCACTGAGAGTATTTGAAATTTGAAAATATGAGAATCCCAAATGCAGAAAATAACTGTAAAAACAATGGATCACTATAGATAATAGTTGAGAAAAAAGTGGACAGAAGCATTTCTGTCCACACACAAAGTGTATATATAAATATTATTGTCTAGTTTGGGTTGTGCGGATAGTACCCGTGATCTTTTTTAGGGTCTCTGAAAAAGGTGGGGTGGAGGAAAGTATCCTTAACCCTTTTTGGCAGGTTGGTATTAAAAGAATTAAACTGGAGACCTGGTCAAGTTGTTTATAACAAAGTAGACTCTGCTCCTGGTACCCAGGGGCCAAGTAGTGGTGTTAAACTGGGTGATGGATAAGTCCCATAGCAGAATTTGACCTTCAGAATGCAAAGAGCCATAACAAATACTACAAGGCATCTCACTTGGTGATCCAGCCAGATCAATTGAAGATGTTGGATTCTGACAAGACTTGCTGGAAGATGTGTTGGAGGACTTGGCTTTCGCGACCCTCCCAAGAATAAGTGGGCAAAGAAGAGGAAGACTGGTACCTTATTTTATCCCCAACCCATTTGCAAAAGGATGAAAGGCAAAGTTGACCTCAACAAGATTTGAATGTAAAGGGCTGTAATTAAATACAGCAAAGCATTTTGTCTGATACTGTAACAAGTCTGCAAATTCACTGCCTATAATAATAATTATAATAATAATGAAAATAATGGTTTCTTATATAGGCACAAGGCCAGTAATATGAGGGGAGGGTGAGGGGAAAGTCGATTAAATCGACCCCAGTGCATGACTGGTACTTTATTTTATCGACCCCCATAAGGATGAAAGGCAAAGTTAACCTCGGCGGGATTTGAACTCAGATCATAAAGGGCCGTAACTCTATGCTGCAAAGCATGGCATCCGACCCTCTACTGATACTGCCAACCCACTGCCCTATAATAATAATGAAAATCTTCCGCCCTATAATAATAATGAAAATAATAATTATATTTATTCTTATTACCTAATTTTTGTTTTCCAGAATACTGTGATTTCACTACAAGCTTTGGCAGATTACAGTATCAAGAGTAATATTCCATATCAAGACTTCAAGTTGGACATCATTGATGATTTAGACCAAAATGAACAAGAAATCAGCAATTTCCTAATTAATCGGAGTGCTATCTTTGAAAAACCAGCAATTTCAGATGTAAGAATTGATAAATTTTATTTTGTATTCACCAATACTAAGTTAACCCCAATGCTAACACATCTCTCTCTCTCCCCCCTCTCTCTCTATCTATCTCTCTCTCCCCCTCTCTCTCTATCTCTCCCTCTCTCTCCCTCTCTCTCCCTCTCTCTCCCTCTCTCTCCCTCTCTCTCCCTCTGTATATATATATATATATATATATATACAATGATATTAAATAAATGGAAACTATATTTATAAAACCATATTTATTCTATTATATATATTTCAAGGGTACCAAATTTTGGTACTCTATCATCAGATAAAATACGAAGTGTGTTTTATAAATTTTGACATAACCAAGGAGAATATACCTTAATGGTTCAAGTTATCCCTGGATAGTGTGTGTGTAAGTTCAGGAAAGGTTTACTTGAGACATATGAGAAGGAAGACGAGATAGACACATATGACATAGAGGACAATTGGAAGTTTCACAGCCTACTGAAAAGACTTGTGGCTGGAGCTAAGTACCAAAGTACCAGCCAGACAGAGAGTGACCTGGTGGGAAATAGAATAGCAGATAGAACCATTAAAGTCAAGAGACAGGCATAAAAGGCTGGAAAAATTGGGACAGCAAAGACCGATACCTGGTAGCTAAAAGAGAGGTTAGGCAACAGATATACATAGCACAAGAAGAGGCTGTCTTGTGATGTGAAGATCAGAGGCGTGAAGTGTTCCACATTGCAAGGCAGTATGTCAATGTGAATTAGAATATTGTTGGGGGAAAAGTGTGTTTGAAATGACACTGGTGCACTTAGTATCACTGATGCTCAAAAGAAAGGCTGGAAATGCTACTATAAGAGGTTAACGAATGTGGAAGATGAATGGGAGGAAGGAGACTCCTAACTTACCCGACAGTTATAGGGTCAAAGAAGCAATCAAAGAGATGAAAAATGGTAAAGCCATAGGTTTGCCTGAGATAGTCACTGAGATGCTGAAAGCGCATCTGGAGAAGTAGGAGTTGAACTAGTCAATCAGATAATACAGGACAGAGCCATACCCAATGACAGGTGAAACAGTATAATCATTAATTGCTACAAGGGAAAAGGTGATGCCCAAGAAAGAAGCAACGACAGGGGAATAAAAGTTATGAAAGTGACAGACTTCTAGCACAGCTAATTAGGGAAAGAGTCAAATTAGATGAGATTTAATTTGGTTTCATACTAGGAAGCATAACACCAGAGATCTTGTTCCTGTGTCATTGCCTAGAGAGGTGCAATTGGGAAAGGTCGGCTTTTATCACTTCATCCCAAGTCTCCCTGTAATTCATTTATTTAAATAGCTCAAGTCACCTTTAGAACATATTACATTAATCACTTTAATACAAATTCAACTTTGATATTTTCTTTCTTTGCATTACTGAATAGTGTTATCAACCCATCCAAAACTGACTTGTTTCTATGAAACAACCATCACCTAATTTTAAAGTGCTCCTATTTAAATTAAATTCTTTTAATATAATTTGATATAAGAACCTTCTGTTAAGTTATTTTATAGTGGATTGGCAGTATCGGTAGAAGGTCGGACGCCATGCTTTGCAGCATAGTTACGGCCCTTTACAGTCTGAGTTCATTTCCTGCCGAGGTCAACTTTGCCTTTCATCCTTACCAGGTCGATAAAATAAAGTATCAGTAATGCACTGGGTAATTGCTGGCCTTGTGCCAAATGTAGAAACAATTATTTTAGTATTGAAATAATTAATAATTCCAGTAAATCTCTACTTATTCTTCATTAATTGATTAAAATATCGCCATGAAAGAGTTTACTAGTTATCACAGTTACAAAATAAATCCTACCTTAAAGGCAGTCGATTTGTAGAATTGGTAGAGTGCCAGACAAAATAACTTGTACAATTAGGTTACAAACCTCTGAGTATCTTCTGGGCTCAAAGCCTGCTAGGTTTGACTTTACCTTACATTGTTCTGTGGGATGATAAAATATGTACCAGTCACATTTACAGGTCCATTTATTTCACCACACACCTCACTTAAGATGTGTGGTCTCATGTTAAAAGCAATTATTAATAACTATTTCTAATTTTAAAATAATGATTGTTACTTAAGGCACAAAGCCAGAAATTTAAGGGAAGAAAGGGATAAGTCAATTAAATCAACCCAGTATTTGACTGGTACTTGATTTTATTGACTGTGGAAGAATAAAAGCAAAGTTCAACTCTGCAGGATTTGAACTCAGAATGTAATAAGCTGAAATAAATACTGCTAAGCACTTATCTGATGCTCTAACAACTCTGCCAATTTACAGCCCTAGCCATTATTATTAATATCTTGGCACAAGGGCGGTGGATTGGCAGTATCGGTAGAGGGTCGGACGCCATGCTTTTCAGCATAGTTACGTCCCTTTACGATCTGAGTTCAAATCCCACCGAGGTTGACTTTGCCTTTCATCCTTACGGGGTCGATAAAATAAAGTACCAGTAATGTACTGGGTAATTGCTGGCCTTGTGCCAAAAGTAGAAACAATTATTAATATCTTGAATGATTGTTTGATATCCCAAAATAATATTTTGTAAATTATTATGGAATTGAAATATTTTTCAGCTTCCTGAAGAAGACCAAAACACCATCACTTCCCTAGGACTTGGCTCTGAAGTTCCATTTGCTAAAAATATGTTAGGAGAGAAGAAATGCTATTTTGAAATTAACAGTAAAGTAATTTTCATCGAGGGTAAGAAAAAGGTGTAAGTAATAATTTTGGACATTTTCATCATTTCATTTCATTTCATTTCACGTCCGCTTTTTCTCTGCTTGCAAGGGTGGGACGGGAACTGATTCTGGCTTGATTTCTACAGCTGGATGCCCTTCCTAACACCAACCTCATTTACAGTGAGTGCTGAGTGCTTTTTTGCCGTGGCACCTACACGACCACTTTGCAGTGGAATGATTTGGACCCCAGCCCCTATCATCTCATTTCTACAGCTGAGTAAACTGGAGCAATGTGAAAAATAAAGTGTCTTGCTCAAGGAAACAACACATCACCCGGTCTGAGGATTGAACTCACAACCTTTCGATTGCAAGGCCAATGCTCTAACCACTAAGCCATGTGCCTCTCTCTCTCTCTATATATATATATATATATGTATATATATGTATGTATATATATGTATATGTATATATATGTATATGTATGTATATATATGTATATATATGTATATATATATATATAAATAATTAGAAGATAACTTCATGAATGTTATATATATATATATATAGAGAGAGAGAGAGAGAGAGAGAGAGAGAGAGAGAGAGAGAGAGAGAGAGAGAGAGAGAATACATGTGTTATGATTAAAATATTTTAAATAACTATTTACTTAAGCAATATGACAAAATAAACATACAAAAATAATTAATCAGTATTGACAAAATAAATATATAAATATGTATATACATATATACATATGCATGTATATATATATACATATGCATGTATATATACATATGTATGTATATATATATATACAATCATACACACGCATATATGTATAATATGCTATTTCTACTACACCTATGGACCACCATGAGGTTCCCCATATTTAGCTGCTGTTTCTAACACACCTATGGATACTATGAGGTTTCCCTCAATTTAGCAGCTGTTTCTAGCACACATATGGAGCACCATGAAGTTTCCCTTACTTAGCAGCTATTTCTAGCACACAAATGGACCACCATGAGGATCCCACTTTTTAGCTGCTATTTTTAGCACACCTCTCCACCATGACTTCCCCCAGTTTAGCTGATGTAGCTGCTACTTCTAGTACACCTATGAATCACCATGAGGGTCCCTATATTTAGCTGCTATTTCTAGCACACATGAACCTCCATGAGGTTATCCCTATTTAGCTGCTATTTCCAGCACACTTATGGACATCATGAGGTTCCTCCTATTTAGCTGCTGTTTCTAGTACACCTATGGAACACCATGAAGTTCCCCCTATTTAGCAGCTATTTCTAGTACACATATGGACCACTATGAAGTTTCTCCTATTTAGCTGCTATGTCTAGCACATGTATGCCCCACCATGAGGTTCCCCTATTTAGCTTCTATTTCTAGTACATTTATGGAGCACCACGAGCTTACCCCTATTTAACTGCTATTTCTAGCACACACATGGACCACCATGTAGTTCCCTATTTAGCTGATATTTCTAGCACACGTATGGACCACCATGAGGTTTCCCCTATGTAGCTTCTATTTCAAGCAAACCTAGGGACCACCATGAGGTTCCCCCGTATATATATATACTAGCAGAAGTACCCGGCGTTGCCCGGGTGTAAGTCGACCTTTGGTCTGTTAGAATGTGTGAAAGTTACTTCCCGCGCATCACAGGTTCAAAACTTCGAACTTCAATGGAAAAAAATAGGTTAGTAGACACAGGTGTGTAATTTATTAATTGTAGTTACACAGTGTATCGTTGAAATTGTTCTCTGCACGACTGACGGAAGTCAAAATCGCTTGATATTGAATGTTCAGTTAATTTAAAGCAGGGTGAAAATGTCGATTACTTTCAGGGTTTTTTTTTTTTTTTACAATTTTTGCGCTCACATGTGCAGAAGAAGAATTAAGAGGGCCTTTATCTTAACCGCGGCATAATGGCGAGTCTTTTGTGACAGTTTTCAAGAATATAGGACGTTCCTGTAAAAAGTTTTCCCATGTGTAACTTTGCCTTGTTTTTTTGCGCAAAGTCGAGCCCCGCTTCAGTTTTATTGATTTTTTTTACATCAATGCGTGATCTCTGAAGTAGATTTGAGTAGCTAAAAACCTGTCCCGGTAAATTTGCTATAGATGAAAAAAAGTTGATCAAAATTGTATCTAGGGTTATTGCCCTTTGCCACAGCCTCAAGCCTCGTCTGACGGGATGTTGGTGATTCCTCCGTCAGCGCTTGTTGGCGACGAAGGTTAACATCAGCAAGCCTTGTCGTACGTGATGTTGGTGACTCAACCAGCCGGGAAAGACGTCTATCAGCGAGTCGAGATTCGCGCTCAGCAGGTGTTTCCTAGAGAAAATTAATTAATTCTACTGGTTAGCTAAGCCAATGGCAGTGTCAATAGTAAATGAGAAAAGTCTAACATGAACAAAAGGGAATCAAGGTAAGACAATAAATTTAATATAACTACGATTAGAATGTTGTAGTTGCTTAAAAGTGGTGACAGTTAGGATAAACGCAGTACTTGCTAACTATGGTGCGACCACACTTGGAATTTGCATCATCAGTCTGGAACCCCTATCTTGCTCGGAACATTGACCTCCTGGAAACTGTTCAGAGACGTGCAACCAAGCGCATACCCTCCATCAGACACCTACCATACTCTGAACGCCTTGCTTCCCTGGGCATGGATTCATTGAAGCTCCGACGTCTGGCAATGGACTTGGTGAATACCCACAAAGTTTTTAACCATCTCGCCAACTGCAACCCTGAGCGCCTCTTTGATCTCCATGTGTCTAACACACGTGGACATGCCTACAAGATAAGAAAACAGCACAGCTCCCATGACTTTCGCAGACATTTTTTCACGCTCAGAGTTGCTGAAGCATGGAACAAACTGCCTGCGTCAATTGTTAGCTGCCGAGACACTGCATCCTTTAAGACACTCATGCTTCCCAAAATACGCCAAAACTACACCTGATGTACCCCTTCCATACACATGCACACATGTGTGTATCATGACTCGTGCACTGTTCATTTTGCTGATGTTTGTGCATTGCCCTATGTACTGTACATGCACTTTTTTGATGAGTTGTGGTGCACCTGGGCACTGTGCACAACATTTCGTTATTGTTATTATATCATGACTCATACACTGTTTATTTTCCTGACATTTGTACATTATTCTATGTACTATACATGCACCTTTGATGAGTTGTAGTGCACCTGAGCACTGTACACAATAATTTCATTATTATTATTATTAAGGGAGAATATTGCATAAAGGATTAATCAATTGTGAATGAACTCATACCTGAGAACGCCTAATTCGTTGTCTCAAAGCAATAGCTGTACCTTTTTTGGAGGTAAGTCTTGAACGTTTCCGTGTGGGCATAACGACGTGCAACAAAGCTGTTAGGTTAGAGAGAGGTGATTAAATACAGAGAGAGATGACACCAGATTCGTTAGCATGGTTACTGGTGAATGGGAAGGTTTGGAAATATGATTACAATAACTTACCGAATTTTCCCGTCTATAAATTGCACTTAAAATAATTAAATTTAATCAAAAAACAGCTCTGCGCTTTATACTCCGGTGAGCCTTATGTATAAATAATACAATGGTAATCAATCACGGCTCTAACAGAAGTAATAGATCTAGACTAAAAGTAAAGAAGATAGCATTTTCTGGTTGGCCTTACACGCCGTTGCGCGGACATGATTTTAAATGATACGCCTTATATCCTGGTGAGCCTTATAGAGCGGAAAAATATCTATTGGAAAAGAATACGAATTCATGACCAAGGTGTGACAAAATAGGCCTGAAACAAACTTGTCCAAAACCCTAGGATTTTTCTCGTTAAGTATCCACCCAAAAGGAACCGTTTTTTAGTTACAAAAAATAACCAAAGTGTATAGTAGCTATATTTCTGACATATCATGCCAAAAAGAACAATATATTCAAAAAATGTTCTAAAGTACATTCAATCTCTCTTTTTGACTGATATCTTAATAAGCAAGTTATCGATTTTTTTTATTGGCTGTCAGTGTCTATCTGCATGCAGGTGTGCACGTGTGCGTAATTAATTGCAAATACGCTCATAACATTTAGTCGTAAGCAGAACAAAAAATGCCATTAGAGGTGGGCTAATAATGAAGACACAAACCCTGGTGAACTTACGTTTAAACACCCGAAAAGTTACTCACTTCCTGTGCAAAAGACTGTATTATAAATTAAGTAATTTTTTAGAATCTTTTGTTTAAAAAAGGAAAACATTGGTACGATGTAAACTTTTTTACTTGTATTGTATGTGTACAACACAAGTTGGTCAACGTATTATTTAGTAATTTTTTTTTCAAAAAGCATGATTATTTAAGACTGTTTGAAAATTTACTCACAGCTTTTAGGTTCACAAAAAACACCATTAAATTTGGTTCCCTTTTCAGATAGGGATAATACTGTATTTCCACTTGAATAAGGTGGAATATGAAAAGAAACTCTTTAATGGTCGGTCGTTTACTGAGACAGCTGGGAAGACATGCAGCTGGCCGTCCAATCAATAACGCACGTCCTTATATGGGCATATGAAATTTATTTTTATTGCGCCAGATGTAAACTAAGAGTTCTTGTGTTCAAATTCACATAAAATTTCATTGGAATCGAAAAACATTCTGTCATAGGGCCCGATTATCGATTTTTCGAAAATTTCAAGTAGCCTATTCCACTCTACGCGTTGAGTTTTATATATGTGTGAGGTTTCATGAAAATTGGATGAACGGTGTAGCAGGCAAGTTCGGTACACTAAACAATGTCCATCTTCCCTTTATATATATAGATATACATATATGTGTGTGTGTGTTAGGTAATTCCGAAGGAAAAGCAAATAATTAAATATATATATATATATATATATAGAAGTGGTTACACAACAGTTAGTTCACCATACTGAGAACAATTGTTTCACCTTAGCCGATCCTCAGCTCGTAATGGACATGGTTATACGTAACAGGAAGGACAACCGCATATATATATATATCCAAAATTAAATTAAGGGTGTCATGTTCGAGAGACATGCGCCATATCCACTTTAGAAATTATTCCCTGTGATTGTTTCATATGTTTATTTTAGATATATATATATATGTCAATCAATTTCTAGTTTATATATATAAATGTAATCTGAGTTTTTTGAATATTAATAATAATATTCGATTTGTTTGCAATTATGCAAACAAGCCTCATTTTTAAAGCCATGTCAGTAGAATGAGCCTCTCATTCTTGCTCTTGTGTTGGCATATATATATATATATATGTGATGCGCATGGAGGATGACTGATGGGTGAAGAAGTGCCAGGAATTGCCAGTTGAAGGAAGACGTGGTAGAGGTAGACCACGAAAAACATGGGCGGAGGTGGTGAGAACAGACCTCAGATCATTGAAGCTCACGGTGGAGATGACGAAGGACCGTGACGAGTGGAGAGATGCTGTGCTGAATAAGACCCGTCCAACCCTTGCAAGCAGGGAAAAGCGGACGTAAAATGATGATGATGATGATATATTCATGTATTAATACTTTCATTATTTTTTCATTAAAGGCTATGTGATTATTCTCCTGCCATGAATCCTAATAACAAAACTACTGTTTACTGTGTAACAATAACTGTCAGGTTGGTAATTTTGATGTATACTTAGTTTCTAATGTTGCCCCAATTCTCACTATCATCCCTTTCATCCTCATCATCATTTTAATGTCCCTCCCTCCTTACTGGTATAGCAGTTTTTAAAGGCTGGGTGGCCTTTCTGGCACCATCCTTTCTAGTCATCTCTTACAACATGTAGGCATATAGTGTGCTTATTCTTTAAACCAGCACACATATGCCATCATTATCATCATTGTTTTTACCATTTTCAACGCTAGCATAGATTGGATGGAGTGTTTTAAGAGACAGTGTTTTACAACTACATGTCCTTCCTGATGTCAACCCTTAACCCTTTAGCATTTACATTATTCTATATTTCCTATACGATCTGAGTTGAAATCCCGCCGAGGTTGACTTTGCCTTTCATCCTTACGGGGTCGATAAAATAAAGTACCAGTAATGCTCTGGGTAATTGCTGGCCTTGTGCCTAAAGTAGAAACAATTATTCTATATTTCCTATTATATTTTCACAACCTCACATAATATCCCACATAATATTGACACTGAGATTTTCATATTATTTATTTTGAGAACAATACATTAATGAGTGGCTGGTTACAACCGGTTTGAACAGAAAGAGGTGAGAGAATTCTGGTTGGATATGGCTTTTTTAAATGCTAAAGAATTAAGGCATTCAAGGATATGGTATATCTATTCTAAAAACTGGGGTACACATGGCAAGGATATACACAGTTATATTTACAGTTAAAACAGTAACATGCTGATATCAATTCAGTGGAATATACTTCTCTTCAATAGAAATTTGTTTGATATCCAACCAAAAGAACTTGATATTATTATTTTTTTAATATTCATCAGATTCCTTTTCAAATCAACTTCATCAAATTAAATTTATGTAGTTTATGAGTATTCTACTCTCTAACCAGATGATAAATGCACCCATACATTCTTTAAAGTGTTTAGTGATAAGAAGAGCATCCAGCTATAGAAAACTTGCTAAACAAAGGGTTGAAAAGACCCTTCAGCTCTGTCAAAGACATAACAACCTCCCTAGTAAAGTATACTTGGTAGTGCACAGAACTGTATATAGATGAGATGTAGGCCCCTAGCCCACCTGAGAGGTCAGTAGCCCCATTTAAGTACTAATTCAATCTGTGAAGACTCATCCAACCCTTGCTAATTTGGTAAACGAACATTAAATGGTAATGATGATGATATATCAAACTAATAGTGAATTCTCCTTGTTTATTTTAGGTATCTTGGACCCCAAGACTCATCTTTAACAGCAATAGATGTTGATATTTTGAAAGGTCATTATATCCCAGAGGAATCTTTAAAGATGGTAATATCACACAAATATTATTTTATCAAATCTTAACCCTTTTGATACCAAACCTCCTGAAACTGCCCCCAATTTATGTTACAAAACTGCTCATTTTAAAATGCTTATCCTTAATTTTATTCTAGAAATCTTTCTTCACTAATGTTTTAGATATCAGTTTACTTATGAAAAACTTCATTATTTTATTAAATTCCTCCAAATGTTTGGTTGTTTTCAAAATTAATAACACATGGGCAGTGAATTTCATTTGAAATACAGTAATGAAAGCGTGAAATATTGTTCATGACAGTTAAGCATATATCTCAAAGACTTGCTTTCCAATTCAAAGGCAGGAAATACTTTAGTTCTGAATAGCTGATGATCCTCTACAAAGCATAAGTATTATCTACAACATTCAAATAGTGCTTCCAAATTTGAGATAGTCTCACTTACACAGTCTTCATTGTATCTGTTTAAATTTAAACCTTCCATCATAATTTTATGTGAGAACATTTATTAAGTTATTGTCCAAATACCAGCTTAATAATGAAAAAGTTAGTTGTATTACATCTCTCTAATTTTTGGTTATTTTAGAATTTATTTAAAATCACAGGTAGTGTATTTCATTAGAAATATAATGATGAAAATGTAAAAAGGGAATAACAAAATATATATGAGGCAGTTTAAGGTGAATTTCTAAGTATCCTGTTGATTGGGAACTCAATTTAGTGCTGCAGATCCGTAAATGATATCATTTGATACAAACTCATTATAATATATTATAATACCATTATGCATAATCTTTTTCATATAATATAATATTTCTTTATTTCAGCTGTCAGCTGATAACTTGAAACATTTAAAATTAAATGGTAAAACTACATTGACATTAATCTTTGAGAGCGTAAGTATTGTTACTACAGAAATCTTGCTTCATATTATGTTTTATTTTTATGTTTATTTCATTTTATTTTATTTTGTTGTTTTCTCTTGTGTAATTTATATATAGAACAACTATGTTATAGAATTTTAATTGTAATTGAAGCAAAAATAGATGTATGTGAATTATTGTGGAAGGTAGAAAAGACACATCAAAGACAACAGCATATCATTTAAATTATAGGTATTTATAATCTTTAGTAATCTAGATTATAAAAGAAAACCTGTTTCTCCATTTGTCTGTCCACACCATTTATATGTAGGAGTGAAAAGGGGAAGAGTGAATGGGGAGGCAACCCTTTTTTTTAGGCTGAGAAAAGGGAGATAACTTGTGTCATGCTTATAGTTTATTGCAAACTTAAGACTCTACAAGGGTTAGGGGTAATAAGGTAGAGATCTGTAGGAAGGGGTGGTCGGGATGAGCCAGAGGAGGGGGGGGGGGGTTATTTGTGCCCGAAACGACAAGGCTGGAGACGGAGAATGAGTCACTGCATATTGCATCCAAAATTAGGGACTTGTCTTCCTTGAAAGTGAAGAAGGCTTAACCTGTTGAGGCACTTGCCATCGCTCTGGTCATGTCCAGCTGGCTCCAGTTGCGAAGGGAAACTGGTTGCTTTGAGGCTCCTTCTGATGATGTTGTTCAGAGTACCATGACAGGGGAGCCAGCCTGCACTAAGGCTGCAAGATAATGGGTGCAGACAGAACTCATCAACCACTGTTCTACAACAGCATCTGTGTGACTCACATACACGGAGGCCAAGGTGCTGTGCTGCACCAATGTGGGTGCACTTCTTATCAAGAACTCTAAGTTTGTATCCCTCTTTCATCCTTTGTGAGGTGGGGCTCTATGAAATAAAATGCCAGTGATGTACTGGGAACAATTTACTTGAGTATACCATTCACCCAAATTTGAGGCCTTCTCCTTTGTCATAAATCAATATTATAAATTGCAAGAATTTCATTAATAAAATGAATAGGTTTAACTCTTTTTGATACCAAACTGTTTGAAACCACCACTAATTCTATTAAACAAGTATTTAAAGTATTTATATTTTTCTAAAACCTTCCATCCTGGGGGTCTGACAGTATGGGCAGGACAGGTTAGTGCAGGGCTGGGGAGTGCAAGAGGAGAAAATAGAAGTCTGGAGTGGAGATATCATGTGAGCATCCGCATTAACAATAGAAAATGTAAAAGGCTTTATGTTATGCTCCAAACACCAGCTAAATAATGAGAAAGTTAGTTATGTTACTCTAATTTTTTTTATTATTTTCAAAATGATTTGAAACTCACAAGTAACATTTTTCATAAGAAATATGGTAATTAAAGGGTTAATACATTTCAGATTCCAAGCAACAAAGTACTCACTTTCCATTTACTGGTAGTCAAAGATGGATATGAAAACTCAATATATCGGTCAACCATTCAAGTTTATGAATTTAGTAAGCTACGTAAGTGTACACATTTCTTTTATGTTTCTTGTACCTAAATAAAAAAAATCATTATCTTCTTCTCCTCCTCCTCTTCCTCCTTCTTGGCCCACTTATTCCTGGAAGGGTCAGAGGAACTGAATCCTCAAACACACCTTCGAGTGGGTCTTGTTAGAAGCCAATATCTATAATTGATCTGGCTGGATCCCCAAGTGAGGCCAGCTGAGCTCACACATGTTATCCAACCATCTTGCTCAGGGACTACCCCTGGGTCTCCTGATGTTTGGTTTTGCCTATAAAATTTGTCCAGCAATTCCTGAGATATTCTAACCACCTGTCCACGTTATTGGAGCTGTAATCTCTTAATTCGGAGAAGTAGTGATTCTACTTGGAGCCCCTTTTATTATTTTTGTGGTAGGTCTGAAGGAAGGAGCAGTTCTCTTGCCCTTCACTGACTCTAGCGGAAGTTCCCATGACCTTTACAGAGCTTCCAAAAGTGAACAAATAGATGCCATTAATGTTCTGCTTAAACTGTTGCACGTTGACTCCACTGGAAAGACATGAGTGGGGAGGGAATTTCTGGGGGTCTGACAGTATGGGCAGGACAGGTTAGTGGTTAGTGCAGGGCTGGGGAGTGCAAGAGGAGAAAATAGAAGTCTGGAGTGCCTGAGTGGAGATATCATGTGAGCATCCGTATTAACAATAGAAAATGTTGAAGAAGGACAGCACATGTTTCTATTCTGTAAAAAGTAGGTTGGTAGAATTAGTGGAAGACTTGGAGGTCCCTTGGTTTCAAGGATGACAACATCTCTTTGTGTTGGTGCTAAATGCAGTTGGTGATTATGCTGATGTGAGCGAAGACCATGAGCTGAGCAGCAGAGTTTTCCACAGGTCAGACAAGGAAAGGGTAAGCTGGGTGTTGGAAGTGATCTTGCAGCAGCTGTAACAAACTTTGCTTAGCATTCATCAAACCATATGCCAACTCTAACTACAAATCAATAATAATTGCATGTAAACTTCATTATATATAGTATAATATTATACCTTTTCAGATGAAAGCTGTACAATTCTTTACCCAGATAAAAAAATTAATTTGTTCTGTGACTCAAAGAAAACAGAGTGTATTTGTTCAGGAAGTAAGTATAATATTTCATTATTTCATTTTTTAGATTGGCAGTATTGGTGGAGCGTCAGATACCATGCTTTGCAACATTGAACTATGGCCCTTTACGTTCTGAGTTTAAATCCTGTTTAAATCCCGTTTAAATCCCGCCGAGGTTAACTTTGCCTTTTATCCCTACAAGGTCGATAAAATAAAGTACCAGTAATGCACTGGGGTAATTGCTGGCCTTGTGCCAAAAGTAGAAACAATTATTTCTTCTAACTCTGTCTACTTTGTCTTTGAAGCATCTACACCAACTACTACTTAGGTCACCAGAGTAATAGTTCTAGAGAGCCCTCAGGGTACTTGAAAAATTATTTCAAACATGCTCTTACTCTTGTGCATCTGCTACATACAAAGTTTTCTTCTATGTCAGCTTGCTTGTCATTAAACTGAAACTAACTGCTGCTTTGCCATTTCTGTTTCTAGTAATATATTCTGTATGTTCCAATTGTTCCATGTAGTATTTCATTTTTTCTTCTTTTTTTATCATACATACCATTCATACATACATATATAGCATACATATATACCATACATACATACATAAATGGATATTTATCTCCAGGAAAATATTCAAAGAGTAAAATTTCTTTTTAAAAAAGAATTCTAAAATGATATCATCAATACAGGATGTGGAGGGAAGAATGGAAGCAAAAAAAGAAGTGCTAAAATAACTAAAAAAATAAATATTTCCATACACTGACAATATTAAAATCACACAACTTATGTAAGTGTTCACCCACGATGGGTTGAGCATTGTAAACAGAAGGCAACCATTGATAATTAAAGATGTCTGATTTGGAGATTGTCAACCAATTGTGATTCCAATGACAGACACCATATGCTAGGACCAGATATCAATTCAAGATCCAACTTAATCATGCTAATCCATGTTTTCAGATGTCTACTTCACTGCTTACACCCTTCTATTGCAACTGTGTCACAAATAACCTCATCTCATGGGTAGCAGTGTGCATGACCAAACCAACCGAGGTGCCTTTTGAGTAAAAGTTGTTGAAAGGAATGAATCTAATAGTGATGACAAGTTTCAGGATTTTTTTTTAAATGAATACATAATAACCTCTGTATCTCAGATATTGATATTTTTCTTTGAATAGTTTGTGTAAATTGCTCAGATAATGGAAGATTAAATAAAATAACATATTACGAGGAATTGGCTTGTAAATCAAACCAAGTTGGTGAGTTATTTATTCTCTTATTTTCCTTTTAACCCTTTTACATTTATATATTTACTATTGTATTTTTGTGGTAAACACTTTATCTTACATAATCATCTCATATAATATCGAATCTATGAGATTTTGATATTTATTTTGAGAACAATACCTTAACATCAGTATGAGTGGCCAGTTAAGACTGGTTTGAACAGGAAAAGGGGGGAGAACTCTGGCTGGATATGGCTGATTTAAATGCTAAAGGGTTAGCAGGTGATGTATTGGCAGAACGTTGGATTGTGTGCTTTGCAGTATTCGTTCCACATTTCTGTGATCTGTGTTCAAATCCTGGTATGGTGAACTTAACCTTTCATTCTTTTAAAGTTGATAAATAAAGTACCAGTTCAGTACTGTGGTCAACTCTTCCTCTATATCTCTTTCTCACTTTCTTTCTCTGGAAGAAATCAGTTGGTTTAAAATGCCCCCACCCCCTCTCCTCCCAAAAAATGTATGTCACAACAGTGCCCTTATAACTCCATCAGGGTTATGGGTTCCTACGTTCATGCATACAAACAATAATTTAGCAGAAAATATCTATTAAAAAAAACCAGGTTTGTTGATCTAAATGTTTATAGTATCTTTACTAATGGACAGGTTGTTATGAACATTTCCAGTATCAAAGTAGACTTTAAACTTTAAAAATTATATAGCATTATTTTGTACCTTTCAAGAACGTTTTTTTAATGCTGTTTCACGTGGTATAGGACGTTAAAAGTTAATTTAGAATGTACTGTTGTATTTTCGCGTAAAGGTTTTATTAGACTTTCTGTTTTTTCTTCTTTTTTTTTGTGCCTCACTTATCACCCTACCAGGAAGTGTGACCAACAAATAGTATTGGCTTTTAAAAGACCAATGGAAACATAGTTTTCTTGGTCCAATCTGATGATTGGCTTCTTTCTTTCTTTTACCGTTGAATTTATTTCAGTGTAACCACCACCACCACCACCACCGTCACCACCACCACCACCACCACCACCACTGCCACCGCCACCACCACCACCACCACGATCATGATCATGATCATCATCATGATCATGATCATGATCATCATAATGATCATCATAATGATAATGATCATGATCATCATCATGATCATCATAATGATCATGATCATCATCATGATCATCATGATCATGATGATGATCTCTATGTCATGTATAACTTTCTATTCCCTTGGTGGTATCTAGAACATGTGTTGTTCATTAATTTTCTCACCAGCTCTCCTTCAATTATATTTTGATGGCCTGGTTAGCTTATGTACTGGTTAGATTCTCTTGTTTTCTTTTGGTTTTCAAATTTCTATATTCCAAACCACATTAGATCATCTTACTGCCCCACTTTCAATTCTGTCTCTCTTCATAATCTCAGCCGCGCTCTCTTCCTTTCTGTCATACATTATTGTGACCCTCTGGCCCAGCACTAGTGATATTGCCTGTTATCTAGGAAGATCAAAGAGTACCCCCTACTCTACAGCATGAAATGAGCGAATGATGGGTTCAAAAGGGGTTGGGTGAGTAATGAGAGAGAGAAACAAAGAGGGAGTGAGTGAGTGAGAGCTGGCAGTACAAAAATGACGATGGTAAGGTGTATCTATAAAATAAAGTACCAGTAATGCATTGTGGCTGATTTAATCAATTTTCCTCTCCCCTAAAATTGTTGGCCTTGGGTCTAAATGAAAACCATTATTATGTGGATTGGCAGTATCGGTAGAGGGTCGGACGCCATGCTTTCCAGCACAGTTACCTCCCTTTACGGACTGAGTTCAAATCCCGCCGAGGTTAACTTTGCCTTTCATCCTTACGGGGTCGATAAAATAAAGTACCAGTAATGCGCTGGGTAATTGCTGGCCTTGTGCCTAAAGTAGAAACAATTATTATTATCATTATTATTGTTGTTAAGAAATTATTATTATTTTTATTATCATCATTCATTACAGTGGCATTCATCAAATTGTTGTCAATTGATTCAGAAATATATACAGCAGAAGTAATAGAGTTTTTAAAAGGTATGAATTTTGTTTTACAATTTATAATAACTTGATTTAAGTTGATTACAATATTTAATCATATTGGCTTTATACACATACAATTCCCAGCTGCTGCTGCCACTACTCATTTTTCAGCTAAGTACACTGCAACAACAAGAAATGAAGTGCCTTACTAAAGGATACAATGTAACACTATTTAACTATAGCGATAGAAAGAACACTTCTGTTTATTCAAAGTATATCAATTGAACAACTAAATATAAAGACAAACATATACAAAATTTCAGAATATCATGAAAAACTATTGACATTGTATAAAGATTATTGAGCAGTGTCTGATAAAAACAAAACACACTATTAGAGGGAACAAAAAAGGGGAAATGAAAAGACAAAAAAGAGTAAAAAAAAAAAGAATTATAAGCAATGAAAGAAAGGAACAGCAATTACATCTCAGTCTGAGTGGTGCCTCAGCCACGTCTGCAGACAAAATAACAAAGGTATTACCGCAGAGAATGGCCAGTGACATACACTGCAAAAGTCAGTCCACCACACACCCTCCCTATTTAAGCAGGCTGCTGTCTTTCCGACTTTACAGAGGAAATCAGCAGTGTGAGGACCCAGGATGCCTGAGGTCTCGATCAAACTTATGGTCTTATGATTGTGAGCTCAACACCCTAACCACTAGACCATGCACCTTTACAACCCACCAACTATACCTTACAAAAATCATTTATTGTATTCCTCAATAAACATATAATGATGCCATTTAGGGAGTAACTATATCTATATTTTTTAACTGTTGGTCAATCAATGATAAACATTGACTGCCAGTTAACTATAGAAATATAAAAATATACTAAAGTGAAAACCAAACCAAACAGTGAGTGTGTTTTACTATATTTTTCTGGCAATATTAGAACATGACCCTCCCCAAATATAATGATGCCATTTATTTTATAAACTCCCAGTTTGAAATTAATTCTACTCAAGCTCAGAAGGCCTTATTGATATCCTTATTTTAATCTTCTCCAAGGAAATAGGGTCCTTTTAGACAAAGATGTCACTCCCATCACATTATCCCAGTTTGGTGTAGCTGTTCCCTAAAGTGATTTACGATTCCCAGAATTGTTATTTGTTGTCAAATGAGTGTTTCTCATTTCAACACAAGGCCAGTAGTTTGAGGGGACCCAGTATTTAACTGGTACCTTATTTAATCAACAAATCAACACCTGAAGGATGAAAGGTAAAATTGACCTCAGTGGAATTTGAACTCGGAACGTAAAAAGTAGAAATAAATAATGTCTGATTATCTTCAAATAATATCTTCCTCCTCCTCCACAACATCATCATCATCACCTTCCTATTATCCTCATCATCCACCTCCTCCTCATCACCTTCCTATTATCCTCATCATCCACCTCCTCCTCATCATCAACATTGCCCTCCTCTTCCTCCTTCTTATAATCAGCAGCAGCAGCAGCAGCAGCAACAACACCTTCCTCCTCCATCTTATAATAATCATCTATCTCCTCTTCTTCCTCCTCCTCCTCATCATCATTGTTATCATGTTTGTGTTTTGAGACAATGTTTACAGCTAAATGCCATTCCTGACACCAACTGCTTTAGTAACCACTCATGACACCAACTGCTTTAGTAACCACTCATGACACCAACTGCTTTAGTAACCACTCATGACACCAACTGCTTTAGTAACCACTCATGACACCAACTGCTTTAGTAACCACTCCTGACACCAACTGCTTTAGTAACCATTCCTGACACCAACTGCTTTAGTAACCACTCATGACACCAACTGCTTTAGTAACCATTCCTGACACCAACTGCTTTAGTAACCACTCATGACACCAACTGCTTTAGTAACCACTCATGACACCAACTGCTTTAGTAACCACTCATGACACCAACTGCTTTAGTAACCATTCCTGACACCAACTGCTTTAGTAACCACTCATGACACCAACTGCTTTAGTAACCACTCATGACACCAACTGCTTTAGTAACCACTCTTGACACCAACTGCTTTAGTAACCACTCATGACACCAACTGCTTTAGTAACCACTCTTGACACCAACTGCTTTAGTAACCACTCTTGACACCAACTGCTTTAGTAACCACTCATGACACCAACTGCTTTAGTAACCACTCATGACACCAACTGCTTTAGTAACCACTCATGACACCAACTGCTTTAGTAACCACTCATGACACCAACTGCTTTAGTAACCACTCTTGACACCAACTGCTTTAGTAACCACTCTTGACACCAATTGCTTTAGTAACCACTCATGACACCAACTGCTTTAGTAACCACTCTTGACACCAACTGCTTTAGTAACCACTCATGACACCAACTGCTTTAGTAACCACTCATGACACCAACTGCTTTAGTAACCACTCATGACACCAACTGCTTTAGTAACCACTCATGACACCAACTGCTTTAGTAACCACTCCTGACACCAACTGCTTTAGTAACCACTCATGACACCAACTGCTTTAGTAACCACTCATGACACCAACTGCTTTAGTAACCACTCATGACACCAACTGCTTTAGTAACCATTCCTGACACCAACTGCTTTAGTAACCACTCATGACACCAACTGCTTTAGTAACCACTCATGACACCAACTGCTTTAGTAACCACTCCTGACACCAACTGCTTTAGTAACCACTCATGATACCAACTGCTTTAGTAACCACTCATGACACCAACTGCTTTAGTAACCACTCATGACACCAACTGTTTTAGTAACCACTCATGACACCAACTGCTTTAGTAACCACTCCTGACACCAACTGCTTTAGTAACCACTCATGACACCAACTGCTTTAGTAACCACTCCTGACACCAACTGCTTTAGTAACTACTCATGACACCAACTGCTTTAGTAACCACTCCTGACACCAACTGCTTTAGTAACCACTCATGACAACAACTGCTTTAGTAACCATTCCTGACACCAACTGCTTTAGTAACCACTCCTGACACCAACTGCTTTAGTAACCACTCATGACACCAACTGCTTTAGTAACCACTCATGACACCAACTGCTTTAGTAACCATTCCTGACACCAACTGCTTTAGTAACCACTCATGACACCAACTGCTTTAGTAACCACTCATGACACCAACTGCTTTAGTAACCACTCATGACACCAACTGCTTTAGTAACCACTCATGACACCAACTGCTTTAGTAACCACTCATGACACCAACTGCTTTAGTAACCACTCCTGACACCAACTGCTTTAGTAACGACTCATGACACCAACTGCTTTAGTAACCACTCATGACACCAACTGCTTTAGTAACCATTCCTGACACCAACTGCTTTAGTAACCACTCATGACAACAACTGCTTTAGTAACCATTCCTGCACCAACTGCTTTAGTAACCACTCATGACACCAACTGCTTTAGTAACCATTCCTGACACCAACTGCTTTAGTAACCACTCCTGACACCAACTGCTTTAGTAACCACTCATGACACCAACTGCTTTAGTAACCACTCATGACACCAACTGCTTTAGTAACCACTCCTGACACCAACTGCTTTAGTAACCATTCCTGACACCAACTGCTTTAGTAACCACTCATGACACCAACTGCTTTAGTAACCACTCATGACACCAACTGCTTTAGTAACCACTCATGACACCAACTGCTTTAGTAACCACTCATGACACCAACTGCTTTAGTAACCACTCCTGACACCAACTGCTTTAGTAACCACTCCTGACACCAACTGCTTTAGTAACCACTCATGACACCAACTGCTTTAGTAACCACTCATGACACCAACTGCTTTAGTAACCATTCCTGACACCAACTGCTTTAGTAACCACTCATGACACCAACTGCTTTAGTAACCATTCCTGACACCAACTGCTTTAGTAACCATTCCTGACACCAACTGCTTTAGTAACCACTCATGACACCAACTGCTTTAGTAACCATTCCTGACACCAACTGCTTTAGTAACCATTCCTGACACCAACTGCTTTAGTAACCATTCCTGACACCAACTGCTTTAGTAACCACTCATGACACCAACTGCTTTAGTAACCACTCATGACACCAACTGCTTTAGTAACCATTCCTGACACCAACTGCTTTCGTAACCACTCATGACACCAACTGCTTTAGTAACCACTCATGACACCAACTGCTTTAGTAACCACTCCTGACACCAACTGCTTTAGTAACCACTCATGATACCAACTGCTTTAGTAACCACTCATGACACCAACTGCTTTAGTAACCACTCATGACACCAACTGCTTTAGTAACCACTCATGACACCAACTGCTTTAGTAACCACTCATGACACCAACTGCTTTAGTAACCACTCATGACACCAACTGTTTTAGTAACCACTCATGACACCAACTGCTTTAGTAACCACTCATGACACCAACTGCTTTAGTAACCACTCATGACACCAACTGCTTTAGTAACCACTCATGACACCAACTGCTTTAGTAACCACTCATGACACCAACTGCTTTAGTAACCATTCCTGACACTAACTGCTTTAGTAACCACTCCTGACACCAACTGCTTTAGTAACCACTCATGACACCAACTGCTTTAGTAACCACTCATGATACCATCTGCTTTAGTAACCACTCATGACACCAACTGCTTTAGTAACCATTCCTGACACCAACTGCTTTAGTAACCACTCCTGACACCAACTGCTTTAGTAACCACTCATGACACCAACTGCTTTAGTAACCACTCATGATACCATCTGCTTTAGTAACCACTCATGACACCAACTGCTTTAGTAACCATTCCTGACACCAACTGCTTTAGTAACCACTCCTGACACCAACTGCTTTAGTAACCACTCATGACACCAACTGCTTTAGTAACCATTCCTGACACCAACTGCTTTAGTAACCACTCCTGACACCAACTGCTTTAGTAACCACTCCTGACACCAACTGCTTTAGTAACCACTCATGACACCAACTGCTTTAGTAACCACTCATGACACCAACTGCTTTAGTAACCACTCATGACACCAACTGCTTTAGTAACCACTCATGACACCAACTGTTTTAGTAACCACTCATGACACCAACTGCTTTAGTAACCACTCATGACACCAACTGCTTTAGTAACCACTCCTGACACCAACTGCTTTAGTAACCACTCATGACACCAACTGCTTTAGTAACCACTCCTGACACCAACTGCTTTAGTAACCACTCATGAGACCAACTGCTTTAGTAACCATTCCTGACACCAACTGCTTTAGTAACCACTCCTGACACCAACTGCTTTAGTAACCACTCATGACACCAACTGCTTTAGTAACCACTCCTGACACCAACTGCTTTAGTAACCATTCCTGACACCAACTGCTTTAGTAACCACTCATGACACCAACTGCTTTAGTAACCACTCATGACACCAACTGCTTTAGTAACCACTCATGACACCAACGGCTTTAGTAACCACTCATGACACCAACTGCTTTAGTAACCACTCATGACACCAACTGCTTTAGTAACCACTCCTGACACCAACTGCTTTAGTAACCACTCCTGACACCAACTGCTTTAGTAACCACTCCTGACACCAACTGCTTTAGTAACCACTCATGACACCAACTGCTTTAGTAACCACTCATGACACCAACTGCTTTAGTAACCATTCCTGACACCAACTGCTTTAGTAACCACTCATGACACCAACTGCTTTAGTAACCATTCCTGACACCAACTGCTTTAGTAACCACTCATGACACCAACTGCTTTAGTAACCACTCATGACACCAACTGCTTTAGTAACCACTCATGACACCAACTGCTTTAGTAACCACTCCTGACACCAACTGCTTTAGTAACCACTCATGATACCAACTGCTTTAGTAACCACTCATGACACCAACTGCTTTAGTAACCACTCATGACACCAACTGCTTTAGTAACCACTCATGACACCAACTGCTTTAGTAACCACTCATGACACCAACTGTTTTAGTAACCACTCATGACACCAACTGCTTTAGTAACCACTCATGACACCAACTGCTTTAGTAACCACTCATGACACCAACTGCTTTAGTAACCACTCATGACACCAACTGCTTTAGTAACCATTCCTGACACCAACTGCTTTAGTAACCACTCCTGACACCAATTGCTTTAGTAACCACTCATGACACCAACTGCTTTAGTAACCACTCATGACACCAACTGCTTTAGTAACCATTCCTGACACCAACTGCTTTAGTAACCACTCATGACACCAACTGCTTTAGTAACCACTCATGACACCAACTGCTTTAGTAACCACTCATGACACCAACTGCTTTAGTAACCACTCATGACACCAACTGCTTTAGTAACCACTCATGATACCAACTGCTTTAGTAACCACTCATGACACCAACTGCTTTAGTAACCACTCATGACACCAACTGTTTTAATAACCACTCATGACACCAACTGCTTTAGTAACCACTCCTGACACCAACTGCTTTAGTAACCACTCATGACACCAACTGCTTTAGTAACCACTCATGACACCAACTGCTTTAGTAACCATTCCTGACACCAACTGCTTTAGTAACCACTCATGACACCAACTGCTTTAGTAACCACTCATGACACCAACTGCTTTAGTAACCACTCATGACACCAACTGCTTTAGTAACCATTCCTGACACCAACTGCTTTAGTAACCACTCCTGACACCAATTGCTTTAGTAACCACTCATGACACCAACTGCTTTAGTAACCACTCATGACACCAACTGCTTTAGTAACCATTCCTGACACCAACTGCTTTAGTAACCACTCATGACACCAACTGCTTTAGTAACCACTCATGACACCAACTGCTTTAGTAACCACTCATGACACCAACTGCTTTAGTAACCACTCATGACACCAACTGCTTTAGTAACCACTCATGATACCAACTGCTTTAGTAACCACCAACTGCTTTAGTAACCACTCATGACACCAACTGCTTTAGTAACCACTCCTGACACCAACTGCTTTAGTAACCACTCATGACACCAACTGCTTTAGTAACCATTCCTGACACCAACTGCTTTAGTAACCACTCATGACACCAACTGCTTTAGTAACCACTCCTGACACCAACTGCTTTAGTAACCACTACTGACACCAACTGCTTTAGTAACCACTCATGACACCAACTGCTTTAGTAACCACTCATGACACCAACTGCTTTAGTAACCACTCATGACACCAACTGCTTTAGTAACCACTCATGACACCAACTGCTTTAGTAACCATTCCTGACACCAACTGCTTTAGTAACCACTCCTGACACCAACTGCTTTAGTAACCATTCCTGCACTAACTGCTTTAGTAACCACTCATGACACCAACTGCTTTAGTAACCATTCCTGCACTAACTGCTTTAGTAACCACTCCTGACACCAACTGCTTTAGTAACCATTCCTGCACTAACTGCTTTAGTAACCACTCCTGACACCAACTGCTTTAGTAACCATTCCTGCACCAACTGCTTTAGTAACCACTCATGACACCAACTGCTTTAGTAACCATTCCTGACACCAACTGCTTTAGTAACCACTCATGACACCAACTGCTTTAGTAACCACTCATGACACCAACTGCTTTAGTAACCACTCATGACACCAACTGCTTTAGTAACCATTCCTGACACCAACTGCTTTAGTAACCACTCCTGACACCAACTGCTTTAGTAACCATTCCTGCACTAACTGCTTTAGTAACCACTCATGACACCAACTGCTTTAGTAACCATTCCTGACACCAACTGCTTTAGTAACCACTCATGACACCAACTGCTTTAGTAACCACTCATGACACCAACTGCTTTAGTAACCACTCATGACACCAACTGCTTTAGTAACCATTCCTGACACTAACTGCTTTAGTAACCATTCCTGACACCAACTGCTTTAGTAACCACTCATGACACCAACTGCTTTAGTAACCACTACTGACACCAGCTGCTTTAGTAACCACTCATGACACCAACTGCTTTAGTAACCACTCCTGACACCAACTGCTTTAGTAACCACTCATGACACCAACTGCTTTAGTAACCACAACTGACACCAACTGCTTTAGTAACCACTCATGACACCAACTGCTTTAGTAACCATTCCTGCACTAACTGCTTTAGTAACCACTCATGACACCAACTGCTTTAGTAACCATTCCTGACACCAACTGCTTTAGTAACCACTCCTGACACCAACTGCTTTAGTAACCATTCCTGCACCAACTGCTTTAGTAACCACTCCTGACACCAACTGCTTTAGTAACCACTCCTGACACCAACTGCTTTAGTAACCACTCATGACACCAACTGCTTTAGTAACCACTCATGACACCAACTGCTTTAGTAACCACTCCTGACACCAACTGCTTTAGTAACCACTCATGACACCAACTGCTTTAGTAACCACTCCTGACACCAACTGCTTTAGTAACCACTCATGACACCAACTGCTTTAGTAACCATTCCTGACACCAACTGCTTTAGTAACCACTCATGACACCAACTGCTTTAGTAACCACTCCTGACACCAACTGCTTTAGTAACCACTACTGACACCAACTGCTTTAGTAACCACTCATGACACCAACTGCTTTAGTAACCACTCATGACACCAACTGCTTTAGTAACCACTCATGACACCAACTGCTTTAGTAACCACTCATGACACCAACTGCTTTAGTAACCATTCCTGACACCAACTGCTTTAGTAACCACTCCTGACACCAACTGCTTTAGTAACCATTCCTGCACTAACTGCTTTAGTAACCACTCATGACACCAACTGCTTTAGTAACCATTCCTGCACTAACTGCTTTAGTAACCACTCCTGACACCAACTGCTTTAGTAACCATTCCTGCACCAACTGCTTTAGTAACCACTCATGACACCAACTGCTTTAGTAACCACTCCTGACACCAACTGCTTTAGTAACCACTCATGACACCAACTGCTTTAGTAACCACTCATGACACCAACTGCTTTAGTAACCACTCATGACACCAACTGCTTTAGTAACCATTCCTGACACCAACTGCTTTAGTAACCACTCCTGACACCAACTGCTTTAGTAACCATTCCTGCACTAACTGCTTTAGTAACCACTCATGACACCAACTGCTTTAGTAACCATTCCTGACACCAACTGCTTTAGTAACCACTCATGACACCAACTGCTTTAGTAACCACTCATGACACCAACTGCTTTAGTAACCACTCATGACACCAACTGCTTTAGTAACCACTCATGACACCAACTGCTTTAGTAACCATTCCTGACACCAACTGCTTTAGTAACGACTCCTGACACCAACTGCTTTAGTAACCATTCCTGCACTAACTGCTTTAGTAACCACTCATGACACCAACTGCTTTAGTAACCATTCCTGACACCAACTGCTTTAGTAACCATTCCTGCACTAACTGCTTTAGTAACCATTCCTGACACCAACTGCTTTAGTAACCACTCATGACACCAACTGCTTTAGTAACCACTCATGACACCAACTGCTTTAGTAACCATTCCTGACACCAACTGCTTTAGTAACCATTCCTGACACCAACTGCTTTAGTAACCATTCCTGACACCAACTGCTTTAGTAACCATTCCTGCACTAACTGCGTTAGTAACCACTCATGACACCAACTGCTTTAGTAACCACTCATGACACCAACTGCTTTAGTAACCACTCATGACACCAACTGCTTTAGTAACCATTCCTGACACCAACTGCTTTAGTAACCATTCCTGACACCAAATGCTTTAGTAACCATTCCTGACACCAACTGCTTTAGTAACCACTCATGACACCAACTGCTTTAGTAACCACTCATGACACCAACTGCTTTAGTAACCATTCCTGCACTAACTGCTTTAGTAACCATTCCTGACACCAACTGCTTTAGTAACCACTCCTGACACCAACTGCTTTAGTAACCATTCCTGACACCAACTGCTTTAGTAACCATTCCTGCACTAACTGCTTTAGTAACCACTCATGACACCAACTGCTTTAGTAACCACTCCTGACACCAACTGCTTTAGTAACCACTCATGACACCAACTGCTTTAGTAACCATTCCTGACACCAACTGCTTTAGTAACCATTCCTGCACTAACTGCTTTAGTAACCACTCATGACACCAACTGCTTTAGTAACCACTCATGACACCAACTGCTTTAGTAACCACTCATGACACCAACTGCTTTAGTAACCATTCCTGACACCAACTGCTTTAGTAACCATTCCTGACACCAACTGCTTTAGTAACCATTCCTGACACCAACTGCTTTAGTAACCACTCATGACACCAACTGCTTTAGTAACCACTCATGACACCAACTGCTTTAGTAACCATTCCTGCACTAACTGCTTTAGTAACCATTCCTGACACCAACTGCTTTAGTAACCATTCCTGACACCAACTGCTTTAGTAACCACTCATGACACCAACTGCTTTAGTAACCACTCATGACACCAACTGCTTTAGTAACCACTCATGACACCAACTGCTTTAGTAACCACTCATGACACCAACTGCTTTAGTAACCATTCCTGACACCAACTGCTTTAGTAACCACTCCTGACACCAACTGCTTTAGTAACCATTCCTGCACTAACTGCTTTAGTAACCACTCATGACACCAACTGCTTTAGTAACCACTCCTGACACCAACTGCTTTAGTAACCACTCATGACACCAACTGCTTTAGTAACCATTCCTGACACCAACTGCTTTAGTAACCATTCCTGACACCAACTGCTTTAGTAACCATTCCTGACACCAATTGCTTTAGTAACCACTCATGACACCAACTGCTTTAGTAACCACTCATGACACCAACTGCTTTAGTAACCATTCCTGCACTAACTGCTTTAGTAACCATTCCTGACACCAACTGCTTTAGTAACCACTCCTGACACCAACTGCTTTAGTAACCACTCCTGACACCAACTGCTTTAGTAACCATTCCTGCACTAACTGCTTTAGTAACCACTCATGACACCAACTGCTTTAGTAACCACTCCTGACACCAACTGCTTTAGTAACCATTCCTGACACCAACTGCTTTAGTAACCACTCATGACACCAACTGATTTAGTAACCACTACTGACACCAACTGCTTTAGTAACCACTCCTGACACCAACTGCTTTAGTAACCACTCTTGACACCAACTGCTTTAGTAACCACTACTGACACCAACTGCTTTAGTAACCATTCATGACACCAACTGCTTTAGTAACCATTCCTGACACCAACTGCTTTAGTAACCACTCCTGACACCAACTGCTTTAGTAACCACTCCTGACACCAACTGCTTTAGTAACCACTCCTGACACCAACTGCTTTAGTAACCACTCCTGACACCAACTGCTTTAGTAACCACTCCTGACACCAACTGCTTTAGTAACCACTCCTGACACCAACTGCTTTAGTAACCACTCCTGACACCAACTGCTTTAGTAACCACTCCTGACACCAACTGCTTTAGTAACCACTCCTGACACCAACTGCTTTAGTAACCACTCCTGACACCAACTGCTTTAGTAACCACTCCTGACACCAACTGCTTTAGTAACCACTCCTGACACCAACTGCTTTAGTAACCACTCCTGACACCAACTGCTTTAGTAACCACTACTGACACCAACTGCTTTAGTAACCATTCATGACACCAACTGCTTTAGTAACCACTCCTGACACCAACTGCTTTAGTAACCATTCATGACACCAACTGCTTTAGTAACCACTCCTGACACCAACTGCTTTAGTAACCACTCATGACACCAACTGCTTTAGTAACCACTCATGACACCAACTGCTTTAGTAACCATTCATGACACCAACTGCTTTAGTAACCACTACTGACACCAACTGCTTTAGTAACCACTACTGACACCAACTGCTTTAGTAACCACTCCTGACACCAACTGCTTTAGTAACCATTCCTGCACCAACTGCTTTAGTAACCACTCCTGACACCAACTGCTTTAGTAACCACTCCTGACACCAACTGCTTTAGTAACCACTCCTGACACCAACTGCTTTAGTAACCACTCATGACACCAACTGCTTTAGTAACCACTCATGACACCAACTGCTTTAGTAACCACTCATGACACCAACTGCTTTAGTAACCATTCATGACACCAACTGCTTTAGTAACCACTCATGACACCAACTACTTTAGTAACCACTCATGACACCAACTACTTTAGTAACCACTCCTGACACCAACTGCTTTAGTAACCACTCCTGACACCAACTGCTTTAGTAACCACTCCTGACACCAACTGCTTTAGTAACCACTCCTGACACCAACTGCTTTAGTAACCACACCTGACACCAACTGCTTTAGTAACCACTCATGACACCAACTGCTTTAGTAACCACTCATGACACCAACTGCTTTAGTAACCACTCATGACACCAACTGCTTTAGTAACCACTCATGACACCAACTGCTTTAGTAACCACTCATGACACCAACTGCTTTAGTAACCACTCATGACACCAACTGCTTTAGTAACCACTCATGACACCAACTGCTTTAGTAACCACTCTTGACACCAACTGCTTTAGTAACCACTCCTGACACCAACTGCTTTAGTAACCACTCCTGACACCAACTGCTTTAGTAACCACTCCTGACACCAACTGCTTTAGTAACCACTCCTGACACCAACTGCTTTAGTAACCACTCCTGACACCAACTGCTTTAGTAACCACTCCTGACACCAACTGCTTTAGTAACCACTCCTGACACCAACTGCTTTAGTAACCACTCCTGACACCAACTGCTTTAGTAACCACTCCTGACACCAACTGCTTTAGTAACCACTCATGACACCAACTGCTTTAGTAACCACTCATGACACCAACTGCTTTAGTAACCACTCCTGACACCAACTGCTTTAGTAACCACTCCTGACACCAACTGCTTTAGTAACCACTCCTGACACCAACTGCTTTAGTAACCACTCCTGACACCAACTGCTTTAGTAACCACTCCTGACACCAACTGCTTTAGTAACCACTCCTGACACCAACTGCTTTAGTAACCACTCATGACACCAACTGCTTTAGTAACCACTCCTGACACCAACTGCTTTAGTAACCACTCCTGACACCAACTGCTTTAGTAACCACTCCTGACACCAACTGCTTTAGTAACCACTCATGACACCAACTGCTTTAGTAACCATTCCTGCACTAACTGCTTTAGTAACCACTCATGACACCAACTGCTTTAGTAACCATTCCTGACACCAACTGCTTTAGTAACCACTCTTGACACCAACTGCTTTAGTAACCACTCTTGACACCAACTGCTTTAGTAACCATTCCTGACACCAACTGCTTTAGTAACCATTCCTGACACCAACTGCTTTAGTAACCATTCCTGACACCAACTGCTTTAGTAACCACTCCTGACACCAACTGCTTTAGTAACCACTCCTGACACCAACTGCTTTAGTAACCACTCATGACACCAACTGCTTTAGTAACCATTCCTGCACCAACTGCTTTAGTAACCACTCATGACACCAACTGCTTTAGTAACCACTCCTGACACCAACAGCTTTAGTAACCACTCATGACACCAACTGCTTTAGTAACCATTCCTGACACCAACTGCTTTAGTAACCACTCCTGACACCAACTGCTTTAGTAACCATTCCTGCACCAACTGCTTTAGTAACCACTCCTGACACCAACTGCTTTAGTAACCACTCCTGACACCAACTGCTTTAGTAACCACTCCTGACACCAACTGCTTTAGTAACCACTCATGACACCAACTGCTTTAGTAACCACTCATGACACCAACTGCTTTAGTAACCACTCCTGACACCAACTGCTTTAGTAACCACTCCTGACACCAACTGCTTTAGTAACCACTCATGACACCAACTGCTTTAGTAACCATTCCTGACACCAACTGCTTTAGTAACCACTCTTGACACCAACTGCTTTAGTAACCACTCATGACACCAACTGCTTTAGTAACCATTCCTGACACCAACTGCTTTAGTAACCACTCATGACACCAACTGCTTTAGTAACCATTCCTGACACCAACTGCTTTAGTAACCATTCCTGACACCAACTGCTTTAGTAACCACTCCTGACACCAACTGCTTTAGTAACCACTCCTGACACCAACTGCTTTAGTAACCACTCATGACACCAACTGCTTTAGTAACCATTCCTGCACCAACTGCTTTAGTAACCACTCATGACACCAACTGCTTTAGTAACCACTCCTGACACCAACTGCTTTAGTAACCACTCATGACACCAACTGCTTTAGTAACCATTCCTGACACCAACTGCTTTAGTAACCACTCCTGACACCAACTGCTTTAGTAACCATTCCTGCACCAACTGCTTTAGTAACCACTCCTGACACCAACTGCTTTAGTAACCACTCCTGACACCAACTGCTTTAGTAACCACTCATGACACCAACTGCTTTAGTAACCACTCATGACACCAACTGCTTTAGTAACCACTCCTGACACCAACTGCTTTAGTAACCACTCATGACACCAACTGCTTTAGTAACCACTCCTGACACCAACTGCTTTAGTAACCACTCATGACACCAACTGCTTTAGTAACCATTCCTGACACCAACTGCTTTAGTAACCACTCCTGACACCAACTGATTTAGTAACCACTACTGACACCAACTGCTTTAGTAACCACTCATGACACCAACTGCTTTAGTAACCACTCATGACACCAACTGCTTTAGTAACCACTGATGACACCAACTGCTTTAGTAACCACTCATGACACCAACTGCTTTAGTAACCACTCCTGACACCAACTGCTTTAGTAACCATTCCTGCACTAACTGCTTTAGTAACCACTCATGACACCAACTGCTTTAGTAACCATTCCTGCACTAACTGCTTTAGTAACCACTCCTGACACCAACTGCTTTAGTAACCATTCCTGCACTAACTGCTTTAGTAACCACTCCTGACACCAACTGCTTTAGTAACCATTCCTGCACCAACTGCTTTAGTAACCACTCATGACACCAACTGCTTTAGTAACCACTCTTGACACCAACTGCTTTAGTAACCACTCCTGACACCAACTGCTTTAGTAACCACTCCTGACACCAACTGCTTTAGTAACCACTCCTGACACCAACTGCTTTAGTAACCACTCCTGACACCAACTGCTTTAGTAACCACTCCTGACACCAACTGCTTTAGTAACCACTCCTGACACCAACTGCTTTAGTAACCACTCCTGACACCAACTGCTTTAGTAACCACTCCTGACACCAACTGCTTTAGTAACCACTCCTGACACCAACTGCTTTAGTAACCACTCATGACACCAACTGCTTTAGTAACCACTCCTGACACCAACTGCTTTAGTAACCACTCCTGACACCAACTGCTTTAGTAACCACTCCTGACACCAACTGCTTTAGTAACCACTCCTGACACCAACTGCTTTAGTAACCACTCCTGACACCAACTGCTTTAGTAACCACTCCTGACACCAACTGCTTTAGTAACCACTCCTGACACCAACTGCTTTAGTAACCACTCCTGACACCAACTGCTTTAGTAACCACTCATGACACCAACTGCTTTAGTAACCACTCCTGACACCAACTGCTTTAGTAACCACTCCTGACACCAACTGCTTTAGTAACCACTCCTGACACCAACTGCTTTAGTAACCACTCATGACACCAACTGCTTTAGTAACCATTCCTGCACTAACTGCTTTAGTAACCACTCATGACACCAACTGCTTTAGTAACCATTCCTGACACCAACTGCTTTAGTAACCACTCTTGACACCAACTGCTTTAGTAACCACTCTTGACACCAACTGCTTTAGTAACCATTCCTGACACCAACTGCTTTAGTAACCATTCCTGACACCAACTGCTTTAGTAACCATTCCTGACACCAACTGCTTTAGTAACCACTCCTGACACCAACTGCTTTAGTAACCACTCCTGACACCAACTGCTTTAGTAACCACTCATGACACCAACTGCTTTAGTAACCATTCCTGCACCAACTGCTTTAGTAACCACTCATGACACCAACTGCTTTAGTAACCACTCCTGACACCAACAGCTTTAGTAACCACTCATGACACCAACTGCTTTAGTAACCATTCCTGACACCAACTGCTTTAGTAACCACTCCTGACACCAACTGCTTTAGTAACCATTCCTGCACCAACTGCTTTAGTAACCACTCCTGACACCAACTGCTTTAGTAACCACTCCTGACACCAACTGCTTTAGTAACCACTCATGACACCAACTGCTTTAGTAACCACTCATGACACCAACTGCTTTAGTAACCACTCCTGACACCAACTGCTTTAGTAACCACTCCTGACACCAACTGCTTTAGTAACCACTCATGACACCAACTGCTTTAGTAACCATTCCTGACACCAACTGCTTTAGTAACCACTCTTGACACCAACTGCTTTAGTAACCACTCATGACACCAACTGCTTTAGTAACCATTCCTGACACCAACTGCTTTAGTAACCACTCATGACACCAACTGCTTTAGTAACCATTCCTGACACCAACTGCTTTAGTAACCATTCCTGACACCAACTGCTTTAGTAACCACTCCTGACACCAACTGCTTTAGTAACCACTCCTGACACCAACTGCTTTAGTAACCACTCATGACACCAACTGCTTTAGTAACCATTCCTGCACCAACTGCTTTAGTAACCACTCATGACACCAACTGCTTTAGTAACCACTCCTGACACCAACTGCTTTAGTAACCACTCATGACACCAACTGCTTTAGTAACCATTCCTGACACCAACTGCTTTAGTAACCACTCCTGACACCAACTGCTTTAGTAACCATTCCTGCACCAACTGCTTTAGTAACCACTCCTGACACCAACTGCTTTAGTAACCACTCCTGACACCAACTGCTTTAGTAACCACTCATGACACCAACTGCTTTAGTAACCACTCATGACACCAACTGCTTTAGTAACCACTCCTGACACCAACTGCTTTAGTAACCACTCATGACACCAACTGCTTTAGTAACCATTCCTGACACCAACTGCTTTAGTAACCACTCCTGACACCAACTGCTTTAGTAACCACTACTGACACCAACTGCTTTAGTAACCACTCATGACACCAACTGCTTTAGTAACCACTCATGACACCAACTGCTTTAGTAACCACTCATGACACCAACTGCTTTAGTAACCACTCATGACACCAACTGCTTTAGTAACCACTCCTGACACCAACTGCTTTAGTAACCATTCCTGCACTAACTGCTTTAGTAACCACTCATGACACCAACTGCTTTAGTAACCATTCCTGCACTAACTGCTTTAGTAACCACTCCTGACACCAACTGCTTTAGTAACCATTCCTGCACTAACTGCTTTAGTAACCACTCCTGACACCAACTGCTTTAGTAACCATTCCTGCACCAACTGCTTTAGTAACCATTCCTGCACCAACTGCTTTAGTAACCACTCATGACACCAACTGCTTTAGTAACCACTCCTGACACCAACTGCTTTAGTAACCACTCATGACACCAACTGCTTTAGTAACCACTGATGACACCAACTGCTTTAGTAACCACTCATGACACCAACTGCTTTAGTAACCATTCCTGACACCAACTGCTTTAGTAACCACTCATGACACCAACTGCTTTAGTAACCACTCATGACACCAACTGCTTTAGTAACCACTCATGACACCAACTGCTTTAGTAACCATTCCTGACACCAACTGCTTTAGTAACCACTCCTGACACCAACTGCTTTAGTAACCATTCCTGCACTAACTGCTTTAGTAACCACTCATGACACCAACTGCTTTAGTAACCATTCCTGACACCAACTGCTTTAGTAACCACTCATGACACCAACTGCTTTAGTAACCACTCATGACACCAACTGCTTTAGTAACCACTCATGACACCAACTGCTTTAGTAACCATTCCTGACACCAACTGCTTTAGTAACCACTCCTGACACCAACTGCTTTAGTAACCATTCCTGCACTAACTGCTTTAGTAACCACTCATGACACCAACTGCTTTAGTAACCATTCCTGACACCAACTGCTTTAGTAACCACTCATGACACCAACTGCTTTAGTAACCACTCATGACACCAACTGCTTTAGTAACCACTCATGACACCAACTGCTTTAGTAACCATTCCTGACACCAACTGCTTTAGTAACCATTCCTGACACCAACTGCTTTAGTAACCACTCATGACACCAACTGCTTTAGTAACCACTACTGACACCAACTGCTTTAGTAACCACTCATGACACCAACTGCTTTAGTAACCATTCCTGCACTAACTGCTTTAGTAACCACTCATGACACCAACTGCTTTAGTAACCATTCCTGACACCAACTGCTTTAGTAACCACTCCTGACACCAACTGCTTTAGTAACCATTCCTGCACCAACTGCTTTAGTAACCACTCCTGACACCAACTGCTTTAGTAACCACTCCTGACACCAACTGCTTTAGTAACCACTCATGACACCAACTGCTTTAGTAACCACTCATGACACCAACTGCTTTAGTAACCACTCCTGACACCAACTGCTTTAGTAACCACTCATGACACCAACTGCTTTAGTAACCACTCCTGACACCAACTGCTTTAGTAACCACTCATGACACCAACTGCTTTAGTAACCATTCCTGACACCAACTGCTTTAGTAACCACTCATGACACCAACTGCTTTAGTAACCACTCCTGACACCAACTGCTTTAGTAACCACTACTGACACCAACTGCTTTAGTAACCACTCATGACACCAACTGCTTTAGTAACCACTCATGACACCAACTGCTTTAGTAACCACTCATGACACCAACTGCTTTAGTAACCACTCATGACACCAACTGCTTTAGTAACCATTCCTGACACCAACTGCTTTAGTAACCACTCCTGACACCAACTGCTTTAGTAACCATTCGTGCACTAACTGCTTTAGTAACCACTCATGACACCAACTGCTTTAGTAACCATTCCTGCACTAACTGCTTTAGTAACCACTCCTGACACCAACTGCTTTAGTAACCATTCCTGCACTAACTGCTTTAGTAACCACTCCTGACACCAACTGCTTTAGTAACCATTCCTGCACCAACTGCTTTAGTAACCACTCATGACACCAACTGCTTTAGTAACCACTCCTGACACCAACTGCTTTAGTAACCACTCATGACACCAACTGCTTTAGTAACCACTCATGACACCAACTGCTTTAGTAACCACTCATGACACCAACTGCTTTAGTAACCATTCCTGACACCAACTGCTTTAGTAACCACTCCTGACACCAACTGCTTTAGTAACCATTCCTGCACTAACTGCTTTAGTAACCACTCATGACACCAACTGCTTTAGTAACCATTCCTGACACCAACTGCTTTAGTAACCACTCATGACACCAACTGCTTTAGTAACCACTCATGACACCAACTGCTTTAGTAACCACTCATGACACCAACTGCTTTAGTAACCACTCATGACACCAACTGCTTTAGTAACCATTCCTGACACCAACTGCTTTAGTAACCACTCCTGACACCAACTGCTTTAGTAACCATTCCTGCACTAACTGCTTTAGTAACCACTCATGACACCAACTGCTTTAGTAACCATTCCTGACACCAACTGCTTTAGTAACCATTCCTGCACTAACTGCTTTAGTAACCATTCCTGACACCAACTGCTTTAGTAACCACTCATGACACCAACTGCTTTAGTAACCACTCATGACACCAACTGCTTTAGTAACCACTCATGACACCAACTGCTTTAGTAACCATTCCTGACACCAACTGCTTTAGTAACCACTCCTGACACCAACTGCTTTAGTAACCATTCCTGCACTAACTGCTTTAGTAACCACTCATGACACCAACTGCTTTAGTAACCACTCATGACACCAACTGCTTTAGTAACCACTCATGACACCAACTGCTTTAGTAACCATTCCTGACACCAACTGCTTTAGTAACCATTCCTGACACCAACTGCTTTAGTAACCATTCCTGACACCAACTGCTTTAGTAACCACTCATGACACCAACTGCTTTAGTAACCATTCCTGCACTAACTGCTTTAGTAACCATTCCTGACACCAACTGCTTTAGTAACCACTCCTGACACCAACTGCTTTAGTAACCACTCATGACACCAACTGCTTTAGTAACCACTCATGACACCAACTGCTTTAGTAACCATTCCTGACACCAACTGCTTTAGTAACCACTCCTGACACCAACTGCTTTAGTAACCATTCCTGCACCAACTGCTTTAGTAACCATTCCTGACACCAACTGCTTTAGTAACCACTCTTGACACCAACTGCTTTAGTAACCACTCTTGACACCAACTGCTTTAGTAACCATTCCTGACACCAACTGCTTTAGTAACCATTCCTGACACCAACTGCTTTAGTAACCATTCCTGACACCAACTGCTTTAGTAACCACTCCTGACACCAACTGCTTTAGTAACCACTCCTGACACCAACTGCTTTAGTAACCACTCATGACACCAACTGCTTTAGTAACCATTCCTGCACCAACTGCTTTAGTAACCACTCATGACACCAACTGCTTTAGTAACCACTCCTGACACCAACAGCTTTAGTAACCACTCATGACACCAACTGCTTTAGTAACCATTCCTGACACCAACTGCTTTAGTAACCACTCCTGACACCAACTGCTTTAGTAACCATTCCTGCACCAACTGCTTTAGTAACCACTCCTGACACCAACTGCTTTAGTAACCACTCCTGACACCAACTGCTTTAGTAACCATTCCTGACACCAACTGCTTTAGTAACCATTCCTGCACTAACTGCTTTAGTAACCATTCCTGACACCAACTGCTTTAGTAACCACTCATGACACCAACTGCTTTAGTAACCACTCATGACACCAACTGCTTTAGTAACCACTCATGACACCAACTGCTTTAGTAACCATTCCTGACACCAACTGCTTTAGTAACCACTCCTGACACCAACTGCTTTAGTAACCATTCCTGCACTAACTGCTTTAGTAACCACTCATGACACCAACTGCTTTAGTAACCACTCATGACACCAACTGCTTTAGTAACCACTCATGACACCAACTGCTTTAGTAACCATTCCTGACACCAACTGCTTTAGTAACCATTCCTGACACCAACTGCTTTAGTAACCATTCCTGACACCAACTGCTTTAGTAACCACTCATGACACCAACTGCTTTAGTAACCATTCCTGCACTAACTGCTTTAGTAACCATTCCTGACACCAACTGCTTTAGTAACCACTCCTGACACCAACTGCTTTAGTAACCACTCATGACACCAACTGCTTTAGTAACCACTCATGACACCAACTGCTTTAGTAACCATTCCTGACACCAACTGCTTTAGTAACCACTCCTGACACCAACTGCTTTAGTAACCATTCCTGCACCAACTGCTTTAGTAACCATTCCTGACACCAACTGCTTTAGTAACCACTCTTGACACCAACTGCTTTAGTAACCACTCTTGACACCAACTGCTTTAGTAACCATTCCTGACACCAACTGCTTTAGTAACCATTCCTGACACCAACTGCTTTAGTAACCACTCCTGACACCAACTGCTTTAGTAACCACTCCTGACACCAACTGCTTTAGTAACCACTCATGACACCAACTGCTTTAGTAACCATTCCTGCACCAACTGCTTTAGTAACCACTCATGACACCAACTGCTTTAGTAACCACTCCTGACACCAACAGCTTTAGTAACCACTCATGACACCAACTGCTTTAGTAACCATTCCTGACACCAACTGCTTTAGTAACCACTCCTGACACCAACTGCTTTAGTAACCATTCCTGCACCAACTGCTTTAGTAACCACTCCTGACACCAACCGCTTTAGTAACCACTCCTGACACCAACTGCTTTAGTAACCACTCATGACACCAACTGCTTTAGTAACCACTCATGACACCAACTGCTTTAGTAACCACTCCTGACACCAACTGCTTTAGTAACCACTCCTGACACCAACTGCTTTAGTAACCACTCATGACACCAACTGCTTTAGTAACCATTCCTGACACCAACTGCTTTAGTAACCACTCTTGACACCAACTGCTTTAGTAACCACTCATGACACCAACTGCTTTAGTAACCATTCCTGACACCAACTGCTTTAGTAACCACTCATGACACCAACTGCTTTAGTAACCATTCCTGACACAAACTGCTTTAGTAACCATTCCTGACACCAACTGCTTTAGTAACCACTCCTGACACCAACTGCTTTAGTAACCACTCCTGACACCAACTGCTTTAGTAACCACTCATGACACCAACTGCTTTAGTAACCATTCCTGCACCAACTGCTTTAGTAACCACTCATGACACCAACTGCTTTAGTAACCACTCCTGACACCAACTGCTTTAGTAACCACTCATGACACCAACTGCTTTAGTAACCATTCCTGACACCAACTGCTTTAGTAACCACTCCTGACACCAACTGCTTTAGTAACCATTCCTGCACCAACTGCTTTAGTAACCACTCCTGACACCAACTGCTTTAGTAACCACTCCTGACACCAACTGCTTTAGTAACCACTCATGACACCAACTGCTTTAGTAACCACTCATGACACCAACTGCTTTAGTAACCACTCCTGACACCAACTGCTTTAGTAACCACTCATGACACCAACTGCTTTAGTAACCACTCCTGACACCAACTGCTTTAGTAACCACTCATGACACCAACTGCTTTAGTAACCATTCCTGACACCAACTGCTTTAGTAACCACTCCTGACACCAACTGCTTTAGTAACCACTACTGACACCAACTGCTTTAGTAACCACTCATGACACCAACTGCTTTAGTAACCACTCATGACACCAACTGCTTTAGTAACCACTCATGACACCAACTGCTTTAGTAACCACTCATGACACCAACTGCTTTAGTAACCATTCCTGACACCAACTGCTTTAGTAACCACTCATGACACCAACTGCTTTAGTAACCACTCATGACACCAACTGCTTTAGTAACCACTCATGACACCAACTGCTTTAGTAACCATTCCTGACACCAACTGCTTTAGTAACCACTCCTGACACCAACTGCTTTAGTAACCATTCCTGCACTAACTGCTTTAGTAACCACTCATGACACCAACTGCTTTAGTAACCACTCATGACACCAACTGCTTTAGTAACCACTCATGACACCAACTGCTTTAGTAACCATTCCTGACACCAACTGCTTTAGTAACCATTCCTGACACCAACTGCTTTAGTAACCATTCCTGACACCAACTGCTTTAGTAACCACTCATGACACCAACTGCTTTAGTAACCATTCCTGCACTAACTGCTTTAGTAACCATTCCTGACACCAACTGCTTTAGTAACCACTCCTGACACCAACTGCTTTAGTAACCACTCATGACACCAACTGCTTTAGTAACCACTCATGACACCAACTGCTTTAGTAACCATTCCTGACACCAACTGCTTTAGTAACCACTCCTGACACCAACTGCTTTAGTAACCATTCCTGCACCAACTGCTTTAGTAACCATTCCTGACACCAACTGCTTTAGTAACCACTCTTGACACCAACTGCTTTAGTAACCACTCTTGACACCAACTGCTTTAGTAACCATTCCTGACACCAACTGCTTTAGTAACCATTCCTGACACCAACTGCTTTAGTAACCATTCCTGACACCAACTGCTTTAGTAACCACTCCTGACACCAACTGCTTTAGTAACCACTCCTGACACCAACTGCTTTAGTAACCACTCATGACACCAACTGCTTTAGTAACCATTCCTGCACCAACTGCTTTAGTAACCACTCATGACACCAACTGCTTTAGTAACCACTCCTGACACCAACAGCTTTAGTAACCACTCATGACACCAACTGCTTTAGTAACCATTCCTGACACCAACTGCTTTAGTAACCACTCCTGACACCAACTGCTTTAGTAACCATTCCTGCACCAACTGCTTTAGTAACCACTCCTGACACCAACTGCTTTAGTAACCACTCCTGACACCAACTGCTTTAGTAACCATTCCTGACACCAACTGCTTTAGTAACCATTCCTGCACTAACTGCTTTAGTAACCATTCCTGACACCAACTGCTTTAGTAACCACTCATGACACCAACTGCTTTAGTAACCACTCATGACACCAACTGCTTTAGTAACCACTCATGACACCAACTGCTTTAGTAACCATTCCTGACACCAACTGCTTTAGTAACCACTCCTGACACCAACTGCTTTAGTAACCATTCCTGCACTAACTGCTTTAGTAACCACTCATGACACCAACTGCTTTAGTAACCACTCCTGACACCAACTGCTTTAGTAACCACTCATGACACCAACTGCTTTAGTAACCACTCATGACACCAACTGCTTTAGTAACCATTCCTGACACCAACTGCTTTAGTAACCACTCCTGACACCAACTGCTTTAGTAACCATTCCTGCACCAACTGCTTTAGTAACCATTCCTGACACCAACTGCTTTAGTAACCACTCTTGACACCAACTGCTTTAGTAACCACTCTTGACACCAACTGCTTTAGTAACCATTCCTGACACCAACTGCTTTAGTAACCATTCCTGACACCAACTGCTTTAGTAACCATTCCTGACACCAACTGCTTTAGTAACCACTCCTGACACCAACTGCTTTAGTAACCACTCCTGACACCAACTGCTTTAGTAACCACTCATGACACCAACTGCTTTAGTAACCATTCCTGCACCAACTGCTTTAGTAACCACTCATGACACCAACTGCTTTAGTAACCACTCCTGACACCAACAGCTTTAGTAACCACTCATGACACCAACTGCTTTAGTAACCATTCCTGACACCAACTGCTTTAGTAACCACTCCTGACACCAACTGCTTTAGTAACCATTCCTGCACCAACTGCTTTAGTAACCACTCCTGACACCAACTGCTTTAGTAACCACTCCTGACACCAACTGCTTTAGTAACCACTCATGACACCAACTGCTTTAGTAACCACTCATGACACCAACTGCTTTAGTAACCACTCCTGACACCAACTGCTTTAGTAACCACTCCTGACACCAACTGCTTTAGTAACCACTCATGACACCAACTGCTTTAGTAACCATTCCTGACACCAACTGCTTTAGTAACCACTCTTGACACCAACTGCTTTAGTAACCACTCATGACACCAACTGCTTTAGTAACCATTCCTGACACCAACTGCTTTAGTAACCACTCATGACACCAACTGCTTTAGTAACCATTCCTGACACCAACTGCTTTAGTAACCATTCCTGACACCAACTGCTTTAGTAACCACTCCTGACACCAACTGCTTTAGTAACCACTCCTGACACCAACTGCTTTAGTAACCACTCATGACACCAACTGCTTTAGTAACCATTCCTGCACCAACTGCTTTAGTAACCACTCATGACACCAACTGCTTTAGTAACCACTCCTGACACCAACTGCTTTAGTAACCACTCATGACACCAACTGCTTTAGTAACCATTCCTGACACCAACTGCTTTAGTAACCACTCCTGACACCAACTGCTTTAGTAACCATTCCTGCACCAACTGCTTTAGTAACCACTCCTGACACCAACTGCTTTAGTAACCACTCCTGACACCAACTGCTTTAGTAACCACTCATGACACCAACTGCTTTAGTAACCACTCATGACACCAACTGCTTTAGTAACCACTCCTGACACCAACTGCTTTAGTAACCACTCATGACACCAACTGCTTTAGTAACCACTCCTGACACCAACTGCTTTAGTAACCACTCATGACACCAACTGCTTTAGTAACCATTCCTGACACCAACTGCTTTAGTAACCACTCCTGACACCAACTGCTTTAGTAACCACTACTGACACCAACTGCTTTAGTAACCACTCATGACACCAACTGCTTTAGTAACCACTCATGACACCAACTGCTTTAGTAACCACTCATGACACCAACTGCTTTAGTAACCACTCATGACACCAACTGCTTTAGTAACCACTCCTGACACCAACTGCTTTAGTAACCATTCCTGCACTAACTGCTTTAGTAACCACTCATGACACCAACTGCTTTAGTAACCATTCCTGCACTAACTGCTTTAGTAACCACTCCTGACACCAACTGCTTTAGTAACCATTCCTGCACTAACTGCTTTAGTAACCACTCCTGACACCAACTGCTTTAGTAACCATTCCTGCACCAACTGCTTTAGTAACCATTCCTGCACCAACTGCTTTAGTAACCACTCATGACACCAACTGCTTTAGTAACCACTCCTGACACCAACTGCTTTAGTAACCACTCATGACACCAACTGCTTTAGTAACCACTGATGACACCAACTGCTTTAGTAACCACTCATGACACCAACTGCTTTAGTAACCATTCCTGACACCAACTGCTTTAGTAACCACTCATGACACCAACTGCTTTAGTAACCACTCATGACACCAACTGCTTTAGTAACCACTCATGACACCAACTGCTTTAGTAACCATTCCTGACACCAACTGCTTTAGTAACCACTCCTGACACCAACTGCTTTAGTAACCATTCCTGCACTAACTGCTTTAGTAACCACTCATGACACCAACTGCTTTAGTAACCATTCCTGACACCAACTGCTTTAGTAACCACTCATGACACCAACTGCTTTAGTAACCACTCATGACACCAACTGCTTTAGTAACCACTCATGACACCAACTGCTTTAGTAACCATTCCTGACACCAACTGCTTTAGTAACCACTCCTGACACCAACTGCTTTAGTAACCATTCCTGCACTAACTGCTTTAGTAACCACTCATGACACCAACTGCTTTAGTAACCATTCCTGACACCAACTGCTTTAGTAACCACTCATGACACCAACTGCTTTAGTAACCACTCATGACACCAACTGCTTTAGTAACCACTCATGACACCAACTGCTTTAGTAACCATTCCTGACACCAACTGCTTTAGTAACCATTCCTGACACCAACTGCTTTAGTAACCACTCATGACACCAACTGCTTTAGTAACCACTACTGACACCAACTGCTTTAGTAACCACTCATGACACCAACTGCTTTAGTAACCATTCCTGCACTAACTGCTTTAGTAACCACTCATGACACCAACTGCTTTAGTAACCATTCCTGACACCAACTGCTTTAGTAACCACTCCTGACACCAACTGCTTTAGTAACCATTCCTGCACCAACTGCTTTAGTAACCACTCCTGACACCAACTGCTTTAGTAACCACTCCTGACACCAACTGCTTTAGTAACCACTCATGACACCAACTGCTTTAGTAACCACTCATGACACCAACTGCTTTAGTAACCACTCCTGACACCAACTGCTTTAGTAACCACTCATGACACCAACTGCTTTAGTAACCACTCCTGACACCAACTGCTTTAGTAACCACTCATGACACCAACTGCTTTAGTAACCATTCCTGACACCAACTGCTTTAGTAACCACTCATGACACCAGCTGCTTTAGTAACCACTCCTGACACCAACTGCTTTAGTAACCACTACTGACACCAACTGCTTTAGTAACCACTCATGACACCAACTGCTTTAGTAACCACTCATGACACCAACTGCTTTAGTAACCACTCATGACACCAACTGCTTTAGTAACCACTCATGACACCAACTGCTTTAGTAACCATTCCTGACACCAACTGCTTTAGTAACCACTCCTGACACCAACTGCTTTAGTAACCATTCGTGCACTAACTGCTTTAGTAACCACTCATGACACCAACTGCTTTAGTAACCATTCCTGCACTAACTGCTTTAGTAACCACTCCTGACACCAACTGCTTTAGTAACCATTCCTGCACTAACTGCTTTAGTAACCACTCCTGACACCAACTGCTTTAGTAACCATTCCTGCACCAACTGCTTTAGTAACCACTCATGACACCAACTGCTTTAGTAACCACTCCTGACACCAACTGCTTTAGTAACCACTCATGACACCAACTGCTTTAGTAACCACTCATGACACCAACTGCTTTAGTAACCATTCCTGCACCAACTGCTTTAGTAACCACTCATGACACCAACTGCTTTAGTAACCATTCCTGACACCAACTGCTTTAGTAACCACTCCTGACACCAACTGCTTTAGTAACCATTCCTGCACTAACTGCTTTAGTAACCACTCATGACACCAACTGCTTTAGTAACCATTCCTGACACCAACTGCTTTAGTAACCACTCATGACACCAACTGCTTTAGTAACCACTCATGACACCAACTGCTTTAGTAACCACTCATGACACCAACTGCTTTAGTAACCACTCATGACACCAACTGCTTTAGTAACCATTCCTGACACCAACTGCTTTAGTAACCACTCCTGACACCAACTGCTTTAGTAACCATTCCTGCACTAACTGCTTTAGTAACCACTCATGACACCAACTGCTTTAGTAACCATTCCTGACACCAACTGCTTTAGTAACCATTCCTGCACTAACTGCTTTAGTAACCATTCCTGACACCAACTGCTTTAGTAACCACTCATGACACCAACTGCTTTAGTAACCACTCATGACACCAACTGCTTTAGTAACCACTCATGACACCAACTGCTTTAGTAACCATTCCTGACACCAACTGCTTTAGTAACCACTCCTGACACCAACTGCTTTAGTAACCATTCCTGCACTAACTGCTTTAGTAACCACTCATGACACCAACTGCTTTAGTAACCACTCATGACACCAACTGCTTTAGTAACCACTCATGACACCAACTGCTTTAGTAACCATTCCTGACACCAACTGCTTTAGTAACCATTCCTGACACCAACTGCTTTAGTAACCATTCCTGACACCAACTGCTTTAGTAACCACTCATGACACCAACTGCTTTAGTAACCATTCCTGCACTAACTGCTTTAGTAACCATTCCTGACACCAACTGCTTTAGTAACCACTCCTGACACCAACTGCTTTAGTAACCACTCATGACACCAACTGCTTTAGTAACCACTCATGACACCAACTGCTTTAGTAACCATTCCTGACACCAACTGCTTTAGTAACCACTCCTGACACCAACTGCTTTAGTAACCATTCCTGCACTAACTGCTTTAGTAACCACTCATGACACCAACTGCTTTAGTAACCACTCCTGACACCAACTGCTTTAGTAACCACTCATGACACCAACTGCTTTAGTAACCATTCCTGACACCAACTGCTTTAGTAACCATTCCTGCACTAACTGCTTTAGTAACCACTCATGACACCAACTGCTTTAGTAACCACTCATGACACCAACTGCTTTAGTAACCACTCATGACACCAACTGCTTTAGTAACCATTCCTGACACCAACTGCTTTAGTAACCATTCCTGACACCAACTGCTTTAGTAACCATTCCTGACACCAACTGCTTTAGTAACCACTCATGACACCAACTGCTTTAGTAACCACTCATGACACCAACTGCTTTAGTAACCATTCCTGCACTAACTGCTTTAGTAACCATTCCTGACACCAACTGCTTTAGTAACCACTCATGACACCAACTGCTTTAGTAACCACTCATGACACCAACTGCTTTAGTAACCACTCATGACACCAACTGCTTTAGTAACCATTCCTGACACCAACTGCTTTAGTAACCACTCCTGACACCAACTGCTTTAGTAACCATTCCTGCACTAACTGCTTTAGTAACCACTCATGACACCAACTGCTTTAGTAACCACTCCTGACACCAACTGCTTTAGTAACCACTCATGACACCAACTGCTTTAGTAACCATTCCTGACACCAACTGCTTTAGTAACCATTCCTGACACCAACTGCTTTAGTAACCATTCCTGACACCAACTGCTTTAGTAACCACTCATGACACCAACTGCTTTAGTAACCACTCATGACACCAACTGCTTTAGTAACCATTCCTGACACCAACTGCTTTAGTAACCATTCCTGACACCAACTGCTTTAGTAACCACTCATGACACCAACTGCTTTAGTAACCACTCATGACACCAACTGCTTTAGTAACCATTCCTGCACTAACTGCTTTAGTAACCACTCCTGACACCAACTGCTTTAGTAACCATTCCTGACACCAACTGCTTTAGTAACCACTCATGACACCAACTGCTTTAGTAACCACTCATGACACCAACTGCTTTAGTAACCACTACTGACACCAACTGCTTTAGTAACCACTCCTGACACCAACTGCTTTAGTAACCACTCTTGACACCAACTGCTTTAGTAACCACTACTGACACCAACTGCTTTAGTAACCATTCATGACACCAACTGCTTTAGTAACCATTCCTGACACCAACTGCTTTAGTAACCACTCCTGACACCAACTGCTTTAGTAACCACTCCTGACACCAACTGCTTTAGTAACCACTCCTGACACCAACTGCTTTAGTAACCACTCCTGACACCAACTGCTTTAGTAACCACTCCTGACACCAACTGCTTTAGTAACCACTCCTGACACCAACTGCTTTAGTAACCACTCCTGACACCAACTGCTTTAGTAACCACTACTGACACCAACTGCTTTAGTAACCACTCCTGACACCAACTGCTTTAGTAACCACTCCTGACACCAACTGCTTTAGTAACCACTCCTGACACCAACTGCTTTAGTAACCACTCCTGACACCAACTGCTTTAGTAACCACTCCTGACACCAACTGCTTTAGTAACCATTCCTGACACCAACTGCTTTAGTAACCACTCCTGACACCAACTGCTTTAGTAACCACTCCTGACACCAACTGCTTTAGTAACCACTACTGACACCAACTGCTTTAGTAACCACTCATGACACCAACTGCTTTAGTAACCACTCCTGACACCAACTGCTTTAGTAACCACTCCTGACACCAACTGCTTTAGTAACCACTCCTGACACCAACTGCTTTAGTAACCACTCCTGACACCAACTGCTTTAGTAACCACTCCTGACACCAACTGCTTTAGTAACCACTCCTGACACCAACTGCTTTAGTAACCACTCCTGACACCAACTGCTTTAGTAACCATTCCTGACACCAACTGCTTTAGTAACCACTCCTGACACCAACTGCTTTAGTAACCACTCCTGACACCAACTGCTTTAGTAACCACTCCTGACACCAACTGCTTTAGTAACCACTCCTGACACCAACTGCTTTAGTAACCACTCCTGACACCAACTGCTTTAGTAACCACTCCTGACACCAACTGCTTTAGTAACCACTCCTGACACCAACTGCTTTAGTAACCACTCCTGACACCAACTGCTTTAGTAACCACTCCTGACACCAACTGCTTTAGTAACCACTCCTGACACCAACTGCTTTAGTAACCACTCCTGACACCAACTGCTTTAGTAACCATTCCTGACACCAACTGCTTTAGTAACCACTCCTGACACCAACTGCTTTAGTAACCACTACTGACACCAACTGCTTTAGTAACCACTACTGACACCAACTGCTTTAGTAACCACTCATGACACCAACTGCTTTAGTAACCACTCCTGACACCAACTGCTTTAGTAACCACTCCTGACACCAACTGCTTTAGTAACCACTCCTGACACCAACTGCTTTAGTAACCATTCCTGACACCAACTGCTTTAGTAACCACTCCTGACACCAACTGCTTTAGTAACCACTCCTGACACCAACTGCTTTAGTAACCACTACTGACACCAACTGCTTTAGTAACCACTCCTGACACCAACTGCTTTAGTAACCACTCCTGACACCAACTGCTTTAGTAACCACTCCTGACACCAACTGCTTTAGTAACCACTCCTGACACCAACTGCTTTAGTAACCACTACTGACACCAACTGCTTTAGTAACCATTCATGACACCAACTGCTTTAGTAACCACTCCTGACACCAACTGCTTTAGTAACCACTCATGACACCAACTGCTTTAGTAACCACTCCTGACACCAACTGCTTTAGTAACCACTCATGACACCAACTGCTTTAGTAACCATTCATGACACCAACTGCTTTAGTAACCACTACTGACACCAACTGCTTTAGTAACCATTCATGACACCAACTGCTTTAGTAACCATTCATGACACCAACTGCTTTAGTAACCACTCATGACACCAACTGCTTTAGTAACCACTCATGACACCAACTGCTTTAGTAACCACTCCTGACACCAACTGCTTTAGTAACCATTCATGACACCAACTGCTTTAGTAACCACTCATGACACCAACTGCTTTTGTAACCACTCCTGACACCAACTGCTTTAGTAACCACTCCTGACACCAACTGCTTTAGTAACCACTCATGACACCAACTGCTTTAGTAACCACTCATGACACCAACTGCTTTAGTAACCACTCATGACACCAACTGCTTTAGTAACCACTCATGACACCAACTGCTTTAGTAACCATTCCTGACACCAACTGCTTTAGTAACCACTCATGACACCAACTGCTTTAGTAACCATTCATGACACCAACTGCTTTAGTAACCACTCATGACACCAACTGCTTTAGTAACCATTCATGACACCAACTGCTTTAGTAACCACTCATGACACCAACTGCTTTAGTAACCACTCATGACACCAACTGCTTTAGTAACCATTCATGACACCAACTGCTTTAGTAACCATTCCTGACACCAACTGCTTTAGTAACCACTCATGACACCAACTGCTTTAGTAACCATTCCTGACACCAACTGCTTTAGTAACCACTCATGACACCAACTGCTTTAGTAACCACTCCTGACACCAACTGCTTTAGTAACCACTCATGACACCAACTGCTTTAGTAACCACTCATGACACCAACTGCTTTAGTAACCACTCATGACACCAACTGCTTTAGTAACCACTCCTGACACCAACTGCTTTAGTAACCACTCCTGACACCAACTGCTTTAGTAACCACTCCTGACACCAACTGCTTTAGTAACCACTCCTGACACCAACTGCTTTAGTAACCATTCCTGACACCAACTGCTTTAGTAACCACTCCTGACACCAACTGCTTTAGTAACCACTCCTGACACCAACTGCTTTAGTAACCACTCCTGACACCAACTGCTTTAGTAACCACTCCTGACACCAACTGCTTTAGTAACCACTCCTGACACCAACTGCTTTAGTAACCACTCCTGACACCAACTGCTTTAGTAACCACTCCTGACACCAACTGCTTTAGTAACCACTCCTGACACCAACTGCTTTAGTAACCATTCCTGACACCAACTGCTTTAGTAACCACTCCTGACACCAACTGCTTTAGTAACCACTACTGACACCAACTGCTTTAGTAACCACTACTGACACCAACTGCTTTAGTAACCACTACTGACACCAACTGCTTTAGTAACCACTCATGACACCAACTGCTTTAGTAACCACTCCTGACACCAACTGCTTTAGTAACCACTCCTGACACCAACTGCTTTAGTAACCACTCCTGACACCAACTGCTTTAGTAACCATTCCTGACACCAACTGCTTTAGTAACCACTCCTGACACCAACTGCTTTAGTAACCACTCCTGACACCAACTGCTTTAGTAACCACTCCTGACACCAACTGCTTTAGTAACCACTCCTGACACCAACTGCTTTAGTAACCACTCCTGACACCAACTGCTTTAGTAACCACTCCTGACACCAACTGCTTTAGTAACCATTCCTGACACCAACTGCTTTAGTAACCACTCCTGACACCAACTGCTTTAGTAACCACTACTGACACCAACTGCTTTAGTAACCACTACTGACACCAACTGCTTTAGTAACCACTCATGACACCAACTGCTTTAGTAACCACTCCTGACACCAACTGCTTTAGTAACCACTCCTGACACCAACTGCTTTAGTAACCACTCCTGACACCAACTGCTTTAGTAACCATTCCTGACACCAACTGCTTTAGTAACCACTCCTGACACCAACTGCTTTAGTAACCACTCCTGACACCAACTGCTTTAGTAACCACTACTGACACCAACTGCTTTAGTAACCACTCCTGACACCAACTGCTTTAGTAACCACTCCTGACACCAACTGCTTTAGTAACCACTCCTGACACCAACTGCTTTAGTAACCACTCCTGACACCAACTGCTTTAGTAACCACTACTGACACCAACTGCTTTAGTAACCATTCATGACACCAACTGCTTTAGTAACCACTCCTGACACCAACTGCTTTAGTAACCACTCATGACACCAACTGCTTTAGTAACCACTCCTGACACCAACTGCTTTAGTAACCACTCATGACACCAACTGCTTTAGTAACCATTCATGACACCAACTGCTTTAGTAACCACTACTGACACCAACTGCTTTAGTAACCATTCATGACACCAACTGCTTTAGTAACCATTCATGACACCAACTGCTTTAGTAACCACTCATGACACCAACTGCTTTAGTAACCACTCATGACACCAACTGCTTTAGTAACCACTCCTGACACCAACTGCTTTAGTAACCATTCATGACACCAACTGCTTTAGTAACCACTCATGACACCAACTGCTTTTGTAACCACTCCTGACACCAACTGCTTTAGTAACCACTCCTGACACCAACTGCTTTAGTAACCACTCATGACACCAACTGCTTTAGTAACCACTCATGACACCAACTGCTTTAGTAACCACTCATGACACCAACTGCTTTAGTAACCACTCATGACACCAACTGCTTTAGTAACCATTCCTGACACCAACTGCTTTAGTAACCACTCATGACACCAACTGCTTTAGTAACCATTCATGACACCAACTGCTTTAGTAACCACTCATGACACCAACTGCTTTAGTAACCATTCATGACACCAACTGCTTTAGTAACCACTCATGACACCAACTGCTTTAGTAACCACTCATGACACCAACTGCTTTAGTAACCATTCATGACACCAACTGCTTTAGTAACCATTCCTGACACCAACTGCTTTAGTAACCACTCATGACACCAACTGCTTTAGTAACCATTCCTGACACCAACTGCTTTAGTAACCACTCATGACACCAACTGCTTTAGTAACCACTCCTGACACCAACTGCTTTAGTAACCACTCCTGACACCAACTGCTTTAGTAACCACTCATGACACCAACTGCTTTAGTAACCACTCCTGACACCAACTGCTTTAGTAACCACTCATGACACCAACTGCTTTAGTAACCATTCATGACACCAACTGCTTTAGTAACCACTCCTGACACCAACTGCTTTAGTAACCACTCATGACACCAACTGCTTTAGTAACCACTCCTGACACCAACTGCTTTAGTAACCACTCCTGACACCAACTGCTTTAGTAACCACTCATGACACCAACTGCTTTAGTAACCACTCATGACACCAACTGCTTTAGTAACCACTCCTGCACCAACTGCTTTAGTAACCACTCATGACACCAACTGCTTTAGTAACCACTCATGACACCAACTGCTTTAGTAACCACTCCTGACACCAACTGCTTTAGTAACCACTAATGACACCAACTGCTTTAGTAACCATTCATGACACCAACTGCTTTAGTAACCACTCCTGACACCAACTGCTTTAGTAACCACTCATGACACCAACTGCTTTAGTAACCACTCATGACACCAACTGCTTTAGTAACCACTCATGACACCAACTGCTTTAGTAACCACTCCTGACACCAACTGCTTTAGTAACCACTCATGACACCAACTGCTTTAGTAACCATTCATGACACCAACTGCTTTAGTAACCACTCCTGACACCAACTGCTTTAGTAACCACTAATGACACCAACTGCTTTAGTAACCACTCCTGACACCAACTGCTTTAGTAACCACTCCTGACACCAACTGCTTTAGTAACCACTCATGACACCAACTGCTTTAGTAACCACTCATGACACCAACTGCTTTAGTAACCACTCCTGCACCAACTGCTTTAGTAACCACTCATGACCCTAACCCTACCCTTACCCCACCACCACCATCATCATGATCCCCTCCACCATCATCATGATCCCCTCCACCATCATCATGATCCCCTCCACCATCATCATGATCCCCACCACCATCATCATGATCCCCTCCACCACCATGATCCCCTCCACCATCATCATCATGATCCCCACCACCATCATCATGATCCCCACCACCATCATGATCCCCACCACCATCATCATGATCCCCACCACCATCATCATGATCCCCACCACCATCATCATGATCCCCTCCACCATCATCATGATCCCCTCCACCATCATCATGATCCCCTCCACCATCATCATGATCCCCTCCACCATCATCATGATCCCCTCCACCATCATCATGATCCCCACCACCATCATCATGATCCCCTCCACCACCATCATCATGATCCCCTCCACCACCATCATCATGATCCCCTCCACCACCATGATCCCCACCACCATCATCATGATCCCCACCACCATCATCATGATCCCCACCACCATCATCATGATCCCCTCCACCATCATCATCATGATCCCCTCCACCATCATCATGATCCCCTCCACCATCATCATGATCCCCTCCACCATCATCATGATCCCCACCACCATCATCATGATCCCCTCCACCATCATCATGATCCCCACCACCACCATCATCATGGTCCCCTCCACCATCATCATGGTCCCCTCCACCATCATCATGATCCCCACCACCATCATCATGATCCCCTCCACCATCATCATGATCCCCACCACCATCATCATGATCCCCTCCACCACCATCATCATGATCCCCTCCACCACCATCATCATGATCCCCTCCACCATCATCATAATCATTATCACCGTTTGATGTCTATTTTCTATGCTTGCATGAGTTAGAAGGCTGTCACAATTGAGCTCTGACTGGTCATTCTGTTTGGGGCTTGGTTTCTGTGGCTAGATGCCCTTCCTAATGACAACTACTTTACAGTATGTACTGGTAGTATTTTATTGTGATATAAGCACTATCCTATTACAGTGTAGACAGAGTACTTTTGTCATGGTACCAGCACAACCATCTTACAGGTGAACTGGATGCTTTTCACCATGGCACAAACACTTCCATCTTATCAACAAAACAGAATATTGAAATATTACTGTATCTAACTATCAATCTTATAATCTTTTACTAGGTCCTATTTTCAATGAGAAAATGAACCAAAATATAACTATTCAAAATGGTGACTGCTTTTGTCCAGATTTCATTAAAGGAACAGAATATTTGATTATGACCAATAAATATTACGAGACTGAGTCTGGGTAAGTATTCCAGTAATTTCAAATTAATTTTAATTCTCTTAAGTTTGTAATTTATGCTTTAAACCTTTTGATAAGAACCGCTAGATATCACCCCTTGTTCTATGGTACAAAGCTTTTTGTTTTAAAATATTTATAATTGTCTGAAAACCTTCCATCATAATTTTTATGTTGTTTTAACCCTTTAGCATTTAAACCGGCTGTATCTGGCCAGAATTTTCATATCTTTCTTTTCAAACCGGCCATGACTGGCCATTCATATCCATGTTAAGGTATTGTTCTCAAAATAAATAATATCAAAATCTCATAGATTCGATATTATGTGAGATAAAACCTTTACAATGAAAATAGAATAGTAAATATAGAGTAATATAAATGCTAATGGGTTAAACACAAGATTAATAATAAGAAAGTTAGTTACATTACTAAATCTTACCAAATTCTTGATTATTTGAAAATCATATGCAGAGTTTCAGGAAACAAAGCATAAAGGTCTGACTTCACTCGTGCTGCAATGATTCTTATGAAACTCAGGCTTAAACCAACCACATCAGTTGTCAGGTCAAGAGTGCTTAAACTGTACGGTCAAATCAAAAGATCAACTCATGGTGTGAGTAAATTATGCCTAGAAGGAAAGTTGGCTGATAAGAGAAGCAGAGGTCGACAGCCAAAATGATGGCTTCACAATGTCAACTTATGGACTGGACTTGACTTTTCCTCTTTAAACTCTGCTGTTGGTGATGGAACTTTGTGGAGAAAAATATCTCATGTTGATGCGCAGTCTGCAACTGGCTGAGTTTAGCGTCTGGATATATATGCAGTCTTCTATTAGAAATATGGTAATGAAGGGGTTAAACTGAATAACATTATGACATTTAGATTTAGATTAATAAATTATGGATGATTTAGATCCTACTATTGCTAATATGTGTTTTCTTGTGTAATGAGAATAATTTGGAGAAGTTAACCAATAAAATATTTTGTATTACATTTGATGTATTTGCCTTGCAGATCTCCACTAGTTTTACTGTATTTCTATAGTTTAATCCTTTAGCATTTACATTACTTTATATTTACAATTGTATTTTTGTGGTAAAGGCTTTACCTCACATAATATCGAATCTATGAGATTTTGATGCTATTTATTTTGAGACAATACCTTATCATTGGTATGAGTGGCCAGTTACAGCTGGTTTGAACAGAAAGAGGTGAGAAAATTCTGGCCGGATGTGGTCGGTTTAAATGCTAAAGGGTTAATCTAGCCATGAAGTTTGTTACATTGTACTCTTCCCACTAAATTATAAATGTCTTTAGGGACATTCAAACATGATGGCATAAAAAACCTGTTGGAAATTATAACAATCTTTTCTCCCTTCAAATTGTAAAAACCTTCTAAGTGATTAGTAGAATGATTCTGAATAGCTAGATCTACTCTGATGTTTCATACCTGGAGAACTTTAGCTTTTGACAACATTTAGCATGAAAGCTTCTATAAAAGTTACTTACTCTCTTGGGAGATCTCTATGAAACTATTCATACCTGTATACAATAGCGACAAGCATTTTAAGGCCATTTTTTCTGCTAAAGTAGGGATTAGCCTTGCAGGCTCAATTAGACTCATTGTGGAATCCTTTTTAAGACAATGTTTTATAGCCAGATGCCTTTCCTGACACTAACCCTTTTAGTTGCCTCCTACAACATACAAGGATGTACTTCACAGTTGTGGTTTACATAAGAAAGATTATACGAACATGATAAATGTTCGTATAATAGATCATGAAAATTTGAAGTTGGCAAAATAAATTCAAAAAGAAAAAGCAGAAGAAAATAAGGAAAAACCAGAATTAAATTAAATATAATGGAGGCACATGGCTTAGTGGTTAGAGCACTGGGCTTGCAATCGAAAGGTTGTGAGTTCAATTCTCAGACCGGGTGATGTGTTGTTTCCTTGAGCAAGACACTTTATTTCACATTGCTCCAGTTTACTCAGCTGTAGAAATGATATGATAGGGACTGGGGTCCATATCATTCCACTGCAAAGTGGTCGTGGAGGTGCCACGGCAAAAAAGCACCCAGCACTCACTGTAAATGAGGTTGGTGTTAGGAAGGGTATCCAGCTGTAGAAATCAAGCCAGAATCAGTTCCTGTCCCACTCTTGCAAGCAGGGAAAAAGTGGACGTAAAATGAAATGATGATGATGATGATAAAAGAAATTTCAATTTGTTATTTGATATTAACTACCAGGCATATGATGTAAAATAGTTTACATGTCTTGTATCTAATATATCTTATAGAACAAACTTTTGTAAGTCTATAGTTTACAGTTCTTAAATATAATAACAAAATTTTGTAATTCTATATTTTACAGTTCTCATATGTAATATAGTGTATGTATGTATGTATGTGTATATGTCGCCAAAAGGCTCTGGAATGGTGTGTCCTTGAGGAAAATGGATTTAATTTTTGAAATCTGTGTCCCAAGGAGAAGGTTTGGGGACATGTGGAGTTCAAAAAGAATAAAAGAACCCCACCCTCAAAAAAAAAGAAAAAGAAAAGGATACTATCAATCATTGTTACTGTGACAATTTATGTAGTCTGGCTTTTATTGATTGTCTTCTGCATTCCTTCAATATGGCCTTATTATTCCATTCATCCATGCCATGAGCAGGGGGAGTTGTCACTATGAGGCAGAAAGTTGTCCTCACAGAGGTCACCTGAAGATACTCACACTAAAGTATACCACAAGCCATTGATACCACTTCAACATACAGCTTAAATGAGTAATTTTCCATAGAAACAACCTTAGGGACAATCGATTATTCATGGGGATGGGCCCTGAGGAATAAATAATGTGATGAAGCATGGGGGAAACATGGTCTGACATGGAATAAAAAAAGATGAAAGAAAGGTATTCTATTGTGAAAATTGCCCAGTAACGATTAGATAGTCTGCTACAAACTTTTGTAATTTGATTTTCATTAACAATATTTTTTCAAACATTTTTTTCAGATACAAATTTCTAATTGACCGTTATGGAATGTTTATTAAAAGGAATAATGATGTGAACAACATACGCTCCATCATAAATAGATTTGGCAAAAAAATCAGAGCTATAACAAACCTTTGCCATAAATGGTAAAGATATGGATTTCATTAAAATAATAATCTGCAACTGTCTGTATATATTTCTTTCAAATCTTTCATATACAATTTCTTCAAATTCACTATTTAATACTTTTTATTTCTCACTAAAGAAAACATTTTAATTTAATTGTGTGATATTTATTTTTTATTGTTTTCAATTGTTAATAGATTCTGGAATATGTTCTTTTACATAATTGTATATAATAATTTATTATACTGTCCTTATTTGTCTTTCAAAGGATTTTATATCATTCAGAAAAACACTGAGTTATCAAGACAAAATATGTATAAGTCTTACTTTTTTTTTAAAGATATTAATTAAGACAAAAACTAAATCTAATGATGCATATGCAAATTTGATGTGGATGTACCATGGCCAAATGTTTAAGAAGTTCCAAATTAAGTCTCACTCTGTGGCATTTTGGGTGAGTGTCTTTTACCATAGCTTCAGGTCAACCCAAATTTTGTGAGTGAAATTGAGTAGACAGAATCTGTTTGGAAGTGCATCAGATGGACTATACCTGTAACTCAAAGAGCCAGTCTTGTCATACACTATTTCATGCTGAATATCTCTCAGAATTATGTTAAGGGTGTATATGTCTGTGGAATACTCAACTACTTGCATGTTAATTTAATAAGTAGGCCATATATTGACTGAATAACTGGAACACTTCATCATCAAATACAATGAAGATCCATTTAGTTGGTTTTAACTTGTACATATTTGGGAATATAATTGGATGGTCATTACATTCAGTAAGCACAATTTTTGTCTAGTCTTTTTTTTTTCCTGATACTTTTTCTGTATCATTTAACTCTATTGATATGATCTTATTGGCTGTTTTTTAAACTGAAGTAATATTTCTTTGTCAAGGTATACTGTTATTCCCTGTCTTGTGTATGATATCTTAGATGTCTGACAGGGATATTATTGTTCTTTAAGCTATCTATAATAAAGCCCTTCATTCATCACACTATATATCCATGTGTTACTCAGCCCTTCATGATTGCTCCAGGGGGGAATTAGTGTAACATACAGAAACAATGCATTTAATTAATGGAACCTATCCAATACAGATGACAACTTTGATACCAATCAAACCAGTTGTATCAAAGAGTTTTACACCTTGCAGTGATATTTGATGCCCCAGTGACAATAGGGGTCACAATTTAAATCATTCAAGCTGTTTGATGTGTTGCTTGGATATTGTCTAGGATACACAGCCATACAGGGCAATTGTATCAGTGACTGTCTAACATCTGGTAGACATGTTCATGCTTTTTGTGGTTCACCCCACAGGAGCACAGGCAACCAAATGACCAACTAGCTTTTACAGATTTCAACTGTTATTACCCTGTTCAGAGAATACTGAGAAAAAAAGGAAATCTCAAGCAATTTGAAAGAAACAACAATAGCCAATTTTGGAGTATTGGGATTTTAGATAAAATCATTGTTGAGACTTATATAAATCAGGCTGAATTTTCATGTTGTCCAGATAAATGGAGGGTATAAAGGACCAAGAAGCTTAGGAAATTTATCAGCAATAATTTAAGAGTTAAAATTTGAATATGCTATGAGAGAATTATCATCAATAAACACTGTAAACAATGCCTTTTGGATTTGCTTCTGAAACACATTAGTCCATGTAGTATGTGCAGAGGTCCAGTCTGCATCTCATGTATATTCCTTGATCAAAATTATGCAGAGTATGGATCTTATAACATATGTAAAGAAAACCATTTGACAAGTCAGATATCATGGCATGCCGTGGTTGTACATGGTACATGTTCAGTATGTATATGTGGAAGACTTATGCATGATTTTATAAATTTCACACAATGATTGTTTTATAACAAACTGCTAAATTTTATATGAAGTGTGTTTAATAAATTTTTCAAACCTTCTCAGAATTTACTTATTTTTTAATTGATTTCAAACTTTTCTATCTTTAGTTAGATAAGGTAAATTACTTGAACTTTTAAACTGAACATATCTCAAATAACTCTCATTAAAACTTCACAATATAATCAATTAATTATTGCTAGGAACCTTATAAATATAATACACAAAAATATATAATAAAAAAGAAGAGAAAAAAACCATTAATTCAACACTAAGTGCATCAATCAGTCACACACCATAGGGTCAATGGAAATTTTTGAGACAAGCCAACAAACTCGCAGCATTACCATGGGTGATGGGGAGGCTAAAGTACTAAAACAACCAAGCACCCTCCTGGGTGTAACCTGACACCTCGGTAAGGTGAGCCACTAATGGTGTCAAGAACTTCTCTGATCGCTACAGGCTGGAAAGAATAGTTAGTTGATAATTCCCAGTATTTTAGGATTCTATTACGTTTGGCTACGGAAGCAGTGACCTTCACATTTACAACAGCATCCAGGATGTGGGAGGGAGCAAAAGAGTAATTGAATGGTTTAAATAACAAAGATTATCCAAACGTAAAAAAAATGTTCCTTTAATACATTATGAAAATTTGAAGTTTGCAAAACAAATTCAAAAAGAAAAGGCAGAAGAAATTATGTAAAATAAGGAAAAACAAGAAATGAATTAAATATAAAAGAAGTTTCAAATTACTTGATATTTCTTCTGGTAAATATCAACAACCAGATGTGTTTAAGTGTGACGTAAAATATTTTACATCTCTCATCTATAATATATGTTATACAAGAAACTTTTGTAATTCTATATTTGACAGTTCTCATTTATAATATACTAGCAGTGGTACCCGGGCGTTGCACGGGATAAGGTATTTTGGAACGCGGGCCACCAACAGACCTAATTATGGAAAAACTGCATGCCTGGACAATATGTAAAGAAAATAAACCGAATACTCTGATGGCTGGATAATCTTTAAGATTTTCCTCGATGAAGCAGGAAAAATGCAGGTTTTCACCAAATGCGGGCCCTAGGGGATCAAGAAAATGAATTTTTTTAATGTGCATAATATGCCTTGAAATTTCGGGGAAATTGGCTAGACATAACGCCTCAAAAAAGCCCTAAAAAGCTGAAAAAATGAAGTTTTTCACCTAAAGCGGGCCCTAGGCCATAAACAAATTGGATTTTCTTTGCTCGCTATATGAAGAAGAGACTGACTAATACATAGTTACAATTTCAAGGAAATCGGTCTGATGTAACGCCTCAAAAAAACCCTAAAAAGTTTTTAAAAAACGCAGTTTTTCACCTAATGCGAGCCCTAGATCAAAAAGTTGAATTTTATGTGCATAACACTCCCTGAAACATAATACACATGTAAAGTTTGAATAAAATCGGTTGGGTACTTCTCGAGTTTTAGGGATTCAAACTCTCACACACACACACACACACACATCTTCAGGGAAGTGACGTAATGCAGACAGCCAGACATACAGACAGATATTATACGTTATATGTATGTATCTATTTAAAAAGAGAAAGACTAAGAATTATAGAGAGAGATCGCTAAATCGCCTAATGTGGTCCTTATGGCATTGAAAATTTGAATTTGTTTTTGCAGAACACTCCCTGAAACATATGTATTACATGTGTAAAGTTTGAAAACAGTCGGTTGGGTGGTTCTCGAGTTTTAGGGATTCAAACTCACACACACACACAGACAGACATCCTCAGTTTTATATATATAGACTAGCAGAAAACCGCCCATGGGTGGTTTTCTGCTAGTATATATATATATTACACACACAGAAATGTATATATATTTCTGTGTGTGTGTATATATATATATATATATATATATATATATATTACACACACACAGAAATGTATATATGTTTCTGTAGCACTCCTCAATTCCTCCCTCTCTCCCTCCCGCTATCCCCCTCTTGTAGTCTGTCTCTTTCTTTCACTCTCTCTCTATGCGTGCGCAAAAAACATTCGCACGCGCGCACATGTTTTAGCATCTATTCACTCTCTCTCCCTCTCTCCCTCCCGCTATCCCCCTCTCGTAGTCTGTCTCTTTCTTTCACTCTACGCATGCGCAAAAAACATTCGCACGCGCGCACGTGTTTTAGCGTCTATTCACTCTCTCTCTCTCTCTCTCTCCCTCTCTCCCTCCCGCTATCCCCCTCTCGTAGTCTGTCTCTTTCTTTCACTCTCACTCTACGCGTGCACAAAAAACATTCGCACGCGCGTACGTGTTTCCACTGTCGGACAGACAGACAGAGAAATTGCTGGTTATATATTATAAGGAGATAATACAAACTTTTGCAATATTACATTTTTGAAAGGTGAATATAAAGCTTATTAAAGATTAGGATAAGGAGTGTATTACATATATAGTAGTAGCAACAACAGTAGCATTATTAGTAGTAACTGTAGCAGTGGAGACTTCTGACATTCTTGGCCCCCATCTCACATCATTACTTATCGGTGAATTGGCAGTATCGGTAGAGGGTCGGACGCCATGCTTTCCAGCATAGGTTACACTCTTTTATGGTCTGAGTTCAAATCCCGTCGAGGTTAACTTTGCCTTTCATCCTTACGGGGTCGATAAAATAAAGTACCAGTAATGCACTGATATAATTGCTGGCCTTGTGCCTATAGTAGAAACAATTATTGGATACTCTGCAAATTGGAATGGCTTTTTCAATGTGTCTCCCTCGTTATTCTCTTGGGTAACATTTTCTCCATTCTCTCTGCATGTCAAAGGGCATTCCCCCAGCTTATATCATTGACATCTGTCCCCACAGTACAATACAGAACACTTCTTGAAGCTAAAAGAACACACAATGATGTTTATAAGTGTTTATTAAGCAGCTGAGTGTGTATTATTACTCCCTTGACCCTTTAGCATTTAAACTGGCTGTATCTGGCCAGAATTCTCTTACCTCTTTCTGTTAAAACCAGCTGTAACCTTAACAGATGTTAAGGTATTGTTCTCGAAAGAAATATCAAAATCTCATAGATTAGATATTATGAGAGATAATTATGTGCGGTAAAGCCTTTACCATGAAAATATAATAGTAAATATAGAGTAATATAAATGCTAAAAGGTTAAAACACAACAAACATTAACACAGTCACTGTAAGCAAGAGAGCCATTTAATATACAGCTGAACTGGCTAAACTGATAAATAATCAAAACCTTAAATCTATCAAAAATAGAAATGAAATTCCATCCTGAATATAAATGTTATTTTAAGTTCTAATCAGGCCAAACCAAAGGTAGAGACTAGTTGCCCTTCGATTTTGAGTGGGCTGGCTCTCCTTGAGTTCTAGCTTTTTAATTCAATTTTACTGCTTGCAAGTACACCATGTACATAACATAAGTGCATGTGTGTTGAGTAGACTAAATCATCATGAAATAAAGAGTCTTGCTCAAGGAGAGAATGTGCTACTGGGAATTGAACTCATGATGTTACAATTGTGAGCTGAACATCCTAATCACTAATCCATGTGCCTTCACACACAACACATACATGTGGTAAGGACAGATAATTAAAATATTTAATGAGCAATTTGAAATAGGGCTTATATTTCACACATGGCCTGGATCTACTGTCAACTTTGGAGACCTACAACTTACATCCAACCTGAGCCTATTACCAGCTTTGCATTGGCCTGGTTGTAATTACAGATTGCAACTATTAGTTCTACATTTATAAGTTTGTATGTATGAACAGCAATGCTATATGGAAGTGAGACTTTGGCAATATATGTTTAGGACATAGGCAGATTGGAAAGGAATGAAGCTTGTTTGCTTTGATTGATATGTAATAGAATGGAAAAGTGTCAATGAACTGAGAGAGAAACTGGACATAAGAGGAGGTCAGATTCAGTGTGCAGGAGAGAAGATTGTGGTGGTATGGAGGATGACAGCTATATAAAAAGATGCAGGATGCTCAGTCAATGGAAACTATGAAAGGAAGACCTAGGAGAGCTTCGGATGAAATTATAAAAGCCGATCTTGCCCAATTAAAACCCTCAAAGGAGATGATACAGGATCAAGATCTTTGGCATCATGTACTGCAGAAGACCCACCTTCTCTCCCACATGCACAGGATGAAACAAATGTGCAGAGGACACTAGCCTGCACCAATCTTCTCTTTACCCTTTCTCCATTCATCCGCCCCAGTCTTAATACCCCCGCCCCATCAGGTAAATATCCAACTCACCTCATCCATGTTGAACTTATTACATGTTCCCCCTCGCAAATCCTTACTCCCCCCCCCCTTCTCCCACCAATATACCTCACCTACCCAACCCATGCATATAAGCATTGAAATCTGGACATGCTCTACTTCTGATCTCCCATAATGCTACTGCCACAACAAAAAAGTATGAAGTCCACTCTGTATAGTGATCTGGTGCCATGATGACAAAAGCACCCAGTCCACCTTGTAAGGAGGTCATTTTGGTGAACCAACAAAAAGCACTCAGTCCATTATGTAAGTGGTTGTGCTGGTGACATGATGAAAAGCACCTAGTCCAATCTTTTAGATGGTTGTTTTAGTGCCACAATAAAAAACACCCAGTCTACACAGTAATATGGTTGACATTAGGAAGGACATCTAGCCATAGAAGCCAAGCTTAAATATAGATCCGTCTGAGCAAGACGTGAATGTATAACCCATCTAACCCATGCAAGCATGGAAAAATAGACGTTAAACGATAATGATGATATGGTATAAGCTACAAAAACTGATTTGATGTAGTCAAAAACTGTTGTATAAGCATCCTGACATCATCATCATCAATATCGTTTATCATCTATCTTCCATGCAAAACTATTTGATGTAGTCATTTCTTGTTCTGTCACTTGTCTTTCTGATATAGAAAAGAAAGGAAAAGAGCCGATCATCAGATATGACTAAGAAAACAATGTTTCCATCAGTATCTTCATTGCTGGTACTATCTGCAAATTGTAACTTCTGGCAGAGGAGGTGGAATTTAGACTCAAAATTACCAGAACTGAATCAGATACCACAAAGCCTCCCATCCAACTCTTTAACAATTCTGCCAATCTACCATCCCTGGACTGGTACTTTATTTTATCGATCCTCAAAAGATGAGAGACTAAGTTGACTTCTGCGGGATTTGAACTCACAGCACAGTAAACCAGAACAAATAGTGAGGTACTTAATCCGACACTCTAGTGACTCTAGCAATTTAATCTGACACCCTAGTGACTACCAATTTAATCTGACACCCTAGTGACTCTACCAATTTAATCCGACACTCTAGTGACTCTACCAATTTAATCTGACACTCTAGTGACTACCAATTTAATCTGACACCCTAGTGACTCTACCAATTTAATCCGACACTCTGGTGACTCTACCAATTTAATCTGACACCCTAGTAACTCTACCAATTTAATCTGACACTCTAGTGACTACCAATTTAATCTGACACCCTAGTGACTACCAATTTAATCTGACACCCTAGTGACTCTACCAATTTAATCTGACACTCTGGTGACTCTACCAATTTAATCTGACACCCTAGTGACTCTACCAATTTAATCTGACACCCTAGTGACTCTACCAATTTAATCTGACTCTAGTAATTGCAATTTCACTGTCTTAATAATAACGAACATTTCATTCATGTTAACTAGAGAAATACTAGAGAAGTTATTTAAAAGTTATGAACTACTTCATTTTTAAATAATAGATAAGTTGGGTTATTCAAACAACAATTGACAGTGAATGAAATTACACAATTGCAGACCTTGCTAACCTCTAAAAACGCAAACGAGAAGTACCATGAAAAAAAGTGCCCCTAAACGGGGGGAGGGGGAGGCAAAATAGGGAGATTTTACATAATGATTTCGGATTTAGGCACAAGGCCAGCAATTTTGGGGGAGGGGGGAAAGTCGATTAAATCGACCTCCAGTGCATTACTGGTGCTTTATTTTATCGACCCCGTAAGGATGGAAGGCAAAGCTAACCTCGGCGGAATTTGAACTCATAACGTAAAGGGCCGTAACTCTCTGCCACAAAGCAGGGTGTGCGACGTTCTACCGATACTGCCAATCCACCGCCCAAACATAATGAAAGCTATACCCATTTCGCAAGAGAATACATCTCTCCCCGTCGGACGGGGAGAGTTGACAGGTCTGCAATTGTGATACTTCTGTTGTTCCATATTTAAAGAAAGGCAAGATAATCTTTATCATGAACAACTAAACTGTAGAGAAATTCTTTCAATCTCTATGGACATATTCCTTTGCCAGAATTATATTCACTTATATAAGTTCTACTTTTTGCTTAATAAAGAGACTTATCTAAACGTGTCTCCCCTTACCCACTCCAATCCCGTAGCATTATGAAAAAAAAGGTTCTCTTCCACTCTACATTTAAAGGATCTACCAACCACAGAGATACTCCAGTACATGGAGGCTAAGAAAAGATTCAGCTACAGAAACGTTTAGTTGCTTCACCCCCGTCCTTATTTTTTTTAATTTCTGCTTCTTTTCTCTTTCTCTCTCTTGTTATTATTTCTTAGTTTTAAGGCGTATTAAATACTTCTCATAGACTGTCATGGCTTACTGACTCTATACGGACGTTTAAATTGAATAAATAAATAAATAATATACAAACAGAATTCAATAGAAATTGATCAGCGAATGCTGATGTTTCCCTCTTACAAGTATAAGCGGAACAATTCCTTAACTTTAACCCTTTTTGAAAATATAACGACATTATGCTATATCTTATGAAGAATTTCAATTAAAAAAATATGAAAACACTAAATATATAAATATATAATTATATTTAAAAATAAAGAAGTCATTGTTTAGTTAATTCGGAAATGTAAAATAGTCTGAAGGGAAGTTATCGTTCTTGGTTGTTCACGTGACTTGGTGTTGATAATCAGACGATGCAAGAAATGTAGTCGCAGTTTTCTTTAATCAAGACTGTTAAATGACAGTTTTAAAACGGGCAACTAAGTTTTTTTTTCCATCTAGAAATATATTAAACCAAAAATAACACATAGAGTTTTTAAAAGCCCCCCTCTCCCCAGAAATTTTGCGGATTTGGAAATAACAAAGTAAGAAAATGGATAAGCTGAGCATAATTTCAATGGCATTTTTTTTCGCAGCAGATCTTTTAGCAGTAGCCAGCATTACAATGCCAAACTGGATAGTGTCAGAAATAGGAGGTAAGTATTATCTGAATGTTCATTGGAATATATCGTTAAAAGCGAAGAATTATATATTATGTAATTTGATTCATAGAAACACTCGTTCAAGGCGAGTATTGTGTTTGTTGTTAAATACACACTATGGCGATTTTTCAATTTTATCATGATATCCATCTCATTTTTTATCTACAAAATAATTACAAAAATTTGCCAAGGGAAATAAAATGAGAGAATATAATATATAATCGATAATATTATGATTGCTAATATTCTATTATTTTCTGTATGTTTATACATATGGATATATATATATAATTAATCTTCAGTTTTATTTAAATTAACTCCCTTTGATTTAACACAAATTTAGATTAATGAAGAGATTTAAATTATGTTTATTTTTGGAAATGTGATTTGTCGAAGATGAGTTTAGATGAATTGTGTCTTCATCAGTAAACTCATTCTGCTGGTAATTAAACATTTATCTTTTAACGTAATATTTCGTGTAACTAGAAGTTTTTGTCCAAAAGCGGGTAGTGAGAGAGAATTTATTCTTTTAAATACAATTTCTTATAGAAATATATATATTTTAATTGTTTGTTTCAATCCTAAATAATTTGCATCAAAGCAATTTATGCGTATTTGCTATGTGAAACAAGTCATGTTTATGTTCAACCTAAATCATCATCATCATATATCCGTATTCCAAATTGGCATGGGTTTTGAGGGATCATCATGGTCCGAGATTTGACATGTTTGAGAATAACGTCTTGCTCATACGATCCATAATTTGGTATGATTTAATAATAATAATAATGATTTCTTTATATAATACTAATGAAATTATTGTGTACAGTGCTCAGATACACTACAACTCATCAAAGGTGCATGTATAGTACATAGAATAATTGTTTATACTTTTGGCACAAGGCCTGCAATTACCCAGTGTATTACTGGTACTTTATTTTATCGACCCCGTAAGGATGAAAGGCAAAGTCAACCTTGGCGGGATTTGAACTCAGATCGTAAAGGGAAGTAACCATGCTGGAAAGCATGGCGTCCGACCCTCTACCGATCAATGTACAAATGTCAGGAAAATGAACAGTGTACGAGTCATGAAATACATGTGTACGTGTGTATGGAGGGGGGACATCAGGTGTTGGCGAATCTCAGGAAGCATGGAGGTTTTAAAGGATGCAGTGTCTCGACAGCTAACAACTGATGCAGGTAGTTTGTTCCATACTTCAGCAACTCTAAGCGTGAAAAAATGTTTCCGAAAGTCATGGGAACTGTGCTGTTTTCTGACTTTGTGGGCATGCCCACGTGTGTTAGACACATGGAAATCAAAAAGGTGCTCAGGGTTGTTGTTGGCAAGATGGTTAATAATTTTGTGGATGTTTACCAAGTCAGTTGCCAGACGTCGGAGCTTCAATGTATCCATGCCCAGGGAAGCAAGGTGTTCAGAGTATGGTAGATGCCTGATGGAGGGTATTCGCTTGGTTGCACATCTCTGAACAGTTTCCAGGCAGTCAATGTTCTGAGCAAGATAGGGGTACCAGACTGGTGATGCAAATTCTAAGTGTGGCCACATCATAGCTATATACAGCTTTATATAGATAGCTGGAGAGCGGCTGACAAAGTTCTTGCTGAGTGATGCTAAGACACCCTCGGACTTCATGACAATTTTAGAGACATGCTTCGTCCAACGCAAATCGCTGCTGACAGTAATGCCCAGGTCACGTTCACAAGAAGACTTCTTGATATTAGTATTGTGGAGGGAGTATGTGGACGCTGGATTTTTACTCTCAAAATGCATGGTGGTACACTTGTCCACAGCCAACTTCAGTTGCGAGTCCGTGATCCATTGTTGCATTGTGTCCAGGTCTGATTGCAGGAAAGATCTATAGTGTTCAGGATCTGTCCTTTTTATCTCAAGGTACAGCTTGATGTCATCTGCATATTTCAGTACTGTGACATTCTTTAAGTTGGCATCTAAGTCATTAATATATGCCACAAACAAAAGGGGGCCAAGAACAGATCCCTGTGGTACACCAGATGACATCTCATATGGTGAGGAATGCTACCCTAGAACCGTGACTACCTCTCTTCGACTGAGAATGAAGGACTTCAACCAGTTAAAAAGATCATCCTTCACACCCATTGCAGAGAGTTTTGCCATAAGTCTTTTGTGTGGCACAGAATTGAAAGCTTTACTGAAGGTATTTGGTGTATTTTATTGTGGCACCAGTACCACGATAAAATGGTACTTAACATTCTGAGTTCAAATCCAAGAATAACTTTGCCTTTCAGTCTTCGGGAGCCGATAAATAAAGTACCACTCAAGTACTAGTGTTCATTTAATCAACTTTGCTAGCCCCCCATTGAATGTTTGCAACATGGTGAAATCAAAGACACCCAAGAATGAAATGTTAGAAGTTTGGGATGGGAGGTATGATTGGGAAAGTGGGCCACTACTTCAGATTGAACTAAATAAAGGGTCAGCTACTAAAGTCAAATTAAGTTTGGGGTCATATGCTACTTAATTACTTAGTTAACCAGGAAGGTGTTATCCCCACGGTTGGTACAGTAGTATTATAGGTAATTGATATAAGAGCAGAGAAGATGCTTAGTAAGAAGCCTGAAACTATCGAAATGAAATTGACCAATTTTTTAAAGGAGTTGAGAGAGTTAGCTTCAGGTTTGTGTCAGATCAGGAAACCACTTAAGCCATATTTCCTGCTAAAATTAAAACCACTCTATGGGGTGAGTCAAGTAACTGGACAGTCCAACATTTATATTCCAAGTGACAATATTTACTAAAATTTTGGTCATACAGTATGAAATTATAAATATCAAACAAAAGTTGTTAAAAATATCACATACAAATAAGCAGGTGTTCAAAAGATTTGCCTTTCATCCTTACGGGGGTCGATAAAATAAAGTACCAGTAATACACTGGGATAATTGCTGGCCTTGTGCCAAAAGTAGAAACAATTATTAATAAGTTGTCTGACAAACCTATCTAATCTCTCTCTATCTATGTATGGTTTGTGTTTAGCAAAGTTAGATTTGGCAGAGCCAAATTTATTGTTCAGGTAGGTAGGTGTACACTAGGGCTCTGTCCACAGACCTCTTTTAATTAATATAATTCTTGAGATTATAACCCAAGGACCCAGGACTTGAGATCTTTTACATGCTGATTACCTAGATCTCATAGAATCTATCAAAGAGTCACAGTGAAAGTTCCACACTTGGAAGCATGGTTTGGATTTCAAAGACTACATTATAAGCTTATAACAACAGAAAGCACAACATCCTTGAGAAGTGGCCTAGTTCAATAAGTAGGATCTCAATATGGCATATACATTGCCAAAAAAAAAAGGGGGGGGGGCTATGCCAAGGTGTAGTGGGACCTCTGATACACAGAAGCAGGGTTTCAGATATAATAGATGCACACAAGTCATTCGCAATCAGAGTATGTCTTTTGTTTTTCTTTATGATTCGGTTTTATTACTATTGTTTATATGTAACATTAAGTGACTATAGTTTATGTGTTATAATTGTTTTTTTCATTATTTGTTTTGTTCAACTGAATTTCATTTTCATTTAGGTGCAACCTCTATTGGATTATTGAAAACCTGTCTTACAATATATGAAAGAGCAACTGTATGTTACAACCCAGAACCTCCACGAGCTGAATGGTTCATTACTTTCATTTGCATAGTACTTGGGATTGGTGCAATAACATCTACTATTTTACTCCTTTGGTTTTCTTTCTGGCACTATAGAGCAATTAAATTTGCTCGTTGGCTTGGTTTCATTGCAAGTAAGTATTAACTCTTTTGATACGAAACTATCCTTGGTTCTATGATATAAAGCTGTTTGTTTTAAAGTGTTTATGTTTATCTAAAAGTTTTCCATCATAATTCTATGTAAAAACGTTTAAATTATGTTTGAAACAGCAGCTTAATAATGAGTAGGTTAGTTTTATCACTAAATCCGTCCAAATTCTTGATTATTTTCAAAATTATTTGAAAAACATTGGCAGTATCTTTCATTTGAAATTTGATAATGAAAGAGTTAAATAAAAGTAGTTTTATGATTCTTTCTTTCATAAATGATCTTTTGAAAATTCTAAATGTTTTTATATCCATGTTTCTATAAGTATAAGTATTGTTTTACAAATTCACATCTTTTTATTAAAATAATGAGTACCAGCAGTAGCTGGGAGTTGACCCTGTGATAGACTGGTATCCAGTACAGGAGAGTGTTTTGTACTCTTAGTCTCTGAGGAAACAGGGAGAAGTACTGGCTTGGTGAGAATCCAGGCTTGGGATAAACTTTAAATTAATGAAGAAATTATATAACAAATTTTATCTGCAATTTATATGTGAATATGAATATATTAATGAGTAAGGAAAAATAAGGATATATGTATAATTGTACATTTTTCTTCATTATTTCATAAGCAATGAAACTAATAACAATGTTTTATATATTTTTTTTTTAATTAGTGATCTTATTCTGTATGGCTGCTGTCATCTTCCCAATTGGCTTTAACATGGACCAGATAGGTGGATTACCTTATCAACTTCCTCACAACTTTCAAGTTGGAATTTCATATATATTTTTCGTTCTTGCATTGTGGATTACAGTTGTCTCGGAACTCTTTGTTGGAAAAGTATGTGTGCCGCATTTGTGAAAAAAAAAAAAAAATCTCTACAACTCATGTATAAAACATTGTCTTTCATTTTCGAAAAGCTGAAATAAACTATTTCAAATATAGACTTAAAATATTAGAATGTGATTCGTTCTTTCAGAGTGTAATTTGTCTACAGTAGACATTAAATATTTCTCTATTATTTCATATATGTAATGTTTATTTTTGATTGTTTAAGAATAGCAGCAGCATATCCTTGAAGTGTATGGCAACAACAAAGTCAATTCTGAACTTCAAGTTCCCATATCTAGTGCTGGTACTACAAAAAGCACCCAGTCCACCCTGTAAGACGGTTGTGGGTTGTGCTGGTTCCTCGACAAAAAAGCACCTTGTTGAACCTCTACAATGGTAGAGTTGGATAAAATGCTCCCAATATATGCTTTAAAGTAGTTGGCAATGAGTAAAACATGGTTACCTGATTGGTCTAGCTGTAGAACATGACAATTCAATTAACTCATGCAAGCATAGAAAATGGAATGAAACACAAAGTTGACTTCGGTTGGGTTTGAAATCAAAACCTAGAAAGATGAAATTCTGTTATGTATAAAATCTGACCCATTGTTACAGTGATTCCCTATCTTTTCACTATGAACGACTCGATTTATCTAAATGAATTTTTTCACTGACTTCTGGCTTTTGAAAAGGCTCTCTGTTCAACAAGCTATTTTTGCAGACCCTCAAGTTTGAGAACTGTTTGCTGCATTGCTATTTCAAAATTGTAATAATAATTCCTACTTTGGTGGTCTTCAGACAGAGGAATACTAGCCACCCATCCCTCCCAACAGCTGATGGTGAGTCAATTTTCATGATGGCCAGATCTGTCCTACATGACAGCAGCTGTTCAACACAAACCCTTAAATTGGTAATGTACAGATACTGAATAAGTGCATGCAGGACATTTTTGTCTCCCAGTATGAAATTGAAATAGGTTCAGATGCTGGTGCTTCTGTGACTATAAAGCTTGTCTCAAATCGATAATGTTCCTCATTGTCAGGCCCAAAAATTTCAGAAGTTGTCTATAATTCCAGTCTCCAGAATAGACTGCTTAAACTGTCCCTGCCGACACCCAGAATTATTACCAGGCCATTGTTACCCACTATTAAGCCTGTATAGAATGTGAGTGTTGTCTTTCTGCTAACCACACTGTCCAGCCGACAGAGTACAGTGAGCACTTGGCAGCATTCCAGATGCCAAATGCCCGACCTTGGTCTATGCTACTTATGGCTACTTGGTCAGAGGTAAACTTCAGAAAGGTGTGTCACATGTATGGTACCTACATCAGTTTACCTTTATTATCAGGTATTCATATACTTCATATACTGCATCTTGTTATAATTAATGTTTACACTGTATTTGAAGGGATGATTGGTAAACACTTGTGGACATATATTATAAGCAGCCTGTTGAATATAACTGGTCTGGAATGGCGGTGTATTTTATAATCTTTAACAAGTACTATCGCTATCATCATTATTTTATTATCAGGCTCTGAATTATTTAACTAAATAATTAAATGAGATGGTTCTCTTAAAGGCAAAATACTATTTTCCCCTTGATTATGCCTGCTGTGCACCTTCCTGTTACTTGATTTATCTGAGGGTGTATAACTAATTATAAATTCATTTCTAAATCTAAGAAACAGGAGGCCACCCAATTTAAGGGAAGCAAATCCTCTCGCATGTAAAATATGACTAACATGTGTAAAAACCCTAATCATTATCTCTATATTCTGTTCAATGATTAATAATGTCATTTAATGATGTTATTTTCCAAAAATAACATAATCAGTGTAAATTGTTCAGTATTTTATAAATTAACGTAATTTACAGCTAAAATATCAATAAATTCATTGATGATGGATTTAAAGTCATCATCATTCTGTCTGCTTTCCATGCTGGCATGTGTTAGAATGGTCGTCACAGTCCGTGTAAGTTCTTATTCAGAGTTACTGCCGTCCTAAATAGTTTTGGGAGCTACTATGTCAAGTGTAGCTAAAGTGTGAGAAGAGTTGCTTCCCTTGATTTTACACTGTTACTTCAGTGTTTTTTTGAAGAGAGTAAGGTATGACTGAAGATTTGGCTGTTATTTCTAGAAAATCAAGCGTCTGTGTAGAGGTTCTTGTTGACTTATATGTGTTTGTATGTGGGGAGAGAGAGGATATAGGTAAACCAAAAGTTTTCTTTAAAACAGATTTCTTGATTAAAATACGTTAATTATCTTGGATGTGTTTTACACCTTCAAAGTAAAACAGCATTAGAGAAATGATTGGGTACACTTTTGAACAGAGTAGTAGCTTCTGCATTTATGAAGAAGTCAACACTTTCATTATACAAATATATAAAGCCTGATATATGTATTGTTTTTTTAGTCCAAGTTCTTGAATCTGTAAACGGCATTCCAACCGATAATTTTTTTTTTTTTTTTTTTTTTTTTCAAAGTGTATCAAATTAAATTTTACAATGGCAGACATTAATAAAGTGTGAGAGGAGTACCTTTGCCTGCAATATCTTTGTTTATGTTTCTTTGTTACCTCCCTTGTGGGAAATTGGCATAGTTATTTCAACGTGTCTTAGTTGCAATATTCTGGAATAACACATTCTCTATTTTGTCCGCTGGGATCATGAAGTGATATGGGCTTGGGATTCTGCATAGCAGAAATCATTCTCCCACATTCTCCAGGGATCATCCTTGTTAGTGCAGTAATGCAAGCATGTTTAATGCCAGCATAATTGATGTGACACATTTTCTAAAATTAGTCAAACAAGTTAGGAAATCAACAAGCGATTATGTTCACTTTTTCTGTCTCTAGGGGTTTATATGTTCAACTTGTTCAGCTATTTTATAGTTAAACCTGTGTTGCAGCAGCTTACACTAAGTCAAATACTTTCCAAATGAAATAATTAATAATTTTAGTAAATCCTTCCCATGTACACAGGATGAAACAAACATGTAGAGGAAAACAGTTAGCACCAATCTTCTACCTACCCCTTCCAATTCACCCTTCATTGTCTTAACACCGCTCTCCCACCAATTAAATACCCCACTCACCTTGCCTATGTCCAATTCATGCTTATAAGCATTGAAAGCTGGGCACACTACATTTGTTCCCTCATGATACTGCTTCCATGGCAAAAAAAAATCACTACGTCCACCCTGTATGGTGATCTGGTTTCACAACAAAAGCATCCAGTCCACCCTGTAAGGTGTTTGTGTTGGTGACCTGACAAAAACAAATCACCCAGTCCACCCTGTACTGTGGTTGGTGTTAGGAAGGGCATCCAGCTGTAGAAACTAAACCAAAATACAGATTTATATGAGCAAGACATGGTCATATAAATGTTATGGCTGTCATGTTATGGACTTGTCTCATAACATGACAGCCCGTCTAACCCATGCACGCTTGGAAAATTGGATGTTAAACAATACTGATGAAATCCCTCAAGGTTTTAACTGATTAATTAGTTAATTGAAATGCTGTGTAATTCATTAAAAACCTGATCCTGATGTTCATTGTAGTAACCTTATACAACCGAACTCTGATGAAACATAATGAAAGAACAAGCCTCTTTTCTATGAACTTATTAATGTACTTTTCCATTGCCTCTACTCTCATTAATATATTTGGAGTGGACATATGGAAGAAAAGACATCATGAATTAATCAGTTTCTTCTTATTCTTTATTTTAACTACCTTTTCTTTATTTTCTGCTTTCTACTACATCCAGTACATAAAGGCTACAAAAGGAGTCAACAACAGAATCTTTTAGTTGCTTTATGGCTCGCCTACTTGTTTTCCTCCTGTTTTCACCCTCCCCCCTCTTTCTTGTTTTCTGTTTCTGAACAAACTACCTGCATCAGTTGTTAACTGTCGAGACACTGCATCCTTTAAAACCTCCATGCTTCCTGAGATTCGCCAACACTACACCTGATGTCCCACTCCATACACACACACACATGTATATCATGACTCATGATGAGTTGTAGTGCACCTGAGCACTGTACACAATAATTTCATTATTATTATAATTAATAATTAACTTTGCCTTTCATTCTTACGGGGTTGATAAAATAAAGTACCAGTAATGTACTGGATAATTGCTGGCCTTGTGCCTAAAGTAGAAACAATTATTATTATTATTATTATTATTATTAATAGGGCGGTGGATTGGCAGTACTGGTAAAGGGTTGGACGCCATGCTTTGCAGCATAAGTTACGGCCCTTTATGAGCTGAGTTCAAATCCCGCCGAGGTTAACTTTGCCTTTCATCCTTACGGGGTCGATAAAATAAAGTACCAGTAATGAACTGGGTAATTGCTGGACTTGTGCCTAAAGTAGAAACAATTATTATTATTATTATTAATTGTAAGGTGTATTAGATAGCTCACCTACTCAGTCATGGCTTACCAGCTCTATAAAAACATTTAAAATTTATTAGATAAATGAATAAATAAATAATATACTCTGGGAGGAAAGAGAGCAGTGTTCATGACCTCAGAGACCTGTGGGAGAAAGAGAGAAGGTATCCTCAAACTGAAGATCTAGCTTGAATATTTGCAACTGAGTGGACTCAGCTGAAAGCACACAAGAGACAGATGGTGGTGCTAAAATGGGAGTCAGATTAAGTCCACAACCTTGGTAGACTTCAGCACTTAGAATGCAAAGAGCCAGAACAAATACCACAAGGTATTATGCACAACTCTCTATCAATTCTACCAATCCACCACCTTGGACTGGTACATTAGTTTATCAACCCCAATAGAATGACACTCAGCAGGATTTGAAGTCAGGATGCAGAGAGCTAGAACAAATACCACTAAGTATTTTATACTACACTCCAACTTCTTAGTGAGTTCTCCCCCATTGGTGGCGATTACTTTGAATCATTATTGTCTCATTCATGGCCTCATCAAACCCAACATGGTACACTTTATAGGATAATCTAGAGTGGCACACTTTATAGGATAATCTAGAGTGGCACACTTTATAGATAATCTGATATGGCACACCTAGATTTGAAAGGCTTAAAAGTAAATTTAGCAACGAAGACTGGAAGGTTATACCATCAGGGAAATGGCCTTGTTCGATGTGTCAGAAAGGGGTGGGCAGAAATTCCATAAGGTGCACTCAATGTAACCTATGAATACACAAGAGATATAGTGAGATTGCAAGCAGGCTAATGGAAAAGATAGACTTTACATGCGAAAGATGCACTGGGGAAGTGAGCACAAAGAGCTCACATAAAATAGATTCTCTCAGCTGCCAGGAGGGCTCCATAGAAGTTGTTGACAGTGTTCACTACTTAGGCGATCAAATTAGCAGTGGGGGGACAATGCACTCAAAGTGTGATATCTAGGATCAGAACAGGCTGAAAGAAGTTTAGAGATCTATTACTGCTGTTAACAACAAAATGCTTTTCTCTCAGAGTGAAGGGTAAACTGTATCATGCCTGTGTGCAAACTGCAATGTTACATGGCAGTGAAACATGGCCCTTGACTACAGAAGACCTGCCAAGGCTAGAAAAAAATGAGCCGAGTATGCTCCGAATGATGTGTAATGTTAGTGTGCATGAGTGACATAGCATAAGCAACCTGAGAGAAAAACTTGGTATAAGAGGAATTGAATGTAGTGAAGACTACATTGGTATGGACATGTGATGTGCATGGAAGATAACAACTGCATAACGAAATGCAGAGAAACCCCAGTTGCTGGGACCCATGTAAGACCTAGGAAGACATGGGATGAGGTGAAGGCTGACCTTAAGAAACTAAAGCTCAACAGAAATGACTAAAGATTGTGAGGATTGGCACTATGTGGTGCCAAAGTTGAACTGACCTGCAACTACAATTTGGTCTGACCCCACTTCTTCCACCACAGCTCACCAACAGCTATCCTTGACATCACTACAACCCTCACCCTCACCGCACACACACCATGCCTCTTCCCTACACACACTCCTAACTGCTGTCCCCTTGTGAAGTGGTTGGTGATGTGAAGGACATCCAGCAAGGGAGGACCTGCCCAATAAAGGGTTGGGAGGACCCTTCAATCATGCCAAGGCATGACAGCTTCCCTAGTATTTGGTGACCTACACGATAAATGCACCTGGTACATGCTGTAAAGTGGTTGGTGATAGGAAGAGCATCCAGCTGTAGAAAGTTTGCCAAACAAAGGGCTGGGAGGACCCTCAGTTGTGTCAAATACATGACAACCTCCATTGTGTACAACTGTACATAAGTGAGACAACAGATCCCGCGCTTGTCTGGGAGATCAGTAGCCACCGCTTCAGTACTGACTTGGTCTATGTAGACCCCTTCAATACTTGCTAGCAGGAAAAGCAGACGATATGATGATGATAATGATGATGATGATCATCATCACCGTTTTACGTCCGTTCTTCCACGCTAGCATGGGTTAGACGGGTTGTCCTGTTGTGGGCAGTGTCTGGTCGGCTGACCATGCCTTGCTCATACAGGAACTGATTTGGCTTGATTTCTACAGTTGGATGCCCTTCCTAACACCAACCTCATTTACAGTGAGTGCTGGGTGCTTTTTCGTGGCGCCTACACGTCCACTTTACAGTGTGGGCTGGGTGCTTTTTTACCGTGGCACCTCCACGACCACGATGATGATATATATATATATATATATATCACTGTAAATGAGGTTGGTGTTAGGAAGGGCATCCAGCTGTAGAAATCAAGCCAGAATCAGTTCCCGTATGAGCAAGGCATGGTCAGCTGACCGGACACTGCCCACAACAGGACAACCCGTCTAACCCATGCTAGCATGGAAGAACGGTGATGATGATGATATACACACATATTTCACATTTGAAATCCAGAAGTAAAAAATAAACCTCTTATCCATATCATTATTATAGACAAATGGGATGTTGTGACAGCCATACCTTACCTAAGGAGTGCAGTGATATAATATAAATAGTTACTTTTGTAAATAAAAATTAAGTCCCAAACCCAGTTTGCAAGGCAGCTTGTTCCTGCAATAAGCTGCCTTCCATAGAGATTTCACAAATAAATAATCTAAATGCAATTTTATCTTATGAAAATATTTTCTTTTATAATCATACATAATTTTGCCAGTTCTTACAGCTTACACTTGTTCACCTTGCATATACAGTGTCTATCGACCTACCCTGTGTTATAGAGGAAGTTTGCCAAATGCTGATGTAAGAAATGGTGGCAGTTGCCTCATTACATATGTATCTTCTGCATCAACAATTACACATCATCGTAAAACTAAAATTTCATTCAGATACTTTCCTTCTCATGTTTTCATAAGCTATACTATAGGGATTAGCACTCTATAATTGTCACTTTCTCTAATACACTACCCTTGACTTGCATATAATAGTCATTAATCTAACAGCTTAATCTTATTAAGCTAAGCAGTTAATTAACATTGCCTCTATCCATCCTGATACTTTCACCATCTTAGCAGCTATCCTTGAAAGAAGTCTTACAACTTTACTAGGCTTCATCTCATTAATTACTTAGCAGATTTCTAAAGTAATATTTTTTCCTAATTACCTTAACTTATTATTTCATATAATTATACACCAACAAAGGAGCCACCACATGGTTACTCAACCTGCTATAATTGTGGCCAAAATATTTTCAAATTTTACCCTACTATGTGCAGGCATGGCTGCTTGGTCAAGGAGTCTGCTTTGCAAGCTTGTGCTTTTAGGTTCAGTCCCACTGCGTGGCAAGTGTGTTTTACTGTAGCCTTGGATTGGTCAATGTACTGCAAGGGAAATTTGGTAAACAAAACCTGTGCAGAAGCCAAATATTTGTATGTAAGTGTATTTCTGTGTGTGTATGTCTGTGTGTGTGTGTGTGTGTGTGTGTGTCTGAGTTTACATATACTATTTGCCTGTATCCTGTAACTTAGTTCATCAAATAGACATCGATAAAATAAGTTCCAGACTTCAACAATAAAGTACTGCAGTTGATAGGATTGACTAATTTCCTTGAAGGTAGTAGTGGCCTAGCTGCAGTATAGCTGCAGTACAGCTGCAGTCAAATGACTAACCAATAAAAGAATTAAAAAATACTGTCTAAAAAATGTATTAAATAACACAGATCTGTCATTTGAAGCTAGTCAATGAGCCAACAAACTATATACCATAGAACAGATCTGAACTGACCTGGGGCCACACAACAACTTTTATATCCAGTCCTTCATATCAGGAATATAAGAACAGTATAGAATAGGTTTATAAATAAATGAATAAACTGAATATAAAATTAATAGACAATAATGGTTAATTACTTATAAATAAGAAACATGTATAAGTAAATAGTATTTCAGTATCGGTAGAGGGTCGGACGCCATGCTTTGCAGCATAGAGTTACGCACCTTTACGGTCTGAGTTCAAATCCCGCCATGGTTAACTTTTTCTTTCATCCTTACGGGGTCGATAAAATAAAGTACCAGTAATGTACTGGAATAATTGCTGGCCTTGTGCCACAAGTAGAAACAATTATTATATATTTTTCATTTTTTATACAAATGTCAGATTTTGACTAAAAGTTCAACCAAGCCCCTGTGTAGTCACATTCACATCTGATTTAGCTTCATATCAGATTTAGCTCATGTGATTGAGAAGACCTATGATCAAAGGTTTAGCTCCATATCAGCTTCAATTGAAAAGTCCTATAATCAAAGGTTTATATCCATATCAGCTCTGATTGATCAAAGGTGATCAGATCATCTTTTTTTTCAAACACAGTTTATCTAAGGGCCACATTATTCAATTTTTTACCCTTTCATTACTGTATCTCTAATAAAATACACTGCCTATCTATGTGTTTAAATTAATTTTGAAAATAGCAAAGTATTTCCTGTCAGAAGTAACTATCTCCAACTAGATCCCCCAAGTGAAACCAGCCAAGCTCATGGAAAGCGTGCTTGTGGACTCTGCCCCCACAAACCTCAAAAATAAGCGGATGAAGAAGAAGAAGGCAAAGAAGTAGTAGTAGTAGTAGTAGTAGTAGTAGTAGTAGTGGTGGTAGTTTCATTAGTAAGGACATTACTCTAAAATTTCCAAAATAAAATTAAAGTTAAAGGATTTAATATATTTTTTTAAAAGAGCAGTTTTATATATCATTAATTTCGACCAATTTCAGGCAGTTTGGTATCAAAAGAGTTAAAACAGTTGGACATGATATGAGGAAGAATTGGCTGCAATTTCTAGAAGACTGAATAACCATATAGGATCTCTTCCATTTGCACAGTTACACATTATTTAAAGAGTTTCTGGTTCAACAAGTTCAAATTCAGCTTTCATTTGTTTTACAAGGTTGATTAACTATAATAGGACAGTGATATATATATATAGTACATTTACTTTGATCCATTTTTCCACAATAAATACTGTTGTACTTAGTCAAAAGAAATCCTTGTTATATTGGTCTCCATTCAACCATCTATAATCATTTACTTAGAGAAATCAATATTCTTGTGTATATAACTCTCATTATATAACTGTATACAAGTATATATGTAAAACATTAAGTGCATCTTCAAATCTTTATTGTTTTCCATATAATATATATGTGCATGTGTGTATATATGCATATATATGTTTGTGTGTGTGTGTGTGTATACAGGGTGTCCCAAAAAATGTATATACACTTTGATTACCTGTACAGGTAATATCTATTAGAATGCTGTTGAAGTGAGTATACATTTTTTGGGGACACCATGTGTGTGTGTATATATATATATATATATAGTAATAAGTAGGAGAAAGTTCATTAAGTTTATTCAGGTGTGACATGCGTTTTGCGATTGATCAGCTCAAGGTTTGATTTGTATTGGTTAGGCTTTGTGTCATTAGATTGGTATGTCCTTTAGGGAGGATGTGTTGTGGAACCTCACCATGGTGTTCTAGGTAACAGCTTGACTTGAGTAGGAGCTTGTAGCTTAATGTATAGTAACCTTATGTTACTATACATTAAGATATAAATATATATATATAACAGTTTCTGATTTAGCCACAATTTTGGGGTGGAGAAAGTCAATTAAATCCACCCCAGTGCGTTACTGGTACTTTATTTTATCAACACCGTAAGGCAAAGCTAACCTCGGTGGGATTTGAACCCAGAACGTAAAGGGTCGCAACTCTATGCCATTAAGCATGTTGTCCGACACTCTACCAATACTGCCAATCCACCGCCCTTAATATATATTTAATAATAAGGAAAGGATTTAGGTCAATAACCTGTGATTTCGATCTCATTTACAATTTGCTCAACAAAGTCATTTGGAGCGTATGCCTAGGAGTAATTGTACTATTTGTACTATTTATATATATATATATATATATATATATATATATATACACAGGGTGTCCCAAAAAATGTATACACATTTCAACAGCATTCTAATAAATATTGCCTGTACAGGTAATCAAAGTGTGTATACATTTTGGGGGGACTCCTCGTATAAATATATATATATCAATATATGTGATCTGATTAAATATAAACTAACATTTCCAGATCCAATGAATAAAAGGTTTTTTTTTTCTTTTTTAACATATTTAATTATTTCAGTATTTAAGTATAGTATATTTTTATGATTCAGTGAACGAGATACAGGTTGTGGTTACATGCCACATTGCTACTGAATGGACCATGTGGTTACATGCCACATTGCTACTGAATGGACCATGTGGTTACATGTCAGATTGCTACTGAATGGACCATGAGGTTACATGCCACATTGCTACTGAATGGACCATGTGGTTACATGCCACATTGCTACTGAATGGACCATGTGGTTACATGCCACATTGCTACTGAATGGACCATGTTGTTACATGCCAGATTTCTACTGAATGGACCATGTGGTTACATGCCACATTGCTACTGAATGAACCATGTGGTTACATGTCAGATTGCTACTGAATGGACCATGTGGTTACATGCCACATTGCTACTGAATGGACCATGTGGTTACATACCACATTGCTACTGAATGGACCTTGTGGTTACATGCCACATTGCTACTGAATGGACCATGTGGTTACATGCCACATTGCTACTGAATGGACCATGTGGTTACATGCCAGATTGCTACTGAATAGACCATGTGGTTACATGCCACATTGCTACTGAATGGACCATGTGGTTACACGCCAGATTGCTACCGAATGGACCATGTGGTTACATACCAGATTGCTACTGAATGGACCATGTGGTTACATACCAGATTGCTACTGAATGGACCATGTGGTTACATGCCACATTGCTACTGAATGGACCATGTGGTTACATGCCACATTGCTACTGAATGGACCATGTGGTTACATACCAGATTGCTACTGAATGGACCATGTGGTTACATGCCAGATTGCTACTGAATGGACCATGTGGTTACATGCCACATTGCTACTGAATGGACCATGTGGTTACATACCACATTGCTACTGAATGGACCATGTGGTTACATGCCACATTGCTACTGAATGGACCATGTGGTTACATACCAGATTGCTACAATGGGTTTTTTTTCTTTTTAGTTTTTAGACAGGGAATCCAATGCTCATGACCCTTTTAATGGCTTCTGTAACTGGTGGTAGGAAGGTATATTCAAACTGGAGACCTCGTCTGAATACTTACAACAGACTGAATTCTGCGAAAGACACCTAAGAACCAGGTGGTAGCAATCTGGTATGTAACCACATGGTCCATTCAGTAGCAATGTGGCATGTAACCACATGGTCCATTCAGTAGCAATGTGGCATGTAACCTCATGGTCCATTCAGTAGCAATCTGGTATGTAACCACAACATGGTCCATTCAGTAGCAATGTGACATGTAACCACATGGTCCATTCAGTAGCAATGTGGCATGTAACCACAACCTGTATCTCGTTCACTGAATCATAAAAATATACTATACTTAAATACTGAAATAATTAAATATGTTAAAAAAGAAAAAAAAAACCTTTTATTCATTGGATCTGGAAATGTTAGTTTATATTTAATCAGATCACATATATTGATATATATATATATTTATACGAGGAGTCCCCCCAAAATGTATACACACTTTGATTACCTGTACAGGCAATATTTATTAGAATGCTGTTGAAATGTGTATACATTTTTTGGGACACCCTGTGTATATATATATATATATATATATATATATATATATATATATATATATAAATAGTACAAATAGTACAATTACTCCTAGGCATACGCTCCAAATGACTTTGTTGAGCAAATTGTAAATGAGATCGAAATCACAGGTTATTGACCTAAATCCTTTCCTTATTATTAAATATATATTAAGGGCGGTGGATTGGCAGTATTGGTAGAGTGTCGGACAACATGCTTAATGGCATAGAGTTGCGACCCTTTACGTTCTGGGTTCAAATCCCACCGAGGTTAGCTTTGCCTTACGGTGTTGATAAACTGGGTGGTGACAGATTAAATATTCTACCCAAAGCAGCCACTATAAAATTTGAACTCAGAATGCAAAGAGTTTTATGTGTTTATGACATATATGTGGGGTTCATAGGGGTAATATGAGGTTGGGAAGAGGTGAAAAGGTATGTGAGAAAGAGCACTGCACCAGCACTGTGCTGGTACTATCTTTATCAATCCTCAAATGCAGAGACCTGTAACAAACATTAAAGTATTTACTCTAATCAACCACCAACCTCCTTGATTAAATAATAGATAAATAAATAGTTGCCTAGTTGAAAATACATGTCTAAAGATGTTCCACATTAAGTAAACAAACACAGTGTAGTGAGGAGAGTGAGTGAAAGATCTTCAGAAGTGATTCATTGTGCAAGTGGATAGAATCTTGTGCTGGAAACCAAAAATGGTGGCCAGTTTCTATAGATTTACAGAACTTCCTAGATTAATGATGTGTATGTTTTGAAAGATGTGTTTGTGTGTATGTTGCATGTATATATATGTGTGTGTGTGTATGTGTTTGTGTCTGTGTGTGTGTTTGCCTCTGTCTCTTCTCTTTGTATCTGATATTGCTAACACAAGCAGTTATATTTGTTTATGTCCTGCATAAAGAGAAGTTTTTCAGCTCAACAGTTAGACGTGTAAAGCTATATGACCTAATTAAAAAGGGAGGGTTGGTATCAGAAAGGGCATGTAGACATAGAATCCTGCCTCAAAAGGTTTTGTTTTACCTGTGCCAGCATGGAAAAATGAATATGATGATGATGATGATGATGATGATGATGATGGCATAATGTCAGGAAGAGCATTTGGTCAAAAAACACATTCAACCCGTACCAGCATGGAAGAGCAGACATAAAAACAATAATGATGGCCAGAATAATTTTATTGCATCATTAACACTTATGTGTTTGTTTTGCTAAACTTGGGGGTTCTCTCAGATCCATAAAAGTCTATTTTATTACACCTCTTTCATTCTTAGAATGCTTTCACTGACTGCAAAGCCAGCCACAGTTTTACAAATGTTTATGTTAGATTAACGATTAACCTTGAATGTTTACGTTCATACCTGAAAGGTTACAAGTGTAACTGGAATGGATAAACTTGGAAGAGAGAGATTAACACTTGCTCAAGGAGACATTCTTGCCATACGTGATGAAGAAGGGGAAAATGCCTGACCTTGGAGTCAAGTTTATCAATTCCTGAATTTTACAGAAAAAAACTAAAGAAAGAAAATAAAAAGAATTGGAAAGATATTAAAAAACAGAAAGCGTAAAACATAGGAGAAAGAAATCTGAGAAGACATGATTTGTAGTAGGCGTGTGATTGAATAGGAAGCAAAGCAACTTCTGTTAGACAGGTTTATTCCAGCAGAGTAGAATTGGCATTAGATTTAAGAGAGAATGAAAGAAGAAAAAAATGTAGACAAAAATATATAAGAACTCATTAAAAGCCTACCTTGTTCTTAGAAGTTGTTTAGAATTTTTTTTTTTTTTACGATAAAGGTGATAAAAAAAATTGCTTAAAAAATAGACAATATTAGACATTTATTTTACTCAGTAGTAAAATTTATTATTAAAAAAAATGTAAAAGAAAATTTTCTTGTTTTATTTTTATAAACTGTTGTAACTTAATACAGTAACATATTGAATCATATCCCATACATCATAGTTTACAAAAATATACTATTATTAACATTTCAACAGATTTATGATCATCATCTAATAGTCACCACCAGGTTTTGGTGCTTGATGGTAGGAGGGGGGTTGTCTTTGGAACATTCAGGGTAGTCTATCTATTTCACAATAATTCTAAGATGGAACTTTGTTATAAGCATATTAACATAAATTTTTCTAAATTTGAGGGTGTACCATTGAAAAATAGGTGGGGGGGGGGGGCAGTGACTTCCTGTGCCACCCCTATCATCCTGGCAACCAGCCTGAGTATCTACAGTTTGATAATTTTTTATAAATAGGAAAATATAGATTTTTAAAAAAGAAGAAAAATGATTATACAAATATATAAATTAATGTAAAGATAAGATTTTTAAAAATGCCAATAAAATTGAGAAATATGGTTATTAGGTTTTCAGAATTCTTTTAACCCTTTAGCATTTAAATTGGCAGTATCTGGCAAGAATTCTCTCACCTCTTTCTGTTCAAACTGGCTGTAACTGGCCATTCAAACTTATATTAATGTATTGTTCTCAAAATAAATAATATCAAAATCTCATAGATTCGATATTATGTGAGGTAAAGACTTTACTCTATATTTACTATTGTATTTTCACAGTAATGTAAAACTTGTGCTGTCTCTATGAGACAAAACACATTTCAAAGGGCTCCTTTTTTAATTAAATCCTTGCAACATAATTTTTATCATCATCATCGTTTAACATCCATCTTTCACATTAGGTTATAAATGCCACTGTAATGAAACAATAATTTCAGTAAATCCTTCCAAATATTTCATTAATTCAAATATGACATATTTAATTAGAAATATAGTATTGAAAGGGTTAGTGAGCAAAGAGTGTGTAGTATAGGCACAAGGCCAGTAATTTGGAGGGTGGGGAAAGTCAATTAAATTGACCCCATAAGGATGAAAGGCAAAGTTAACCTTGGTAGAATTTGAACTCAGACGGTAAAGGGCCGTAACTCTATGCTGCAAAGCATGGTGTCCAACGCTCTACCAATACTGCCAATCCACCGCCCTAATAAAAAGAAGAAAAGGGAGGGGGCTGCTCACTCAATCATGTACCACAACAAGGGGTGCTGGAGTCTCCCTCTAATAAATTTTAGGTAAGCCAACTCTCTCTCAGAATTGGTGCGGGTGATAGCATGGGCATCACATGTTATTTCAGTAAGGTGAGTCACCAACAATGACAAGAACTTTGTTGCCAGTGGCCCAACTTCCCCAAACATCTCAAACAACACAGCCTGGAAAAAAATAGTTTGCTGATAATTCCTGGATTTAAAAATGTCATTCCATTCAGTTATGGAAGCAGTGACCATCACCTTTAACAAGAACTAAGAAATGAATAAATTCGTAGTTTGTACTAAATTCTACTAAATTCGTAGATTGTACTAAATTCAGGTACAGCTATGGCTGTATGGTTAAGATCTCTTCACAAACATATGCTTTTAGGTTTAATCCTACTACAAGGCACCTTGAGCAAGTGTCTTCTACTATAGACTTGAACTGATCAATGCTTTTTGAATGTTTTTGGTAGAAGGAAACTATGAGGAAGCCCATCATGTGTGTGTGGGTGAAAAAAGTAAAGGGAAACAACAGAGCAAACAACACAGTACAAGGAATAAATATATTAGTTTAATGCTTGAGATAGTGGGAAAGAAGTCTTTATGTGTCGGACACTAGTCTTTCATCAGAAGATAGAATGAGAAATAGTTTTTTGAGAAAAAGCACTTGTGTATTCAGTCAACCATATATATGTATATATGTGTGTTGTATTGAAGTGAATAACTATGTGTATACTCTGGGAGTGTATTTTACATTACATATTGAGTACGCTGAGATGCAACCGGTCCTAGCATTGATACCTATGCTGGGTTCATCAACTTATTATATATATATATGGAGGCACATGGCTTAGTGGTTAGAGCATTGGCCTTGCAATCGAAAGGTTCAATTCTCAGACTGGGTGATGTGTTGTTTCCTTGAGCAAGACACTTTATTTCACATTGCTCCAGTTTACTCAGCTGTAAAAATGAGATGATAGGAACTGGGATCCCTATCATTCCACTGTAAAGTGGTCGTGGAGGTGCCACGGCAAAAAAGCACCCAGCACTCACTGTAAATGAGGTTGGTGTTAGGAAGGGCATCTAGCTGTAGAAATCAAGCCAGAATCAGTTCTCGTCCCACCCTTGCAAGCAGGGAAAAGCGGATGTAAAATGAAAAATGAAAAAATATGGTCATGTAGGCACCATGGTAAAAAAGCACCCAGTACTCACTGTAAATGAGGTTGGTGTTAGGAAGGGCATCCAGCTGTAGAAATCAAACCAAAATCAGTTCCCGTATGAACAAGACAAGGTCACCCAACCCGGCATTGCCCACAACAGGACAACCGTCTAACCCATGCTAGCATGGAAGAATAGACATAAAACGGCGATGATGATGATGATATATATATATATATATATATATATATATGTATGCACACACACATAAAATATGTGTATGCATCAGACATAGAAAACTACTTCAAAAGAATTTTGCCCAACCCATGGATGATGATGGTGATGATGATGGTAATGGTGTTGGTGATGAAGGTGATGGCAGTGGTGTTGATGATGATGATGTTGATGAAAGAAGAGGATGATGATGATTACAATGATAACAAGAATGATGACAACAAAAATCCTAATGATGATGATCTTTGTAATAACTTGCAGACAAAAACAAAAAAGAAATGATAAACTTCCAACAAAATATATTAATTAGCTTGCTCTAAACAAAGAAGCAATCCAAAGATTGTCCATATCTTAGAAGGAATTGTTCTGTCTGCAAATGTAATTTTCTCCAAGCATACTTAGAAAGCTATAAGCAGCTTAACAGCTGTGTACTGGTTTATCTATAAGGAACCCAACAGTGATGCGGACTCATTTTTGTGACTGTTTCAAATTTGAGTGGATTAAGCTATTACCACCACTTCTGTTCTCCTAAAAGTACATTCCTTCTTTCTATCAAAATCATATGTATATATGTGTGTGTATGTGTATGCATATATATATATATGTCTATATTATTTCAGAAAGCCAGACACCAGAACAACAAACAGAGTAAGCTTTCATGTATAATCTGTCTACTCTCTCTCTTCTCATTAAATAGAAAAATATGACATGTGAAAACTATAACACTGACTTGACATGAAAAAATGTGGGAACAGTCTACTTCTTCTAATTTACATATCAAGTTACCTATATTACAACAGTAATGTAAGTGGATATGTTATGTCACATTTTGTGGATGGGTTACATCACAAATGTGGACGGATTACGTCATAACTGTGGATGTGCTACACCATAACTTTGGATGGATTACATGATACCTGTGGGTGGGTTGCGCCATAATTGTGGATGGGTTATGTCATAGCTGTGGGTGGGTTGCGCCATAATTGTGGATGGGTTATGTCATAGCTGTGGGTGGGTTGCGCCATAATTGTGGGTGGGTTATGTCATAGCTGTGGGTGGTTTGCGCCATAATTGTGGGTGGGTTATGTCATAGCTGTGGGTGGGTTGCAGCATAACTGTGGGTGGGTTACATCACAACTGTGGATGTGTTACATCATATCTGTGGATGTGTTACGTCACATTTGTGGGTGGGTTACGTCACATCTGTGGATGGGTTACATCACATCTGTGGATGTCTTACACCTGTTGATTGAGTTAGTCATTTTAAGGCCATTTTATTTCATCAGTGTATAAACTAGAAATAATTGTTTCTACTTTAGGAACAAGGCCAGCAATTACCCAGTGCATTACTGGTACTTTATTTTATCGACCCCGTAAGGATGAAAGGCAAAGTCAACCTCGGCGGGATTTGAACTCAGATCGTAAAGGGACGTAACTATGCTGGAAAGCATGGCGTCTGACCCTCTACTGATACTGCCAACTAGAAATAATATTCATAATATAGATAGATAGATAGATATCTTTCTTTATTTGCCACAGGGGCATACAAAAATGGGACATTACAAGACGTGACGGTGCGGGTTTTACATAAAATCTTTAACAATGATAAATAACAATAAACTATATAAAAATAAAACAATTGAAATTCCCATGGGGGGGGGGGGTAATGCCACTGCGGGTTTTTTTTACACCCCGTGGAGCGCACAACCTTCAACACCAGGAACACGTTTTGTAGGTGTTCCCGTCTTCCCTCTGTTTATCTTCCTCAACCTCAGGTTTATATACAGAGAAGGCCCATTCACCCGGGCTATTTTCGCCACATAGATAGATAAGGTCTGAGAGTAAAGTGCTAGTGAGTAGGAAAGAAGATATGACTCTGATCTCATCAGGGAAGTGACCCTGCTTCATATGTAGAAAAGGAGGAGGCATAAACTCCAATGTAAATCTTGGGTACACAAGAGATGTAGTGGAATAATGGGTAGACTAACAAGAAAGGAAGACTTTGTATGTAGAAGATGCACAGGAGTAATCGAGGGGAAGAGCAGCATTAATATAAACCTCTTCAAGTCAAGAGAAGGGTCCATAGAAGTGGTTGGTAGCTTTTGTTGTCTAAGTGACATAACCAGCTGTGGAGGAGGGTGCTCTGGGAGCATAATAGCTAGAATAAGGATAGGATGGAAGAAGTTTAGAGAGCTACTCTCACGGTTGACAACAAAAGGTTTCTCCCTACATACAATATAATGCCTGTGTGAGAAGTGGAATGCTGCATGGTAGTGAAACATGGGCAGTGGCTGCAGAGGACATGTATAGACTGGAGAGAAATGAAGCAGCCATGCTTAGTTGAATGTGCAATGTAAATGTGAGAGAAAGGCTGCGCTTGGATGAAGCTGGGTTTAAGAGGAATCCGAGGTGGTGTGCTGGAGAGAAGACTGTATTGGTATGGACATGTGATGTGCATGGATGTGATTGATAGGTGAAGAAGTGCAAGGAAATGCCATTTGAAGGAAGCCATAGGAGAGGTAGACTGAGAAAGACCTGAGCAGAGGTTGTGAGAGCTGACATCAAATCACTGAGACTCACAAAGAAGATGACGAAGAAATGCAGTGAGTTGAAAGATGCTGTGCTGAGAATGACCCATCCAAGCATGGAAAAACAGACGTAAAAACAATGATGATAGACTGACAGACGGACATAGTGATTATACACACACACACACATATACATACATACATATATATATAATATATATAAGATCAAAAGATGGTTAAAAGAGTTCCATGTATTTTATTATGCGCATTTCAAAAACAAATATCATCATGCAATAATATTTGTGTTTTCATCAGATAAAATAGGAATACATGATATGAAGGTTAAAAAACACTTGTGAATAGTGCAATTTTGAATCAACATATGAAAAGTAGTTTTAGATTGATGTGTGATATTGGGAAAAAAATATCATGTCTTCCTATTTTATCTGATGAACACACAAATATTATTGCATGATGATATTTGTTTTTGAAATGCGCATAATAAAATACATGGAACTCTTTTAACCATCTTTTGACCTTATATATTATGTATACTCCAGTCCTACAAACTGTAGAGTGCTTCTTATCCGATATCTGCATTGCTTTATTGTACTACAATAAAACTCACCTCCTACATTATGTATATATATATATATATGGCTTAGTAGTTAGAGCATTGACCTTGCAATCGAAAGGTTGTGAGTTCAATTCTCAGATTGGGTGATGTGTTGTTTCCTTGAGCAAGATACTTTATTTCACATTGCTTCAGTTTACTCAGCTGTAGAAATGAGATGATAGGGACTGGGGTCCATATCATTCCACTGCAAAGTGGTCGTGGAGGTGCCACGACAAAAAAGCACCCAGCACTCACTGTGAATGAGGTTGGTGTTAGGAAGGGCATGCAGCTGTAGAAATCAAGCCAGAATCAGTTCCTGTCCCACCCTTGCAAGTAGGGAAAAAGTGGACGTAAAATGAAATGATGATGATGAATGATGATATATATATATAATACTAACACCTCCACTCCACCCCTCATCTGACCACCCTTCCCCAACTAACATACTAACATCCCTTCCCTCCCCTCTTCTCCTCCTCCCCCCTCCTTATCACACGCACACACCCACCGGCACATATATACACGCGCTCACACTAAACACACACCCTACTACCACCACTAACCCTCACCCCCACACCTCTAACCCCCACACCTCCATCCCACCACCCCGCAACTAACCTCACTAACACCCCCTAACCCCAAGCACACGAACACACGCACCCACCCCACACGCAAC
>OZ024745.1:48339041-48421541 GCA_964016885.1 Eledone cirrhosa
ATTCACCCACTGTGTTTCATTCATTGTATGATCTTAGCCATGCAGGCCACATTTTCAAATTTACAAACACACACACTTTCATATGCTTTACCAAATGGACTTCATAAGATTTATTGTACTTTGAAACTGTTTCTCACTAACTTAGAAATTGGTAAAAAAAAAAAAAAAAAAATTCAAACACAGCAGAATAAGATTTGCTGTAATATATATCTTCTAAGTTGATGCCATCCTGTAGAGGTGTATATATATAAACATATCAACAAATATTGTACACCTATTTTGGGGTGGTTTCTTAACTTTTCTGTAATGAATATCTTAGCAACAGTCAGTGGGCGGGAAACTAAATAGTACATGTGCGAAATAAAATCCAGATCACAAACTGAGAATATTCTAGAATTGCAAGTTTATTTTTATTGCAAAATAATAATTTCTATTTATTATATTATTTTCAAATGTATATACATGTGTATACATATATATATGTGTGTGTGTGTATTTATGAATATGTGTGTGTGTTTATATATATATATATATATATATATATATATATATATATATATAAGTATGTATGAATTTATATATGTGTGTGTGTATTTATACATATATACATGTGTAATATGTGTGTATTTATGGTAAGATTTATCCATTAAGAAATATTTTTTACTTCATTTCTTCCACCACAATCAACCATTCTTTTCTCTTTTCCTTCTTTTTTTTTTCACTTCCTCTCCTCCACCTCCTGCCATGATGGCAGAAATACTAATCTCACATATATTTGTCAATCTGGGTAGGTCTGTTATCTTTGCAGTTGCATCATACTACCTCATGTCATCATCATTAACGATTTATTTGGCAAAGTATGTTTTTCTTTTAATTTCATCTCACAGTCGTTTCTCTCTCTCTCTCTCTCACACACACACACACATACATATGCACACACACACATACATACGCACACACACACATACATATGCACACACACACACATATTCTCTAACAATTATAAGGAGAGAAAAGCTCACAGAATGATAGGAACAATAGACAATATCTGAATTAATAGGTAGAAGGGGAAAATGTCGACCATACTTAAATATGGAATGATACGCAATGCCCCCCCCCCCCCTTAGCCCCGGCGGTCAGAATGGAGAAGGCGTTTCCCCAGAGGACAGCAAGGGAGATGCGCTGGAAACGCCACTCCAACTCACAGGGCTCACACCTGCAACTGGCCAGCTCAGCGCCTATGGTGGTGAGTAGGGAGGTAGTCCTAGGGCCAAGGACACCAGAAGTCTCCATTGCCAGGGGTGCAACTGCAAACCTGTCAGAGAACAACCAGTATTTGAGGAGTTTAGCCTCCTCAGCCCAACGTGCAGCAGAACCCGAGTTAGTCGCAGACTGCACCAGGTTGCGGCTGCAGAAAGTGATGGTGCAAGTGGCATGCCAGACGAGGAGTTTGCCACCGCGGAACGGGAAGATGGTCATGCCATCTGGCCTTTTGCTGTCCCCTTGGTCCAACCCCACCTGCTCGAGCTGGGAAGGATAGCCTGCAGCGTCCAAGCCATGCTTTATGACCTCATTGAGGGCAGCATGGCATGGAAGGCGGCCAGCACTGTGGCGACAGGAAAGTGGGTGGAGGCCGAAAGGGTCCACGGTGGATCTGCAGCGACATTGGTGTGGCTCTCAGATCCGGAGGCCGAGCCTCAAGGAAACGCTAAAGCGCAGGCTATTGTTGTCTAGCTGCGTGCCAGTGGAGAAGGAGAGCAGGGCATGGAGCCAGGCACCACTGTGGGGTTTGGAGACCGCACGATAGAGGCGTACCTTTCGTTGGTAACCTCGTGCCGCATCCTCGTCAGCAGGGTTCTTCTAAACACAACAGAAGCCTCTGTGTTCAGAGAACGCGAGGCCGCCTGTGAGATGTGGGACCGGCTGGGACTTAACCCAGTAGAAGTCCCTCCTCCTTCTCCCCCTGTTGTCGTCAAGTCCCCTCAAAGAACTTGGGATGCCATCCAGTGCAGCCTGGCCTCAGACAGGCTCACGCGCCAGCTCACCAAGCACTGCCTTGCCTGTTTTCGTGCGGCCTCCAAACCCCACAGTGGTGCCTGGCTCCATGCCCAGCCCTCCTTCTCTACTGACACACAGCTAGACAACAATAGCTGTGCATCGGCATTTCCTTGAGGCTCGGCCTCCGGATCTGCCAGCCACACCAATGTTGCTGCGGATCCACCATGGACTCTTTCGGCCTCCACCCGCTTTCCTGTCGCCCCAAGCGCCGGAACAATAGATTATGTCGCGATAGTGATAAGAAATATATATGCCAAAAAATATGCTATCAGACAAAGTAAATAAAAGGGACAGATTTATACATTCCTGTCATTAGCAATTGTTCGAGCCTCGAAAGCAGTTTCGGTCCTTTAATAAATGGAACTTCTTGCCTTATAGGATCCATAGCTATGAAATAACCACCAAGGAGAAGTACCCCACCACCCAAAAACGACACCTACCATCACCCATCTATTGATATTCACCATTTGCTTCTATTCTCACCCCTTCACATGGCACTCGACTGTCAACTCACTTATCACACTTATATAGGGTGTTTTGTTTTTTTTATATTTATGATTACTTTATTCACAGTTGTATAAATATCATTACAAATTGCTCACAATTCTTTCAGAATGAAAATATAAACATCTATATATATATAAAACTGAGGATGTCTGTCTGTGTGTGTGAGTTTGAATCCCTAAAACTCGAGAACCACCCAACCGACTGTTTTCAAATTTTACACATATAATACTTATGTTTCAGGGAGTGTTCTGAACAAAAACAATTTCAAATGTTCAATGCCATAGGGACCGCATTAGGCAATTTGGCGATCTCTCTCTATAATTCTTTGTCTTTCTCTTTTTAGATAGATACATACATATAACCTCGCACCCTTATAATATCTGTCTGTATGTCTGACTGTCTGCATTACGTCACTTCCCTGAGGATGTCTGTCTGTGTGTGTGTGTGTCTGTGAGTTTGAATCCCTAAAACTCGAGAAGTACCCAACCGACTTTTTCAAACTTTACATGTGTATTACTTATGTTTCTGGAAGTGTTATGCACATAAAAAAATTCAACTTTTTGATCCCCTAGGGCTCGCATTAGTTGAAAAACTGCGTTTTTTTTCAGGTTTTTAGGGGTTTTTTGAGTCGCTACGTCAGACTTATTTCCTTGAAATTGTAACTATGTATTAGTCAGACTCTTCTTCATACCGTGAGCAAAGAAAATCCAACTTTTTTATGGTCTAGGGCCCGCATCAGGTGAAAAACTTCATTTTTTCAGCTTTTTAGGGTTTTTTGAGGCGTTGCGTCTAGCCGATTTTCCCGAAATTTCAAGGCATATTATGCACTTAAAAAAAATTCATTTTCTTGATCCACTAGGGCCCGCATTGGGTGAAAACCTGCATTTTTCCTGCTTCATCGAGGAAAATCTTAAAGATTATCCAGCCATCAGAGTATTCGGTTTATTTTCTTTACATATTGTCCACGCATGCAGTTTTTCCACGATTAAGTCTGTTGGCAGCCCGCGTTCCAAAATACCTTATCCCGTGCAACGCCGGGTACCACTGCTAGTATACAATAAATACAATTAACTATTGCTAGGAACCCCACAAATATAACGCACTAAAATATACGACTAGATCAAGAAAAAGAAAAAAAGGGGGAAAGAAAAACAACCATCAATTCACCATGAGCGACAATCAGCCGCACATCACAAGAGTCAACGGAAATTTTTGAGGCAAGCCAACATGCTCGCAGCATTACCACGGGTGATGGCAAGATTAAGGCGCTGAAACAACCAGGCACTTTCATGGACATCAACTCCACAAAACGACTCGAACGCCATAGGCTGGGGAAAATAATTGTTTGATACTTCCCGGTATTTTCGGATTTTATTCCGTTCGGCAACGAAAGCAGTGACCCTCACATTTACCAAAGTTTCCACGATATGGGAGGGAACAAAAGAGTCGTTGACTGTGGAATCCAAGATGAGACACCTGCCTTTTACTCAGGGACAAAGCGTAAGGCCGTCTCGTCTCTTCCCATCACTTGTAGATAATCCAGCCGGCTCCAGAACTGAGGAGATATTTACTCGAGCTGTGGCCCATTTAATAATCAGAGAAATTTCGTGACATTACGGAAACAACGTGTCTCAGTCAACGCCACATTTTCAGAAGGGGTGGAAGTCAGGAGTGGTGTACCACAGGGTACAGTCCTAAGTCCCCTCCTGTTCTCGGTTTTTGTCAATGATATCCCAGCATTACTAGAGAGTTCTATCTCGATGTTTGCTTACGATACAAAGATATAGCAAGCAATAGTAGATGTACAAGAAGCTCACCAGACCAACTTGCAAAACAATCTCAACCAGCTTCAATCGTGGTCCAACTGTATGCAAATGAAATTCCACCCAGAAAAATACAAAGTAATGCATATTGGCCACGGTAATCCTGGGCACATGTATACAATGACAAAGGAAGATGGTACAACTCACACTTCTTCAGGTCAAAGAAGAAAAAGACCTGCGAGTTATCATCGACCAAGACCTAACATTCAGTAGTCACATACAAGTATATAAGTTAACACGGCAAATAGAACTCTGGATGCTCTGAAGTACACCTTTGCACTTGACAAATAGTCCTTCACACTCCTGTATAAAAGCCTGATATGTCCACACCTTGAGTATGCCTCCGTTATATGGGCACCCAAGTTAAAGAGAGACAAGAGAGACATTATTGAAAATATGCAGCGAAGAACAACACGCCTCGTCCAGGGGCTCTCTTCACTACTCTACAATGAATGTCTTCAGGCTTTCGGACTCTCGACGCTAGAGTATAGGAGGCAGAGGGCAAACATCATACAAGCTTTTAAAATACTAAATGAGTTCGATAAAGTAGAGTACATTAGAAGGTGCCCTACCTGCGTCAATGCACTGTTCAGAGAGGCACTCAACAGGACTACCCAAGGACACAACCTGAAGCTCCAGGTGTAACACCAACCAAGTCCTAGGAATCACTTCTTTCCTGCACATGCAATCAACCACTGGAACAACCTCAAACAAGAAACAGTTGACACAACCCTCAGTCAACATTTTAAAATCAAGGCTTGAGAAGGAGTGGACTAACCACCCACTCAAGTTTGGCTATCACCCTTTGTATTGATGCCCATCTGGGAGGCATCGATACCAAGTGATGCTCGATACTCAGAAGAGGATCATCTACACCTTGGTATGAGTTTAATTACCTTTACCGGGTACCAAATCACCATACTTAAGATATACACTTTATATATGTATGTAGCAACTTTATTTCGGCACGCTATTACCAATGTGGCCACGCAGATACGTTATTAACAGTTTACAAAGTAGACTAAATTAGTTTGCTTGACGTTTCAAGCTAGGCTCTTTATCAGACGAGTAAGAAATTACTAATACTAATGTATAGAGAGAGCTGCGTATATTTGCCTTAGTCTCACATTTTGATAGAGTTCACATTTAGTTTTCCTGATATTTCACTTAATTGAAGAAATAAAATAAATCCGAGCAGTTAAAATGAAACCGCCTTTGTAAAATTATAATTACTTTGAAGCCATGAGTTTGTTTTTCCCTGCTCTATTACATTTGTACTGTTGTCTGTTACATATACATGATGTGATGTGATCCATTATGGCATATTACAATAGCAACAAACAGAATAATAATTGTTTCTATTTTTGGCACATGGCCAGCAATTTGAAGGGAAGGGGGAAAAGTCGATTAAATCGATCCCAGTGCGTTACTGATAAATTATTTTATCGATACTGTGCGGATGAAAGAAAGCTATAACATCAACGAGATTTGAACTCAAAAAGTAAATGGCCGTAACTCTATGCCGCAAAGCATGTTGTCCGACGCGCTACCGATTCTACCAATCCATCGCTCACTTAGCCACAAATAATAAGTAAAACGTAGGACGCTCACAACTAAAGATTTAACAAATAATTGTTTCTACGTTTGGCACAAGGCCAGCAATTACAGTGCATTACTGGTATTTTATTTTATCGACCCCGTAAGGGTGAAAGGCAAAGTTAACCTCAGCGGGATTTAACAAATAATTGTTTCTACTCTTGGCACAAGGCCAGCAATTATCTAGTGCATTACTGGTACTTTATTTTATCGACCCCGTAAAAGGATGAAAGGCAAAGTTAACCTCGGCGGGATTTGAACTCAGAATGGCAAGGGCCGTAACTCTATGCGTCAAAGCATGGTGTCCGACCCTCTACCGATACTGAACAAATAATTGTTTCTACTTTAGGCACAAGGCCAGCAATTAACCAGTGCATTACTGGTACTTTATTCTATCGACCCCGTAAGGATGAAAGGCAAAGTCAACCTCGGCGGGATTTGAACTCAGATCGTAAAGGGACGTAACTATGCTGGAAAGCATGGCGTCCGACCCTCTACCGATAAATGTCGAAGTATTTGTAAACTTGGTCAGTCATGCTAACCTGCTTACTACTTCCAGGCACATATCTTCATAAAGTGATATCTATTTAAAAAAAAAAAAATTGCTGAAAGTCACGCGTTATAGTTGTACATGATATGAGTAAATTTGATTCAAGTAATTTGACTACTTCGATAAAAACTGTCAAAAGTCAGCAAGATGACAGGTCGTACCTAAGCCGTCACGCGGGAAATATAATGTTTCGTGAATGAGTTTTATTTTAAAAAAACAGGCAACCTTTATTTGTCAGCTATCACCTCAAGAGTGGATATGTGCCTTTAATTATACTGATTTAAAAAAAAAGAAGTTCGCTATTAACAAGTGATCAACTTCTCAAAGAAGTAATATGCCTATAACTTTCATTTCTAAATTTCCTGTTATTGTCACTGATTAATAGTTCATAAAAAAATTCGAAACAAACTTCTTTACGAATGCTTTTAAATATTTTTGTCCTCATTCTTCATAATTTAATTCGTAAAATATAAATTTACTAAAATTATTGGGTTGGCCAAAGAGTTCGTTCGGTTTTCTTAGTGAAAACGAGACAGCTTTAAACCCAAAGCAATTTATTTAATCAATGATATATTTACAATTTCATTACAGTACCTTCCGCAATCTTCTAGATATATCCATTATTTCTTGTTCAAAGAATTTCCAGTCTTTTCTGTCGAAGAACCCTTCCAAAAGAATTTTCATGACTTCTGAAGAATTGAAGGTTTGTCCATTCAAAGAGTATGGAAGAGACCGAAACAAGTGGAAATCTGAAAGCGTAAGGTCCGGGGAACATGGAGTGTGAGGCAAAACTTCTCACTCAAACCCTAGTAACTTCTGCCACGGCCGTAAGGAAGTGTGTGTGGTCTGGCATTGTCTTGATGAAAGACAATACTCTTTCGATTAGCAAGTTTTGGACGCTTCTGGCTGATCGCTGTGTTTAATTTATCCAGCTGTTCACAGTACACAAGCGAATTGATGGTTCTCTTTGTGGGAAGAATTGAAAGCATAATCTTTTTTAGGTGGAGTCCTGCTTTGGAGGTTGTTTGTGGTAGTTCTGGGCGCATCCCTCGATCGTTTTCGCTTTACATTGTTATAGACCATGGGTCGGCAAACTCCGGCCCATGAAAGGGTTTTCGTCCGGCTCGCCAACAGGTTTCAATCTTAAGGTAAGAGATCTCTGAAAAAGTGCTCTATTATTTTGCGTTAGAATACCGACTAGAGAACACGTCTAGCCACATGATTCACTTAGCTGAATATAATTTTTTGCGTGACAATAACAAACAATCAAACTCAGACAGATAGAATAGTCAGACATCGAGGTCAAGGGAACTGTGTGTATTCATGTACATACGTGCATACATAGTATGTGTATGGCAGGAATGTGGAATGACTCAGACTTACCGAAAAAAAGTCAGTGTGTCTGGCATACAGTTATTTCATTTCATCCTCAAAATCTTTCATTTTAGTTTGTTCTCTGCTAATAAACATCTGTGGCTGTATTCGATAGTAATCAATGTTTATTTATTTTTCTAAGTTAAAACTGTTCAGTATTATTAGAAATAAATTTTTTCATCGAACAATGATCTAGATACCCCGCCAGGTATGATTGTTTTGTCACTTTATTAAAAATGTCATAGTATTTATCATGTTCTCATTACTATTTGATATCCTGGTCCTCCGACGAGACACTGCATAGCAATATGGCTCACATACCCCAAAAAGTTGCCGACCCCTGCAGACGATCCATTCTTCAAAAAGGGATCGTTTGCTTCACGTTTAAGCAAGAAATTGCAGATGGAAGTCCATTGGATGAGGTTGGCTTTATTCACAGCGCATATATGTTTCTGGCGCTTTCTTACCTTTTTTTAAATGAAAAGGAAGAGGCTGTTTTGCCGGTAAGAGTGTCAGACACCATGCTTTGCAGCATAGAGTTATGGTTCTTTACGGTCTGAGTTTAAATCCCACCGATGTTGGCTCTGTCTTTCATCCTTACGAAGTCGATAAAATAAAGCACCTGTATTGTACTGAAGTCGATTTAATTGACTTTCCCCTCTCCCAAAATTGTTGGCCTTCTGCCTAAATCAGAAACCATTATTATGAAGGCAGGTAATGTTATGAATAACAACACACAGATTTAACACATAAGTTTATTTTCACCAACAATTATTAAGATAATTTAAACCCTAACTCAAAACTAACATTACTTATATTTACCGGGACCCGGCAAAGTAGCTTATTTGAAATAAAAAAGCATGATGTGTCAATAATGTTCATTTTGGTTCTCCTTTCTGAGGGTTAAGATAAACCCATAACATACAACCAATCTCGTCGCTAAGAACTACTTTGAAGTATCAAGTATCTAACAACTGCATACTGGGAAGGAAAAACGTAAAGTTAGCATCTATGAAAGCGCTTGAAGTTTAGTATTGGTAAAAACTGAATGGACTTTTTAGTCATCCCAAAAATAATCTTTTGCTCAAGAATTTCCATGGACAAGCGAGGGAATTAATTTTTCAAGAAAATTATCGTCAAGAGTGTGCAGCACACGTTCTCATAAAGAGTTTGCCATCCTTTGTCTAAATACAGAGGAAAGTGAACTCAAACAATAGAACAACTAAATTTTGATAAATATCCAAAGAATACAAACCCAGAAAACGACGTTTAATCGTACAGAGAAAGTAAATAACCTTAATTCTTCAGTAAACAACTTGTATGAAACTACCTTTAAAATGTTATTGTCGTAGGTGGTTATAGGATTTAACCAACCAAATATGGGAGTGTTGATAACTTCGTCCATACAGCTATTTGCAAACATTCTACGAATAGCAAACGTTTGTAAATGGTTCTCAACCACTTCTCACTAATGTAAACAGAAAGTTTCATTGTCGGATATGGCTAGTGTAAGATATTTTATAACCTTCGTTATAAAATATGAACGTAACCTTTTCGGCGGGAAGAAGAGGAACAAGAAAAACATTTTTGGTGAGATTGCCAGGATTTTATCTTTTAACAAATATATTTTTTCTTTCTTGTTTATATATTTCTCTTAGACTTGAAAATCTTCTTCTTGAGAGGGTCTTGGGGCCAGGGTCCTCAAACACTCCTTCCAGCGGGTCCTGTCAGAAGCAACCGTCTCCAACTGATCTGGCTGGATCTCTAAGCGACACCAGCCAAATTGATGGGTGTTATCCATCCATCTTGCTCGGGGTCTACCCTTGGGTCTCCTGTTGGTTGGTTTTACTCGTAAAATCTGTCCAGCGATTCTGTCCGGAGACATTCGAACCACATGCAAATAGTATCGGAGCTGCGATCTCTCAATTCGAAGAAGTAGCGGCTCTATCTGGAGTGACTCTGATCTCCGAGCTACACACTCTATCGAGTAACGTTATTTCAAAGACCCTTCGGGGGAACCTCATTTCGACCGCTTGTATTTGCGATCGTATTCTTTCGGTCATTACCCAAAATTCAAAATACTTAGGAAAATTTGAGAAAAAGATTACGAGTTAAGATATTTTTCTTATTTGTTTCATTGAATATTACTATAACTAGGAAAACATATATTTGCTTTGACACTGATATGCACACGTGTACAAATTACATTTGGTGTGGACATTTATAAGACAGAATCCAGAATTTCGGGTCGAGACTTCTGGCACCTTGGTCCCCACACTGCCGATTTCCTTCGAAAAGATGGGGGTCCGTTTGAGAAGGAACCCCGTGAGGTGGGGGTGGCAGTTGCAGCGGGTGTCTCTGGCTATTCTCCGCGGTTACGCTTTTTGCCGTTTTGTCCGTTGAGTGCGGCTGAGGCACCGTTCAGGCTGGTGTGTAGTATCTATCCTCTCTTTCTTTCGTTGCTTAACCCTTCTTTCTTTTTCTCTGTTTCACTTTTTCTTCCTTTTCTGTCTCCTAACAATGTTTTTTTTTGTTTTGTTTTTTTGTCAGACACTGCTTTACTATTACTTGTATGCATTGTAAAAAGAAGTGGGAGAGATATCATTCCTTTTGTTGAAAAGTGACAGTTATTGTGTCGTGTGATTCACCTGCTTGATACTTAGTTGAACCATGTTAGAAGGTCAATGTGGACCTTAGCTAGGTAGTTGAATGACAACCTGTCCAACTGGTGATGGCAGGGCGGGGTGGAATGCATGTTAAATGGTGATGATGATGATAATTTGAAATCTAATAGACAATTACGCATATGTATAAATGGAGGAAGTGCAATAGATCTGGGTGTATTTTTAACGAAGGGTTAAAAATGAGAAGTTAGATGGTTATATGTGGTTATTCAGATATGTGATAATAAGATTGTTAAATGTAATAACAAAATTGTTAGAGGAAATACCATGAATAATAAGAATAGGTGTAATAACGAGAATATAAAGAATAAATGATTTGGTTATATATAGTTTACTTCACGTAAATTAATTAAAAAGTACATATAAAACAGTTACCAAGAGTTGTAAATGTAGTTATTGCTGCTGATGTGAGGCTGTTGTAATCTGTTGTTGGTATGAAAACAGCGAGCGACAGATAATTGTTGTTGTTGGAGTGAAAACAGCGAGCGACAGATAATTGTTGTTGTTGGAATTTGGAGTCCGTGGTAGTAGTTGTGAGACCGTAGTTAGTAAGAGAGAGAGATGGTTTGTATATCTCTGAATGGTCTGTAATTGGTGGTAGGCTACCGTGGCTTGTACATGGTCTGTAGTAGTAGGGCTCAAATCTATGTGTGTGTATCTGTAGACCTCATGGGGTCTGTTGATAGTGGTGAATCCTTACATAGTTAGTTGCTAGCGTAATGCTCCGATGTCTCTGGCTTTTCTGTAGACCTCTGGGGTCTGAAGTTAGCGGTTAATCTTTACATAGTTAGTTGTGTATCTTATCGCTCCGATGTCTCTCTGTGTAAAGTGGGAAAATATAGGCTTTATATAGCTATCGCTTCCTGTCTCCCCACCTTGAGGGGCATCAACCTGTCTACACCAAAAATGGTGTTGACCTAGAATTTAACCTTTAGGTATCACCCAAAGTTCAAGGCGCGAACAGATTTCGCTACATATGTATACTTGAGGACACATTAGTGCTGTATCTTCTTATGTGTGTTCTGGACTCATTCTTCCTTATATACACATATATACACCAGGTCCGAACACAAAAAGAATCAAACTCCCAGCGTTACTGACTCCGTCTCTCGTGCTCCCCCCCCTCCATATTTCACTATTGTGAGCAAATGGGGGCCCCAATGCGCTGGCTGCCGCGGACAGAATAGAGAAGGCGTTTCCCCGGAGGATGGTGAAGGATGCGCGCTGGAAGAGCCATTACAGCCCGCGAAGCTCACACCTGCATGTAGCCAACTCTATGGTGGTGAGCAGGGAGGTGGCCCTAGAGTCAAGAACACCAGAAGTTTCCACTGCCACGGACTCGACTGCAAACCTGCCGGAGAGCGACCGATATTTGGAGAGTTTACCCTCCTCGGCCCGAAGTGCAGCAGAGCCTGGGTTTGTCGCAGACTGCACCAGGTTGACACTGGAGAATATGTCGCTGCGTGTGACATCCCACATCCGACTTATAACTTAGACCTGTCTGATTTCTTTATTATGTCTTTGAATAGCTCTTTACACATTCTACAGCATTTGTTAATGTAATGTTTTTTATTTTTATAATATTAATATCCGTCATGAGTACACACTGGTTTAAATAAATTTTGTTTAATACACGGGTTTAACTTTTTTCAACATCTGCTTTAGAAAGTAGCTTTAAAACCCAATCCATTGTTGAACGTTGTTATTTTAAAGACTATCTGCGTAGTCCGATTGGCGTTAATGGATGTTGAATTTTCAGGATGACGTTTTTTATACGCCTTTTATATTTTTATTTCCTTTCTCCCGTGTGTGTATGTTTTTCATATCCAATGATGATATAGATCAGAGGTTCTCAAAGTTTTGTCCCCCACCCCTCACGGCCATGTAATACCCTCAGCGCCCCTCATCCCTATTTCCAGAGATACCTCCCTAGACGCAAATTGTAAGTAATATATAATAAATTAAATCGTTAATTTATATATAATAAATAATATATACTATGTATGAATAAATATTATATATATTTTTTATTTTACTGTATTTATATATAAAATGTATCATTTGATATTTAATATACTATTATATCTCTACCGCCCACCGCCCCTTTACGTTCCAGCGCCCCCTTAGGCCCCAGGGCCCCCTTAGGCCTCCGCGCCCACTTTGAGAACCTCTTATATAGATGGTGAATAAACTGACTTTCTTTATATGCTGTTTTAGTGCACTCGTTAAGACCGAATTGCTTGGGGCATTATAATTAATTGTTTCTACTTTTGGCACAAGGCCAGCAATTACCCAGTGCATTACTGGTACTTTATTTTATCGACCCCGTAAGGATGAAAGGCAAAGTCAACCTCGGCGGGATTTGAACTCAGATCGTAAAGGGACGTAACTATGCTGGAAAGCATGGCGTCCATGCTTCACAATCATAAAACTATCTCAAACTGGTCATAATTTTTGACGTAGACTTTTATATTATCCTTGGAAAATAAGTGGCTAATCTAGATTTTTTTTTTTTTTTTGTAGTCTATTGACACATGGATACTCTCGCGATACAGATAAAATCCCCACTCCCACCAAATAAAAATCAACATTGTATTTATAGTTTTAAATAGTTAACACAATGAAATGTAATTTACCTTGTGTAAATATGTGTATATATAACCAAGGTAGCATAGTTTTTTCTCCACCTTTATATTGCTGTGTATAAATTTCCATTATGAAGTATAGACATATGGATTTTTTTTTAGTGTTTTAACTGCACAATTTCACTAATAACAACCACAGAACCATGAAGTAATTCACAATATACTCTTACTTAAAATGTTCAATGTAATTTGTATGATAGATAGGAACCCCGTATAGCCGAGCTCCTCCGCAAGATCGGAATGTTGGCGGCCTGACTAAGGAGGGAGCTCCGTGAGGTTGGGTGGCTGTTGCAGCGGGTGTCACTGGCCATTGTACGCAGGGCACAGCTCTTCTGCCTCCATGCCCTTAGCCTAAAGCCCAATCATCCCCCCCCCCCCTCTTCTGCGACACTAGAGCTCTTGCCATCCCTTCCTCTACCCTTTTTTTCTTTCTTTTGTTTCCTTTTCTATTAAACTGTATTCACAAGATATACTCTATAAATAAAAATATTACTATTAAAAAACAGAAAGAAATGAGCTATCTAGCTCCTGACCATATTAACTGTTTTGTTACCCTATTTAGAATAAAATACACTGCTTATGATTTTCTATTGATTTTTAAAATATAAAAAAAAAACTGGAGTGATTTAGTAATATAATTAAACTTTATTTTTTTGTTATTATTATTATGTGTCATGAACGTGATAACTCTTAGTAGATTATTAACGATTGCCGAGATAAATGAAAACACTACCAGACAGCGAGTTATCTTGGATTATTTTACATTTAATCTCTATGTTTACAATAGATAGTGATTTACTGCAGTTAGTTAGATATGAAAGCTGTTATACTAGGAAGGGCTGGTAACATACATTCATATCTAAACACTACAGGAATGAGGACTGGTGACTTGCAGTTCTAGAGAAGACTCAACTACTAGCGTAAAAAAATGATAAATGATGTCCCATTATATCCACTAACAGAAAAACCACCTTTGGGTGGTTTTTCTATTAGTATGTGTAGTGTGCATATTGATATTGTACGCAAGTATATATGCATGTAGATATTATACATCAAATAAAATCGTAATTGGCAATATACACAGAAATTGATAGAAGACTGCGTTACACTGTCTTAAGATGATATTATATATAAACTGCATTAGGAGAAAATTAGTGACGGAAATATATGAATTTTTATTTACGCGATCGCTAACCGGAAGTGTTGATATTTGAAAATTTTAAAGAAGTGAATCTTTAAATAAGTATTAAAATATATTTAATGAACAGCCACGAAATTATTTATATTTAATCAAGAATAACGAAATTTAGTAGATAAATTATGTAATATTCATTCATTATTTATTCAAAGTAATCCAACTTATTTTACAAACGGGATAAAAAAATATATTATGGACACAGTCCCACATTCCTCCCTTTATTATTATGATCATAATCATTTCACATTTGTTTTTATTATAGTTTAGATTACTCCTACTCCACACAAACCCCTTCTAGTAACTATTCTCACCACCCACTGTGTCCGTGACTATTCCCATCACACTTATATTTCACCTATAGCACTATACTTTCTCACCCCTTTTCTTCCTCATATCATCCGTCTTAAATCCCACTACACGTGTGATACACTCATGACATCATACTTATCTTACCTTCTCAACTTCTAACCACATCTGACTTGGTGCAAGTCATTCTCCTCCTCCTCACACATACAGTTGAGACAATTCTTCAGACATGTCACCATCATGACATCTCTAGTGTTAGTCCCATGAAAAGTGCACCTACAACACTCTGTAAAGTGGTCAGTGTTAGGAATGGCATCTAAGTGTAAAAAATCTGTCAAATATAGTATTGTGTGTACTCTTCAGTCGTGTAAGGGGCATGGCAACCTCAATAGCTCTGGAGCCACAATCAAACACACCCAGTACATTCTAAAAAGCACCCAGTCCACCCTGTAAGGTCTTGCTGGTGCCATGACAAAAAAATCACCCAGTTCACCCTACAAGATGGCTGTACTTGTGCCACAACAAAAAGAACTCAGTCCACCTATTAAGATGATTGTGCTAGTGCCATGAAAAAAGCTTCCAAAACACACTAATGTGGTTAGTATTAGGAGGGAGATCCAGCTATAGAAAACCAAGCCAAAATTGGATTGTATAAACACAATGTGGTCACTAGGCTTGTCTGGCATCATAATCAGACAGTCTGTCTAACCCATGCAAGCATATGGAAATTAGACATTGAATGGTCATGATGATGATGATGACATACACACACACACACACACACATACACAATGCAAAAAATAGTATTTATTTAAAATTAACAAAATTAAAATGAACAATAAACAGTCTCAGAAACTTATCACATTATACAGGCCTGACAATAATTCAACTGAAGAGATATTTCTCTATTAACCCTTTAGTATTTATACCAGCCATATCTGGCCAGAATTCTCTCACCTCTTTCTGTTCAAACCGGCTGTAATCAGCTGCTCATACCAATGTTAAAATATTGTTCTCAAAATAAATAATATCAAAATCTCGTAGATTCGATATTATATGAGATAATTATGTACGATAAAGCCTTTACCACAAAAATACAATATCGTATATAGAGTAATGTAAATGCTAAAGGGTTAAAATATAAAAAGTAAAATAGTAATGCTGTATATGACTATCAATGGCAAAGCTGAAGGAAAATACCTCAATGGTGCATTCTTCTCTGCTCACTTAACCTTTTAGCATTCACATTACTCTCATCATCATCATCATCATCACCGTTTTACGTCCGTTCTTCCACGCTAGCATGGGTTAGACGGGTTGTCCTGTTGTGGGCAGTGTCTGGTCGGCTGACCATGCCTTGCTCATACAGGAACTGATCTGGCTTGATTTCTACAGCTGGATGCCCTTCCTAACACCAACCTCATTTACAGTGAGTGCTGGGTGCTTTTTCGTGGCGCCTACACGTCCACTTTACAGTGTGGGCTGGGTGCTTTTTTGCCGTGGCACCTCCACGACCACCTTGCGGTGGGGGGGGGGCATATTGTTTATATGCTTCAGCATGTACCCATGGGAGGTCGGGTACCCTGTATTACTGCGTGACGCCAGAAGTCACGGTCGTGTGTCATTGACTTTGAGAGGTGTAGTTGGGTAAGGTCGGCTTTTATCACCTCATCCCAAGTCATCTTGGGTCTCCCCACTCCGCGGTTTCCATCAACTTCTAGTGCTCTGCACCTTTTTATGCAGCTGTCATCCTTCATACGCATCACATGTCCATACCAGCGTAACCGCCTCTCCTGCACGCAGCATTTGATTCCTCTTATGCTCAGTCTCTCTCTCAATTCCTTTATGCTTTGTCGTTCACGTATATTACTGTTACACATCCATCGGAGCATGCAGGCTTCGTTTCTCTCTAATCTACGTAAGTCTTCCACCTTCAGCGCCCAGGTCTCACTACCATGCAACATCGCTGTTCGGATACACGCATCATACAGTCTGCCTTTCATTCTGAGGGAGAAGCCTTTTGCAGCTAGCAGTGGTAGTAGTTCCCTAAACTTCTTCCATCCCGTTCTTACCCTAGTTATTGTACTTTCTGAGCACCCACCTCCGTTGCTAATTCGGTCACCTAGGTAGCAGAAGCTGTCTACTGTTTCTACAGGGCCCTCCCAGAGATTGGTGGTACTTGTTTCCTGTGGCTGTTTGCTTGCTGTTTCAGCACAGCTGCTGCATGTGAATCCTACATTCTTAATTAAGCTTCCTGAGATCCCGCTACATCTCTTGTGTACCCATTGTTTGCATTTGGGGCAGAGAATGGAGTTCCTACCTACACCTTTCCTACATACTGAGCAAGGCCATTTCCCTGAGGGGATCTGGGTTCTGTTTTCTCGTCTACTTATAAGGACCTTAGTCTTTGTCATGTTGACTTTGAGGCCCTTTCTCTCTAGTCCCTGCTTCCAGGTTTGGAATTTATTCTCTAGTTCTACCATAGATTCAGCTATGAGTGCGAGGTCATCAGCATACAGGAGTTCCCATGGGCATCCGGTCTTAAACTCCTCCGTTATTGCCTGCAGGACTATGATGAACAGGAGAGGGCTAAGAACAGAGCCCTGGTGGACCCCAACCTGTACGCTAAATTCCTCGCTATACTCATTGCCAATCCTAACTTTGCTGACTGCTCCCCTATACATGGCTTGTACCGCTTTCACAAGCCATTCATCTACTCCTAGTTTTCTAAGAGCCCACCAGATTACTGCACGTGGAACTCTGTCAAAGGCTTTCTCAAGGTCGACAAATGCCAAGTAGAGTGGCTTACTTTTAGCTAGGTACTTTTCCTGTAATTGCCTCACAAGGAAGAGGGCATCAGTGGTGCCTTTCCCTGGTACAAACCCAAATTGCATCTCGTCTATATTCACCCGGTCCCTAATCAGCTGTGCTATAACTCTTTCTGTTACTTTCATGACCTGGTCCATCAACTTTATACCTCTATAGTTTCCTCTATCTAGTGCATCGCCTTTACCTTTGTAGCAGTTGACAATGATGCTACTGCACCAATCTTTTGGTATGGCCCCCTCTAGTATTACCTGGTTAACGATACGTGTGGTTATAGTGTGACCTACAGACCCAGATGCCTTCAGCATCTCGGCAGCTATACCCGATGGACCGGTTGCCTTCCCTATCTTCATATCTCTGATTGCCTTACTTACTACGCTGCCGCTGACTTGTACTGCTGGTCCCTCTATAGGGTCTACGTGGGGTAGGGTCTCTTCTTCCCATGCATTCTCCTCATTTAGTAATCTATCATAATGACTCTTCCATGCATCTTTCTTCTCAGCACTTGTGAGGGCAAGCTCACCTTTATCATTCCGGATACACTTCTCTCCAATGACATCACAACTATCTCTGACACACTGCCTCGCAATCTTGAATACCTCCTGTTTCTGGTCCTCACGTTGTAAAACATGCTTGAATTTTCTATCCTCTGCTTCCCTCCTAGCTAAGTATACTTGTCGCCTAGCTTCCCTCTTGGTCTCTATGTAATGTACCCTGCTCCCCCCGTTCTTCCATTCTTTCCATGCCTGTCTCTTGGCCTTGACTGCTTCATCTACCTTATTGTTCCACCACCAAGTCACTCTCCTCCTGCTTGAGGTCTTACTCCAGCCACAAACCTCATCCGTCGCCTCTATATATACTATTATATTTTCAAGGTAAAGGCTTTACCTCACATAATTATCTCACATAATATGGAATCTATGAGATTTTGAAAGTATTTATTTTGAGAACAATACCTTAACATCAGTTTGAGCGACCAGTTACAGCCAGTTTCAACAGAAAAGGGTAGAGAGTTTTGGCCGGTTTGAACATTAAAGGGTTAATCCTTGACAAGTCATGGCAACAGAGTCTTCAAGCATGCCTTCCAGCAGGTCCTGTCAGAAGTAACTATCTCCAATTGATCCAGCTGCATATGATTATCAATGGTAGAGCTGAAAGAAAATACTTCAGTTGTTCATTCTGCATGATAAAAATACAAAGTAGAGTCTCACATATGTGATGATACATTAAGTAAAAAAACTTTGATTAGATGAAATTATCCTTGCAATTAGAAGACAATATTCCCTTTATGGGCTTGTAAAATCTTACTAGTTAAAGAATTTTTTTTAATGACAGCGATATTTTTCTAAGATTAAACTAAATGTTCTAGTCTTTGCATCAGTCCTACCATTTATCTTCCTTAAAGACATTTCATTTGAACAAATGCATATATGAACCCATATACAATATGTTTATACATAATAAACATGTTTTTAGTCTCATATTTTAAGCTGTGACTTCAGCATCAGGGTAAGAGTGGTGGATGCATGCATTTCATTGTTGTTACAGTTTATCACCACTCATTTACTTACCCCCAGATGTTGAAGAAAAAAGATTAATATCTTCACAGAGATTTTGTAAACAAATTATGCTTAGTGAAGTCTTAATCACATCTTGCACAATCTTGACTTGCTAGTGTTCGGTAGTAATGACATGAATGCAATGTAATTCAGATTAAAAGCTTATATGAACACATATACAATATGTTTATATATAGTAAACATACATTAAGTCTTATTGTGAGTATTTTAAACTGTGATCATGTCACTTTTACTACAGCCTTCATTTACTTTATTTTCCATGGCATTATAGATATTACGACATCTCACAATAAAGATGTTGATTCCTTTGATAATATATACAGGTTGCTGTTACTGTTTTATCTCTAATCAACTTTGATAGACCAAACAGATTATCAAAGGCTTTCAAATCAGGGCTAATGTTGACCTTTTGTATATCAGGTAATAGCTTGTCCAATGTATCTTTCTTTAATTAGCACTTTTGACTCCAGCTTGGATAACATCCATGAGCTCAGTTGGTCTTGCTTGGGGATCCAGCTGGATCAATTGGAGATGGTTGCTTCTGACAAGACCTGCTAGAAGGAGTGTTTTAGGACTCTGATCCCATGGCACTGCCAGGAATAAGCGGGCGATTACAATGACGACAACTCCAAGTTGCCTGAAACTGCCTCTAGTTTTATAATACGAAACCTCTTTTGAAGTGTTCATATTTAAATTCAAACCTTCTGTTATAATTTTCTCTAAAAGTCTCCTCCCATTAACCATGACCCAAACTTTACTACTAGGAATCATAGAGGCATGAGTGAGCAGTAGAAGTATTGAGATGTTAATACATCATCATCATCATCATCATCATCGTTTAATGTCCATATTCCACGCTTGCATGGGCTTGGACGGGAGTTTTCCCACTTGAGGCAAGAGTGGTTGTCTTGCTTGCATAGGACTGTCTGGCGGGTTTTCTACGGCTGGATGCCCTTCCTAACACCAACCACATTTACTGTCTGGAACTGGGAGGTTTTTACCGTGTTGCCTACACGGCCACATTACAGTGTGTTTTTTTTGTCGTGACACCTACACAACCTCATTTGTTTCGGGCTGGATGTTGTGACACCAACATAACTTTACATTGAAAGGGGTGGTGTGGATGGGGTGGGGGTAGTGGGACGGGGGTGTATTTTGTTAGAGGTGCCTACTGACTGTAGTAGGTTTCACTTTGTACTTAGGTATAATACAGTTAAAGATTATGACAATTTCAGAGATGTAGTAGCATTTGCCATGCAGCTTTTTCACAGATGGTGGGCATCCAGCTGTAGAAAACCCTCCAGACAGTCCTATACGAGCAAGACAACCAATCTTGCCTCACGTGGGATAATTCCCGTCTAAACCCATGCTAGCATGGAAGATAGATGTTAAACGATGATGATGATGATGATATATAGGTCATTGTGCTGGTGCCACAAAAAAAGCACCCAGTCCACTCTGTAAGGTGGTTGGCATTAGGAAGAAGATCCAGCCGTAGAAAACCAAGCTAAAAGAATGAATGTAATAAGACATGGCCACCTAACTTTGTTTGACCTCATAACATTACAACCCATCTAACCCATGCAAGTATGAAAAATGGATGTTAAAAGGTGATGGTGATGATACAAACACTAGCTTAATAATGAAATGGTCACTTATTTTACTAAATTCCTCCAAATTCTTTCCAAAATTCATTGAAACAAAAGCAGTATTTTTCATTAAAAATATGGTCACGAAATAGTGTGATTTGGGTGTTATTTCTAGCAGATAAATCTAGCTAAAACTCCTTCCTTGGCTATATTTCAATATTTGTACTTCTGATGTATGATTTGTCCTTGCTTTAAAGCAGAAATCTGTTTCAAGATCAAGGTTTTAAAAACATTATCTGTTTACCTGATAATTAATCCAATGTTTTGTTGACCATATGAGCTAGCTTTCACTAGAAAATATTTAAAAAATCACTCAATGTTGAAGCCTACTTACGTTTTTTGTTTGTTTTGTTTTTTATGATGCTCTCTACTTCTTTAATCTTAACCTGCCAGTTACCTTTACTTATGTCCCAGTTATTGTGTGATTATTCTAAACTGATATTTGATTTGTACTGATAGGTGCTGACATGGCTATAGGCACATGCATGGTTATATGTATAGGCATGGTTATATGTATAGGCAGGATTATAGGTACAGACATAGCTATAGGTACAGACATGGCTATAGACACAGACATTGCTATAGATACAGACACAGCTATAGGCACAAACATGGCAATAAGTATAGACATAGCTATTGGCACAGACATGGCTACAGATACAGATATGGCTAAAGACAGGCATTGCTATAAGTATAGACATAGCTATAGACACATACATGACTATTGATACAGGCATAGCTATTGGTGCTAGTATGACTGTGTGGTCAAGAAGTCTGCTTTTCAATTCAAGTTCAATCCTATTGTATAGCACATGTCTTCTATAACCTCAGGACAACCAATAATTTGTGAATGAAATTTGGTTGAGGTAAACTATGTGGAAACCTATCATATATATATATATATATATATATAGTAATAATAGTAATAATAATAAATTTGAAGACTAAAATCCAAAGAGGGCTCGATAAGGATAAATATATATCAAATATATAAGAACCGTAGTGCAAATATTTATTAAATTAGCTATAGGCACATGCAAAGATTCTTTGCTTAAACTTTTAATAAATATAAACCTAAGGTTTCAAGGTCCAATATTGTCTATATCTCCAGGTTGTAAGAGGATCAAAATTGTGACATAATCTTCAGGTGCTTAAACAAGTTTTTCTACAGATATTTTCTATATATAATAACAGTTGACAAGATCACTTAACGAGTGGGGTGGAGCAATGAGGAAACAATGATTCCATTGGTCTTTCCAATTACTAATTTTTACTGGTCGCAAATCCAGGCAGAAAGAGCAATGTGAAATAAAGTGTCTTGCTCAAGTACATAATGCACCGTCTGGTCTGAGAATCAAACTCACAACCTCACAATTGCAAATCCAATTCTCTGCCCACTCAGCCACGTGCCTTCACTTTAATGTGTGTGCGTGTATACATTTACATGTGTGTTTATTGTCTCCAAATATGTTTCCACGTTGACACCACTTAATGGATGCTATTTGTTTATGCCTCACATACACATGTTTCACACCTTAGTAGTTTGACGGATGATAATCAGTGGAATAAATAGCATAAGTTAGGTTTGGCATCAGAAAAGGAATCTGGCTGCAGAATACCTCTGCATGTGGTAAGAAGTGACTGAAAGGATTAGTATCAGGAAGGCTATTTGGCTGTAAAACATTGCCTCAAAATTTCTTTCCAGCTCATGCCAGCTTTAAAAAGTCAATATTAAAGCGATGATGATGATGTTTCTGTGGTTCAACATACAGCATTTAGTTGGGAAATACAAGCTTTTCTTTGTTTTGTTTCTTTTTCCCCACTATATTCTCAAAATTTTATGGTAACTTAAGTCTTGTTGGTCTTTAACACTTTAGCACTTAAACCGGCTGTATCTGGCCAGAATTCTCTCACCTCTTTCTGTTCAAACTGGCTGTAACTGACCACTCATACCGATGTTAAGGTATTGTTCTCAAAATAAATAATATCAAAATCTCATAGATTCAATATTATAAGATAAAGCCTTTACTGTGAAAATATAATAGTAAATATAGAGTAATGTAAATGCTAAAGGGTTAAAATTCTAGGGTTTTTTTCTTTTGTGGTTGCCTTATAATCAAGGCAGCAAATTGGTAAAGTTATTAGGACATTAAATTAAATGTCATGGTAGTTTTTCCAGCTCACTGCTCAATTCCTGACACGATCAACTTTGTATTTCAGCTTTTCAGTGTCAATAAAAAAGTAGCAGTTCCAGGATGGTGAATTGGCAGAATTGTTAATGAGTTGACATCTGATCTAGTTCTATACATTCTGAAATTCAAATTCCACCTCTATGAGTAATGGAAGCACTCTTTCTTTGGTCAGATCTGATGAACAGCTTCTTTCCTTTAATAGTAAACCTTTAAACAGTAGTAACTAATTACAGAACTACTTTCATGTATTATGTATTTAATTAACTGCGCAGTAGAAACATATGTTATTCCCATTACATAAACCAGGTGTGTATTTCAAACTATGAATTAGGTCATCTTAGTTATTTATGATTTTTAGAGTCAATTCTGTTTTCTTTGTAGTTATAAAATTTCAATTTTTGTTTCAGTTTCCACTGTGCTTGAATATTTAATAATCACCCTCTTTTCATTATTGTTAAGAAATGTTTAACCCTTTTAATACCAAGCCACCTGAAATTGGCCCTTGTCCTATGATACAAAGCTGTTTTAAAGTGCTTATATTTATTTAATAATTTACATAATATTATGTAAGAACCTTTGTTAAGCTGGTGTTTGGAATATACCTTAATAATGGGAAAGTAATATTACTGTATCCCTCCAAATTCTTAATTATTTTCAAAATTATTTGTAAATCATAGACAATGTCTTTTATTAAAAATATAGTAAGAAAAGGGTTTAATTAGATTGCAAAATAGTTTCATTTTTAGCATTATATTAAAGAAGAGTTTGTTTAAAAGCAATATCTCTGTTAGATACTATCATGTCACACCATTTGCCAGATGCTTACCCATAGGCAATAAATGTTGAAACAGACACACGAGCTGTACTATTTCTAATATTTAATTCTTAGTGTTATTTAATGAAACTTGCTGCTAGATTATCTCTTGTGTTTTAAGTTCTTTCTTGTCTCTCCACTACCCATGCCACTCATAATGTATCAGAGTGTTTTATATGCCACATAACAACAAAGTAATATGATAACAATATAATTTATTTACTTATTGCAAATAAATTATCTATTTACAATTTCTTCTTATTTTTTTTATGAATGATGATAACAGTTTATGTATGTTAAAAGATGAAGAAAACTCCCACTGCTACATTTGTCTGGTATTATTAGCATTAGTCTAAACCACTAGATGCGGCGAATTGGGTTGAGAGATCAGTTGAAAAAAACCTCAGTATTTGTTTTGAATCACTGTGCTCTGAGTTCAAATCCTGCTGGGGTTGATTAAATCAACTGTTCCCTTCTCCAAAGTTTGTTGCCTTATGCCAAATTATTGTTTATTATGTCTAATAATATTTACAATAAAATTGTCAAATGCTAAAAAAGGTTGAGAGAACCCTTCAGTCACATCAAGGGTATAACAACGTCTCTAGGGTTGGTGTCATGATAAAATGCATTCATTACACCTTGTAAAGTAGTTGGCATTAGAAAGGCCATCCAGTTGTAGAAACCATATCCAAACTGGGATGTATGTAAGGAAGATGTAGTCCCCATTGCATTTAAGAGGACAGGAGCACAGATTAAGTTCTGACTTGCATGTATGAAATAAATTGGATGTTAAACGATGATAATGATAACTAAAATTTTAACAGTTACTTCATAATGTTGACGTAGCATTTATCAAATTATTTTGTGTTGCAAGAAACACAGTTATTTTTCTGGATAGCCACAGGCTGTGTGTAATATAATTATAAATGTACTAGCAATGAAATCTCCAACTAGAATGAAAATGAGAATCTTGTGATCATTAGTCCTTGTTATTTTCTTTCAAATTATATTTTCCTCCTTTCAACTAAACTGACATTTACTTTTTACTAGCATTTATTATGTAGGACTCTAAGAAAAGACAATAAAGAGGGCCATTCAGCTTGAAATCAAATGTCATCATTTTTAGAACTGCATACCTATTCTTTCATCATCTCATTACACAGAAGTTTGCTGAAATTGCAGCTAGAGATAGAAGAATGTGTGTTCAGCCATTGATGATGATCATTTCTAATACAGGCATAAGGCCAGAAATTTGTTGGAAGGATGGTTTAGTCAATTAACCATTTTGCTACCAAACTGTTTGAAATTGTCCTTCGTTCTATGATATGGCATGGTATGGTCCTGTAACTCCTGATAGAGTCGTAACAGCACCAAATTGACATACAGCATTTCTTGGGCATTTTAAGCCTGATGGAGCCCATCCCTCTCCAGGCCTGAATACAGCAGATTTCTTCCAGAGAGGAAGAATCCACCCCAGTACTAGACTGGTCTTTTTTTATCAACCTTGAAAGGATGAAATGCAAAATTAACCTCAGTGGGATTTGAACTCAGAGAGTAGAGAGTTGGAACAAATACCATAAAGCATTCTATCTGATGTTCTAATGACTCTGCTAATTCACTGCTTATTCTGTGATATAAAATTGATTATCTTAAACTGCTTATCTTTATCTAAAAACTTAAAACCTTCCATCATAATTTTATGAAAGAATTTTTGTTAAATTATGTTCCAAACACCAGATTAATAATGAGAAAGTTAGTTTCATTACTAAAGACCTCCAAATTCTTGATTATTTTCAAAATAATTTGAAAATCATGAGCAGTATCTTTCATTAAAAATATAGCAATGAAAATTCTTGACTGCTATTGTATTGCATCAGCCCTGGAGGGATGAAAACAAGGATGACCTTGGTAGGATTTAAACTCAGAATCTAAAAAGGCAGAATTAATACTGCAATGTATATTGTTCAACATTCTAATGATCCTGCTAATCCACCACCCTTTAATCATTGATAATAGATCTTTCTAACATTAGCACAAGCAGAGGTGTAACTAGGGTATGGCAAACATGGCACATGTCATGGGCGCCACATGAAGGGGGTGCCACTTGGACTAGGAGCACGTTCTATTAAAGTCAAATAAGCCTCATTAGAGAATGAAAAAAGAAACTAAATTATTAGGCCCATAAGTAAATATACTGTGCTGGGCATGGGTACAATTTCACTGCTTGCCATAGGCGCTATTTTTTCTTGGTTATGCCTCTGGGCACAAGGCAAGCAATTTTATAGGGGAAGTGGAATGTCGATTAAATCAATCCTATGACTTGACTGTTTGCTTTACTTTATCAACCCTGGGAGAATGAAAGCAAAGATGATCTTGGCGAGATTTGACCTTAGAATGTAAAGCACCAGAATTAATATTACAAAGAGTTCTGTTGAAAATTCTAATGATCCTACCAATCCACAGCTTTTCAGTCATTGATGATAATAAAAATGGTTGTTAGATGTTTTGAGAGTGTGTATTTAAACTTGATATTACTGGTAACTTGCTACTTACTACATTATACTTGTAATTGTATATCATAATTATTATTTGATATATCTGCAATTAATATTCATCACCATAAACTGTTTTTATTTGTTGGGAAGTGGTTCTTATGCAGAAATACACTACATTGCTGCTATTTCTATTTCACTGCTATAGACTAAGAGCTAAATTTATTCTTCAGATTCTTTGTCTATAAAAAAAAGACAGAAGCAAATATAACCAAATTGGAAGAAAGGAAGAAAAAGAAGCAGTATAGCATAACAACTACCATAATATAAAGTTATCTTCATCTTATACAGGGTGTGACAGAAATACCTCCCATATTTCACACAATGACAGTGTAACAAATAGGCGGTTTTTCGACCACACCCTGTACTATCCCTGTTTAATATGTGTTGTAAATCACTAGTGACACAAGGGAGGTAAATTAACTTTAACCCTTTTCATATTAAACTACCCCAGCTTCTATCATATAAAGATGTTTGTTTTAAAGTAGCAACAATGTATTTGTTTTTCAAAGTTTTTTATATGAAATCGTGTGTTGAAACAGATATTGTTATATTTGGGGAGGATCATGTTGTCCTAATATTGCCAGAAAAATATAGTAAAACACACTCACTGTTTGGTTTGGTTTTCGCTTCAGTATATTTTTATATTTCTATAAATAATTTAGCTGGCAATCAATGTTTATCATTGATTGACCAACTGTTAAACATATGAATATAAATATAGTTTTTGAAAGTTCTTTCATATTTTAAAGTGTTTATAATTAAATTCAAACCATCCATCATAATTTTATGTAATTAAATTTTATTAATTTATGTTTCAAACAGCAGCTTAATAAGGAAAAAATTAGAGTAGTGTTGTGAGATATATAAGCAAGACTGATTTTTTTTTTAAGCTGGTACAATGCGGTACAAAAATATGAAGGGCAAATGAAACAAAACAAAGAAATGTTTTACCCAGTGTATTTTAGCATATTTCAGGGCTACTAGCCTCTTTACAGATGCAAAGGAAAGAAAACTCTGATTCCTCATTTGCTTGTTTGTTTTGCCTTGGACTGTTTCAGCTTCATATCTGAAAAGTGGGTTATAGCCCTGAAATATAATACTAAAATATACTAAAAAAGTTAGTTGTGTTACTAGAACCCCTTAAACTCTTATTTTCAAGATAATTTGACAATTGATTGTCAGATTCAGTTCATTGGGAGTTTACTTTTCACTATGCTGTACTCACCACTCTAGTGTTTAACCCTTTCATGGCCATATTTCTATTGGAATACACTTTATTTAAATTAATTAATGAAGAATATTGAGGGATTTACTAAAATTATTGATTATTTCATTACCAAGATTAACATACACATATGTATGTAATTCAAAATAAGTACACTGCATATCGTAAGAAGCAACTAAAAGGGTTGGTATCAGGAAAGGCATCCAGCTGTAAAACATTGCCTCGAAAAGTCCTGTCCAACCCATGCTAGCATAGAAAAGTCAACACAAAAATGATGACGATGGTTCTTGTATAAAATTATGTCAAAAGAGTTTAATTTAAATTAAATGATTTATTTCATAGAACCTGAGCCCAATGGGTATCCAAAGGGTTAAAATTATTTAGCCCTTTTATAACCATATTTCTAAGGAAAGACACTTCCTATGTTTTTCAAAGCTTTTTGAAAATAATCAAAAATTTGGTGGGATTTAGTAACTAATTATTATTAAAGTGGTGTTTGAAAGATAACAAAGATTCTTACGTAAAATTATGATGGAAGTATGAACACTATAAAACTGGAAGTTTTGTATTAGAACCAAAGGTAGTTACAGTTTTTGTAGGAGTACTTATTTTATCAACCTTAGATGAAAATTGATGTAAACCCCAGTGAGATTTGAATTAAGACACTGAGGTAATGAAACAAATCTGAAGCATAGAAATTTGGAGGGTTTGGCTGGGTTCCTTTCCTTTCTCAATTCAACTTTGGAGTTGACAAAATAAGTACCAGAAATACATCTATTTTGTTCAGTCTGTTATAGCCAGTCACTTGATGAGTTGTAGTGCACCTGAGCACTGTACACAATAATTTCATTATTATTATTATTATTGCATGAATTGTGTTTCTACTACCTTATTGAATAAATGCAATATTAAAGGTTGGTAGGAAGATAAGTTAACTTAAATGATAAACAGGTGGCATAAACAGTTAGGTTCAGTATTGCCATGAGTCCTCTCACAAGCTTAGGCCATCAACAAGTTTTCTCCAGCCATCACACTCCTGGGTTAGTCACTCCAACTGTCCCAAGGAATTTCCTAACCTCTTTGTTTGTCCTTCCAGATCACAGTGTCAGGTTTTCCTAGGCTTTCTTTTCTTTTTCCTCTGTGTGTTCCTTTTTCTCTAGGTTAGGGCTTGCCTTGTGGTAATAGATGCTAGCTTTTGGAAGGTGTGCCTAATCCCTCTCCATTGCCTTTGGATAATCTCATCATGAAGAGGCTGTTGAGCCTGCTGCTACAATTCCTTAAAAAGTTCCATCAACGCAAGGAAGTGAATTGTTGAAAATGTGACTTGACACAATCAAATCAAATCTTGAGGTAATATCTGGTCCTCAATTATATGGTATCCACCATTGTATTCACAACTGGCTGACAATATCTACATCAGATGTCTGTGATCAAATATATTGGAAATCCCTGTTCATAATGTTGTGGATGCATTGGTTGGTGCCAGCTCAATCTATCAAGAGTGAACACTAACACAAGAACAAGTAAATAGTAGACAGCCAGACTATTTAGATTCATAGCTCTATGTTCTGTGTCTAAATCTTGCTGGAGTTGATATTATCATATAATCATCTAATGGCAAATAAAAGTAAATGTATTTGATTTAGTAGAATTCCTTCAGTTGATATTCATGTTCATGCTTCAAATGTTGGCCTTGGATATAATAGTAAGAAAACAATATTTAACATTATATATCATTAAACTGTTTCAGTTAATAAATTTTCAATACATAAAATTTCTCACACAAACATATTGTTTAATAGTGGGGAATGTGCTAGTGAATAAGAAAGAGTAGATCTTATATAAGGAACAGACTAAATATAGATAGAAAGCGTGAGTCTGTATATTAATCCTTTAGCATTTACATTAATCTATATTTAATATTAAGGGCGGTGGATTGGCAGTATCGGTAGAGGGTCGGACGCCATGCTTTGACGCATAGAGTTACGGTCCTTGCCATTCTGAGTTCAAATCCCGCCGAGGTTAACTTTGCCTTTCATCCTTTCGGGGTCGATAAAATAAAGTACCAGTAATGCACTGGGTAATTGCTGGCCTTGTGCCAAATGTAGAAACAATTAATCTATATTTAATATTGTATTTTCACGACAAACATTTTATTTCACATAATCATCTCACATAATATCGAATCTATGAGATTTTTATATTATTCTATTTATTTTGAGAACAATACCTTAACATAAGTATAAGCAGCAGGCTATGGATATGGTTTGAATAGAAAGATATGAGAGAATTCTGGCCAGATACAACCTGTTTAAATGCTAAAGAGTTAATTATAGTAGGTGATTAAAGAAGCTAGTTAGATATATTTTCTTTATTTGCCACAAGGGCGCACAAGAAAGGGGGACAAAACAAGACACATGCCGGGGATTTTACATACAGTCGTGTAAAAATATTGAAACAAACAAATTCAACAATCGAAATCCCCAATAGGGCGGAGGCGCCACAAATGTTTAATACCCCGTCGATAGAACAACCCTCAACTTCAGGAGCATGTTGTGCAAGTGCGCCTTTCTTCCTTTTGCTCTCTTCTTCAACCTACAGGTTTATATACAGAGAAGACCCAATCACTCAGGCCATTTTTGCTACATTCACCCACCTTTCAGTAAATTTACTAGGGTGCAGTGCCTCTCTCTCCACTCTGATTCTCCTTCTAAAGTGGTACCTAAAGAAGGGAATGAGTTGTTGTCCGGAGAGAAAGGCATCTGTCCTCAGTCCTCTCAATCTCGTCCACCATATAACCGCTTTCGCCATAGCCACTATACAAAGAAAAACCGCCTCTCTTTCGTTTTTGAAAGAAGTTGGCAATTTGATCCTTACTATGGACTTGGCAGTCAACTGGATTTGTCCCATACGTGACAGCAGTTGTTCTGCGTAGTTCCACAGGTCAGTTACGCCCGGGCAGTGTACAATTGCGTGCAAGACGGTTTCAATGTGCTGCTCGCATCTTGGACACGTCCTCTTGGAAGGATCCCTGCCGAGGCGTCCGTGCCTGTAGATCTTGTCTCGAACTGGTAGAGCTCCTCGGTAGCACTGCCAGGCCAGGGACCTCTGGCAGTTATCCATAGGTCCCAGGCGGAAAGTCCTACCAAACAGACTGGTGAGTTTGATGCAAGAGTCTCTCCGTAGATAGTTAGCAGGAGTGAAGAGTGCTATAAAAATTGTATATTTCTTAGGAAGGAGTGTAAAAGTGATTATTAAACAGGATATGTGATGATGAAGTGTTACTTGCTTTCCATCCTTATTTGTGTTGCACTCCTAATATTACCCCATCTACCCTGTAAATATGATACAGCTAGTTGTGGTGTGCACATGGCTGTATTCATGTATATATCTTTATATGCAGCATCATTATTTTCACATCTGCTTTTCCATGCTTGCATATACTTATATGAGTGTATGTGTGTTTACATGTGTATATACACACACATACAGATAAAAAGAGAAATGGAGAGAAAGAGAGAGAGAGAGAGAGTATTAGTGATTGCATAAAACATAGCATAGGAACACGTTTTGTGTTGTTTGTCTTCATGCTCTATTTATCACAGTGGCCCTGTAGTAATCATGCCTGTCATTATGATAATTGCACTTATATACAAATGGGAATCATTAAATTATAGCATGAAACTTCAAAGTTTCAATAAATCATTTATTTTCCTTTTATATCTGTTGCCATTAACATAGAGTCTCAATCTGGTTGCATAGCCTGATAGAAATAGCAGATAAATCCCCCTCAAATTTCGTCCTGCTGTCTTGGTAAATGAATGGACACACTGAGTAATACAGTCCTAGAACGATGAGCTGGATCAGTGCTGACTGGAGGCTAAACAAAAACAAAATTTTGATGCAATGGATTTTATTCGTCCTTTTCATGCTTTCTTTTAGTCAAGAAAGAAAGGGCAGTACCCATGGCACCTTTCAAAGCTTTTGAGACTACCAGGGGAGAAGAAGTTATCCTTAAATTGGATGCCTGGTCTGATGCTTGCAACAGAATGGCGTCTGCTAAAGGTACCCAAGAGCCATGTTGGCCACAGCAGAGTTTCAACACAGTATGTAAAGAGCCAGAACAAATACTGCAAGGCATTTTGTTCTATGTGACTTTGCCAATTCAGTCAATTTGAAAACATAACAAAATCTTTTTAATAGCTTAGACCTTTTTTTTAAAAAAAGGTATTTATACATCTTAGCATAGCATACAGTAAAAATATAGATATATTTCTTTATTATTCAGAAATATAGATAGGTAAATATATAGAAAACTTATTTGTACTTCTTTCTTTAGTCAATAAATAGAGAACAGTTATCAATGAGAAACATGTACTTGGTGGTTTTTGGCAATGTTTTCATTCTTAGTTTAGGTGTTTCCTTACTGTAACAGTTATATATGAACTTTATTATGAATTTCCATCTATTTTTTCATATTTTAAAATAAAATATTGCTCTTTCTTGGCACACCTAATTACATCTTACAATGCAGTTCAGGAGCCATTGGCTTAGTTGAAAGAGCTAGTGCAATGCCCATGAACTTTTTCTAGACTGCTGTGACTTGGAGAGGAAGATATCTTCAAACTGGAGACCTGGTTCAAATGCTTGCAGCAAAATGGGCTTTGTCTAAATCACAAGTGTTAATGATACATTTGGTTATAAATTAAGTCTACCAACAAAAGTGCTTTAACTCTTTTCATGCTAATCCACTTAAAATCACCCGTGGATCAATAAAACCCATTTTAAAGGGTTCCCATTTAAATTAAATCCTTCTAAAATAATTTGGTTAAATTATGTTGCAATACCATCTTAATAATAGTTTCTGATTTAGACACAAGGCCACCTGTTGGGTGGTGGTTTAATATTGACCCTAGTACCTGACTGTATCATCTTAATAATTCTTTCTAGCATTGACACACAGCCTGCAAATTGGGGGTGAGGAGAAAGTTGATTATATCAACCCCAGTACTTGACTGGTATATTATCTTATTGACCCCAGAAGGGGGAAAAGCAAAGCTGATCTTGCTGGGATTTGAACTCAGTACATAGAAAGTCATAACTAAATAACACCTTAATAATGAAATACTTTATTAATTAGAATATTGTGTAATTCATTATAAATATAGTCATAAAAGGCTTAAAGACATTTTTGTTCCTTTATAAGACTCTTTAGTTTGTCCATTGAAGTGTCTAAACCCGTTGCAAGCAAATGTCACACAGTTGTTAGTTATGTAGGGCTCATTAAATAATGACAATTAAAAAAACAACAACCTAGAACTACCTGTACCCTTAGTGCTTACCAACAAAAATATGTTGAATACTGATTTATTTTCACTAGACATAAAATCCATTTTGTATAAGGGCTGCAATTTATTTGGTCAACTTAGTATATTATTTAATGCCCCATTGTTTAGCCAGTCAGCAAAGACCCCATTCACCAGTACAACTGTACCTGCTATACTGAAGTAAATAGGATGTAATTGTTAGTTAGGTGACACTAATATTATTTAGCCAATTGGTGAACACCTTGTAAAGCAATCCAACTACAACTGATATATTGTAATAAATAGTGTATCTACATTTTCCTGTTGAGTGTGAAGTAGTAACATTGGAGTTGTTTTGATTTAGTGACTATAGGATGTTGTAATATTACTAAAGAGGTCACAGCAGGGGATCAACATTTAATTATGAATTTAGCTAACTGCACAAGCTTGGCTATGTGGTTAAAAAGTTGTCTCTGCAACTACATATTTTTGGATTCAATTCCAATGAATGACACCATTAGGAAATATCTTTCACCATAGCCTTGGGTTGCCAAAGACTTAGAGAAATTTGAGACAGAAACTATATGGTAACCTGGTAGATTTAATCTGTTTCCAAGTTTAACACAGCCACCATATCTTTGAGTATTTCTAACCCTTTTGTTACCATATTTCTAATGAAATACACTGTATTTGAATTAGTTATTGAAGAACTTAGAGGAATTTACTAAAATAAGTAATCATTCCCTCATTAAGATGGTATTTGCAACATAACTTAACAAAAATCAAATTATGTTGGAAGGTTTTAATTTAAATAGCAACCTATTAAAATGGGTATTTTTGTTTCATAGAATCAGGTAGTTTTGGGCAAGTTGGTATCAAAAGGATTAATGGACTCTAGTTTTAGGATAACTTTTTTCCTTCCTTCCACTAAACTGAGAGGCGCTGAAATAGGTCATGGACACTTCTTTTCATCTTTGCATTAAGCAATAAAAGATTTAAAAAACAACTTATAATTACATGTACCTGCAGATAGTATCAGCTATGAAAACAAAACAAGACAATTGAAACATAATTTCCTTGGTCACATCTGATGATCATTCCCTTTTATAGTGCTTACTAAAAATAATATAACGATTTATTTCCACTAGGCACAAAATCCCCCTTTTAAAAGATATATATGAGGTTTATAGTTATTTTGTCAACTTAGTATATATTTTGTAGTTGATTTATCATCAATCCCCAAAAGATGAAGAATAAATTATTGAACTTTGGTTGTTATAGTTTCATTTTATGTGTCTGTTAACTCTTTTACCTTTATAAAAATGGTTTCAAATTTAGGCACAAGGCCTGCAATTTGGGGGGTGAGGAGAAGGTCAATTATATCAACTCCAGTTCTTTAATGGTACTTTATTTCATCAACTCCTGAAAGGATGAAAGGCAAACAGAGCCACCTATTTTAAAGGGTTCCCCTTTAAGTTAAACCCTTTCAACATAATTTGATATAAGAACCTTTGGTTAAGTTAAGGTACAATATCATCTTAATAATGGTTTCTGATTTAGGTACAAGACCAGCAGTTGAGTAGGGTGATGGTGGTGGTGGTGATGATGATGATGATGATGATGGTGACATCATGGTCATCATTGTGTTTTGTGAAATGAATATCCAAATTAAAAATCTAACTGAAGTAGTTGAGTAATTGTAATGACAGATCTTAAATTAGGTGGTAATACTGGTAACTGAAGTTGAGTAATTCTAATGACAGATCTTAAATTATGTGGTAATACTGGTAACTGAAGTTGAGTAATTCTAATGACAGATCTTAAATTATGTGGTAATACTGGTAACTGAAGTTGAGTAATTCTAATGACAGATCTTAAATTATGTGGTAATACTGGTAACTGAAGTTGAGTAATTCTAATGACAGATCTTAAATTAGGTGGTAATACTGGTAACTGAAGTTGAGTAATTCTAATGACAGATCTTAAATTACGTGGTAATACTGGTAACTGAAGTTGAGTAATTCTAATGACAGATCTTAAATTACGTGGTAATACTGGTAACTGAAATTGAGTAATTCTAATGACAGATCTTAAATTATGTGGTAATACTGGTAACTGAAGTTGAGTAATTCTAATTACAGATCTTAAATTAGGTGGTAATACTGGTAACTGGAGTTGAGTAATTCTAATGACAGATCTTAAATTAGGTGGTAATACTGGTAACTGAAGTTGAGTAATTCTAATGACAGATCTTAAATTATGTGGTAATACTGGTAACTGAAGTTGAGTAATTCTAATGACAGATCTTAAATTATGTGGTAATACTGGTAACTGAAGTTGAGTAATTCTAATGACAGATCTTAAATTAGGTGGTAATACTGGTAATTGAAGTTGAGTAATTCTAATGACAGATCTTAAATTATGTGGTAATACTGGTAACTGAAGTTGAGTAATTCTAATGACAGATCTTAAATTATGTGGTAATACTGGTAACTGAAGTTGAGTAATTCTAATGACAGATCTTAAATTACATGGTAATACTGGTAACTGAAGTTGAGTAATTCTAATGACAGATCTTAAATTATGTGGTAATACTGGTAACTGAAGTTGAGTAATTCTAATGACAGATCTTAAATTACATGGTAATACTGGTAACTGAAGTTGAGTAATTCTAATGACAGATCTTAAATTACGTGGTAATACTGGTAACTGAAATTGAGTAATTCTAATGACAGATCTTAAATTATGTGGTAATACTGGTAACTGAAGTTGAGTAATTCTAATGACAGATCTTAAATTAGGTGGTAATACTGGTAACTGGAGTTGAGTAATTCTAATGACAGATCTTAAATTACGTGGTAATACTGGTAACTGAAGTTGAGTAATTCTAATGACAGATCTTAAATTACGTGGTAATACTGGTAACTGAAATTGAGTAATTCTAATGACAGATCTTAAATTATGTGGTAATACTGGTAACTGAAGTTGAGTAATTCTAATGACAGATCTTAAATTAGGTGGTAATACTGGTAACTGGAGTTGAGTAATTCTAATGACAGATCTTAAATTAGGTGGTAATACTGGTAACTGAAGTTGAGTAATTCTAATGACAGATCTTAAATTATGTGGTAATACTAGTACTGAAGTTGAGTAATTCTAATGACAGATCTTAAATTATGTGGTAATACTGGTAACTGAAGTAGCTGAGTAATATTCTAGTTCTAATTATAATATAATGCAGTCATAGTACTGTTTTGTATTTTTCAAGAATGTCCTGCTAATGCAGTTACTTCATTAAATGAAGCAAATCAATAAAAGTTGTATTGGATGAAAAAGGAAATGTCTAGTGTTCCTCGTAGACAAGGAAGTAATGACAGATTGTATATAGTTATGGAAGCTAAAGACATGTGGAGAAGAAACAAAAACAACATTTATCAATGTAAAAAGGAAACATAACATATGAAGATACTGTAAAAAAGGAAGACAGGTTGTCAAGAACAAGAAATAAAAAAATACATTTTATGAATATAAAAGGGAAACAAAACATAATAATGTACACCAAACTTTTAATATAAAAAGCAGTAAAAAATATATGAAAGGTCTGATCATAAATTAACTATTGAAAGGTATGTTATAGAGTACTTCCTTCCAAGATATTGCAAACAATACCAGCATTTAAAGCAAATCCAGTATTCAAAGTCACTTTTCATGGATAAAAAAAAAGAGTAAATGAAAAGAGTATTGAATATCTTTAGTGGAAATTTTGAAAGATTTTCTCTTTGCCTACCATCAGATTTTTATGTTTAATTTTAATGTTAATGATTTGTTGAAGAAAATTAACTGTGTATCTAGAAACAAATTTCTGTATATGTATTCCTCCTCCTTCTTCTTCATTGTCATCGTCATCATTTAACATCCACTTTTCCATGCTGGCATGGGTTGGACAGATTGCAACAAACCAAGAATGTCCTTTATCAAGGCTACTGACATCCCAGACGGACCAGGCACCACATCTCACTTACATATGTTCCATTATTGGCATGGGGTTTACAGCTGAATACCCTTCCAATCACCAACCAATTTACAGAGTGTGCTGGGTGGATTTTAACATGGCACCAACATTAGGAAGGTTGCCATGTCCTTGACACAACCAAGAGTTTTCTGTTAACTGAAATTATATGAAAGAGTTGACCAAATGCAAGACTCAAGGGCACAGTAAAGATATACAAGTGGAAATGGAACTAAATTAAAAATAAGTATTTGAAATTTTTGATATGCAGATATTTTTTCGAAACTATCCTAAAATCTCTTAAATTCTCAATATCTTGTACTGCTGCATTAGCAAGACATTTTTGAAAAGTATAAAACAGCACTGTGGCTGTTGCATAACATCAATTTAGTTTACAAACAATCTATGCACTAGGGAAAATAATGTAAATTAACAAGCTCATCATCATCATCATCATCATCATCGTTTAACGTCCATATTCCACGCTTGCATGGGTTTGGACGGGAGTTTTCCCACTTGAGGCAAGAGTGGTTGTCTTGCTCGTATAGGACTGTCTGGCGGGTTTTCTACGGCTGGATGCCCTTCCTAACACCAACCACATTTACAGTGTGGAACTGGGAGGTTTTTACCGTGTTACCTACACGGCCACATTACAGCGTGGACTGTGTGTTTTTTTGTCGTGACACCTACACGACCTCATTTGTTTCAGCCTGGATGTTGTGGTACCAACATAACTTTGGGGTTGGGGTTATGTTGGCCATCTGCGGCCGCAACAAGGAGGGGAGGGGGCTTGCCCTTTCGTCCGGCAGCATTTTTAGATATTTTCTTCTAAATATTTACAAGATGTTAAGAATTAATTTATCTTGTACTCGTAGAAGACTATATAGCTTTTTTAGTTCATCCAGAGTAATTTTATGATTCTTCATATAATGTATTGCATTATATCTGCAAAGTGAAGAGCCTGTGTTTTTCTATAAAAATGTTAATGTTTCCAGTCATTGTAAATTATATTTGCTTCCTTTAGTATAATGTACTGAATTTCTCATTTATTATACTGGAAAATAAAGTTTTATATTTAGTGCTGCCATTAATTTTTGTTGTTATGCTTTACACATATGTAGCTGGCTTTCTATAAGGCTACATCTCATTGGAGGTTTGGGGGGGTGATTTAATGATAAAGGTCATCATCATCATATAACATCCACTTTTCCTGCTAGTAAGAGTTCAACTGGTCTATACAGACTGAATCAATACTCAAGCAGGGCTACTGACTACCCAGACAGGCAGGTGCTCCGCATCTTACTAACATATGGTTCCACAGTCTACCAAATAAATTTTATTGTGGCACCAGCACTACAGAGATTCTCAAGTCTCTGATACAATTGAAGGGTCCTCCAAAACCTTTGTCTGGCAAGCTTTCGACAGCTCAATGCCTTTCTTTTCATAGCTATACCATGTTAATGTTTTTCTAGTTTACAGGAAATAAAATTTGAATGCACACTTAAAATAGATACTGCAAGTCTAACATTCTAGTTATGCTATTAGTTCCACTGATGCGTAAACACGCATTAAGGCTACGGCACCTCTACGTATTCCTCACCGGACAGCCGGTGTGGGCCTCGTTTGTGAGACGAACCTTTCCCAGACTCGTCTCACTCACCGAGCTGCAATCCTGGGTCAAGCAAAGACCGAGAAAACTGGGCGCCTGGCACACTGAGTGTGCCCAGGCGCTCACCGCCCTCTGGCAGGCGGATCCGGTTATCAGTGGAGACTCCACCGCAACATTCTATAGAGGGCTGGTACGCAGCAGGTGCGACGACGCCCTCGGAGAAGCCCTAGACATGGAGGAGGACGAACTGGCCAGCCTGTTCGGTAGGACATTCAGCCCGGGACCTATGGACAACTTCCAGAAGTCCCTGGCCTGGCAGTGCTACCGAGGGGCTTTACCCGTTCGAGAAAGGCTCTACAGACACGGGCGCCCGGGTAGGGACCCCGCCAAAAAGATCTGTCCCAGATGCGTGTGCGACGAGGAAACCGTTGCACACGCATTAGTACACTGCTCGGGCGTAGCCGATCTGTGGGGCTATGTCGAACAACTGCTGTCAAGGGTGGGACCGATCCGGTTGACCACCGAGTCTATTGTAATGATCAAGCCGCCTCCCCCCTTCAAAGATGAAGCAGAGGCGGTGTTTCTGTGCGTAATAGCCATGGCGAAAGAGGTTGTATGGTGGACGCGTCTGAAAGGACTGAGGTCAGGCACCTTTCTCTCTGGCCAACAACTGGTCCGTTTCTTCCGATATCATTTCGGAAGAAGGATCAGGATGGAGAGAGAGGTGCTGCACCCCAGCCGTTTCTATGAAAGATGGGTGAAAGTGGCGAGAATGGCCCGTGTGAATGGGCCTTCACTCTACATCAGACTATAGGTGAGGAAGATGAAAGACCAAGGGAGCACCCCTTCTCTGTGCTCCTGAGGAGAAGGGTTGCACACTTTTTTCGGGGGTGTGTGCGACCCCCCAAGGCGCCTCCTCTCTATTGAGGATTTTGTTAAAAATTTTATTTTTTGTTATATCTTATTTTATTTTTATATTTTGTTATTGCCTCCTCCTTATTGAGGACGCCTTTTTGTGTAAACTCCCCCCATTGTACTTGTCCCACTTTTGATGCCCTAGTGGCAAATAAAAGAAACTTATATATAAGAAAGGCCCACAATCCAGTTGTTTTATCCAAGTTCCATTTTCTACATTTTAAATCTATAGTATTTTAACCATTTTCATACCAAACCACTTGAAACTGCCTCTGGTTTTAGGATATAAAACCGTTTATTTCAAAGTATATATATTTTTTCTAAAAACCTTCCATCATAGTTTTATGTAAGAACGTTTGTTAGATTATGTTCCAAATACTAACTTAGTAATGAGAGAATTCATTTTATCAAACCTGTCAAAATGATTTTAAAATAATAGTCAGTGTCTTTCATTAGAAATATGGTGACAAAAGGGTTAATTGATTCTGCAATAGGATCTAAATGAAATTCATAGAAATGTTCATGAGTAATAATGCTTGAATTCTGTTATCTGAATATTAAATAATGTGCGAAAATAGAGTCATTAATAAACAAACATCATAATTGTTATCATCATCATGTTGTTGTTGTTGCCAGACTTCTGCACAGTTTCTGTCTACCAAATCTCAATCACAAAACATTGGTAAACTTGAAGCTATTGTAGAAGATATACATCCAAGATGCTACACAGTAAGATTGAATCCGAAATCACATGCTTATGAAACAAACTCCTTAACCACAAAACCCTGCCTGCTTTTTGTTGTGTGGTTAGAGATGAAAGAATGGTGGACTCTACAGGCAGCAAGCCATTTTACTAACAGTTTGGCATACCAGAAAAATAAAACAACACAGTTTTCACTATAATTCTTGAGAGTGAGGGTTCAATGGTGGGTGACATAGCAGAGTTCCAGTAGATCTGGTTTTACAAAAGCTGTACTGGTAGCCATTAAGGAAAAGGAGAAGCTCAATATGATGGAGAAGGTTGCTGTTAATAGCTGTCTCCATCACCTTTGATATATTGGGAGTGTGATAGAGCATTAGTTGGTAGAAATAGAAGGGCTGTCTTTCTTGGGCACGAAACACTAGTATTTTGCCAAAGATCAGGATATATTCATGGTGTGTGTGTGTATGTGTGTGAGAGAGTGAGTATCTGTGGTAGATTCTGTGAGTGTAATGGGAGGAGCGATTGCTTTGTTGGTTTGAAGCAATCAGGAGTGCTTTTGTACTTGGTGTGTGTGTAATGGTGAGCCAGGTGGCGTGGAAAGGGATTGCTATATTTTCCTTACAATAAACAATCCTCTTTTATTCTTCTCATACGAAGAGTGAGACTACATGGACAGACTTAGCCTACAAGCCTTGACATGTCTAGAATAATCACCAGCAAAGTTACAAATAATACAATCCATGTTCACTGTCTTCTTTATTACTTGAATATCAGTTATAAAACAACTCTAATTACTGCTCTACAAAACTTTTAATAGCCATCACAACAATTAGCAGATGACATAGAAACATTAAAAAAATATAAGAACTGAAAAGGATGTTACTTGTCTTTCTTTGCATTATTAAATCCACATGGAGAGAAATTAATTAAAAATTAAATACATAAAATAAAAGCAGACCCAAAATATATATAAATATAAAAACTGAGTAATTAAAAAGTAGATTTTATTTTCATATAACCAGATGAGGTGGTAGAATGGGCAAGTGTGCGTTTATTGTAACAGCAATATTTAGAAGCCTTCTTTACCTCTTATTAATATATACTACAGGCAGAGCTGGCACCTAAGTATTCCATGCCCTAGGCTGCCTTTACAGTGTGTGTCCCATTCTTCCAAATAAAATGGTTTTAACTTAAAGGTTAGTATTTATCTATTTATTCATTTTAAATGTTGGTATAGAGTTAGTAAGCCATTACAAATTATGGGAAGTATCGAGTACTCCTTACAGTGTGTAATAAAAAAAGAACAAGTGGGACAAGTAATAATTTAAAAAATTGAAAAATGAAAAAAAAACAGAAAAAAAATGAAAAGTTCAAATATTGAAAGCAAATGGGAAGGAGATTATGCTTAAGAAACAAGGGAAGTTGTAAAACAGCTCGAAGTTTCTGTTGTAAGCTGGTGAACCTAATTTTTTACACTATATTTAGCACTATAATAAAGTATGGGATAGCATCAAGAAGAGCATTCAGTTGTAGGAAAACTGCTTCAGAAGGTCTAATCTAGTCCATGCCAGTATGCAAAGGTGTATTTAAAAATGATGATGATGATAATGATGATATACTGTACATATATGAAGATTGTTTACAGGTTATGCATTGTTGCATGATAGTACATGTTGTGCACCAGTAATTACACAATGTGGCAAGGTGTGTGTGTGTATGTATGCGTGAGGGTAGGATATCTAAATAGTTCTGCTACATTGTTCTATCATCATCACTGTTTAACATCCATTTTCCCATGCTAGCATGGGTTATACGAATTGTCCTGTTGTGAGATAGGCCAGGTTAGGTGATCATGCCTTGCTCAAACAGAACTGATTTTGGCTTGGTGCCCTTGGAGGCCCTTCCTAATGCCAATCACATTTACAATGAGTCCTGGGTACTTTTTGTTATGACACCTACCTGACCACTTTACAGTGTGGGCTGGGGACTTTGGTCAGAGAGGTAGGTATTTGGGCATGTGTGAGGGGCTGACTGTTAGGACGTGGGAGGTAAATGGAAGGGGGTATGACAGTGAAGGCGGTGCACATTAGATGTAAGCTTGGGTGGGGGTTGAAGGTAGGGCATATTATACATATGCATGTGTTCATGGAAAGGTGGGTCTTCTGTATTACTGCATAACGCCACAGATCTCAGTCCCGTGTCATTGTCTTTGAGAGGTGCAATTGTGCAAGGTCAGCTTTTATCACCTCATCCCAAGTCTTCCTCGGCCTCCCCACTCCACGGCTTCCATTAACTTTGAGTGCTCTGCACCTTTTTATACAGCTGTCATCCTTCATATGCATCACATGTTCATACCACCACAATCTCCTCTCCTGCACACTGCATCTGATTCCTCTTATGCCTAGTTTCTCTCTCAGTTCATTTATGCTTTGCCATTCATGTATATTACTATAACATGTTCATCAGAGCATGCAAGCAATCTAGGTTAGAAATCAATCACATTCACCTTGTCATTTTGCTACAATCCTTTCATAGTCATTTAAGTTTTTTAATAATATTTTTTAACTGCTACACAGATAAACCTATTTAAAAATGACAAAAACAAGTATTACATTTATTTAAAAACAAAAAAAAAACAATAGAGGTGAAGCTCATTCATCCAAATTAACATCCTTGATTAATTTGTTTACTGAAGAATATTACACTTTGAATTCTGAACACAAAAGTCATTTTGATGGTGATGATGATGATGATGGTAGCAGTGGTGGTGGGATCAACTGGATTTGTTTCAATCTTCTGTTATGGTTTCATTCTGTGCACAGAGACATTATTTATAAACTTACTATTTTATAGACCAATTTACATATCTATCGCATTCTTCACAGCTAGTTCAATTTATAAATTACTAAATGCCAAGAATGTGTTAAATATGCAAATCAATCTATCCAATTTACATAAACTCTTACTAATAGTGAGGTTATAAGCAGTATCTTCTTTCATTGCCACATTTCTAATGAAATACACTAGCAATGATTTTTAAATCATTTTGAAAATAACCAAGAATTTGGAGGGATTTACTAATGTAAATAACTCACTCATTATTTATCTGGTGTTTCAATCTAGATAAATTTACATTTTTGTATCATAGAACTGCTTTAAGCAGTTTGGTATCAAAAGGCTTAAAGAGAGTGCACAATTGCTGAAGAAAACCCAACATAGGATCAAAATTAATATGTTCACTCTTTTTCTGTCTGTGAAGGTATTTTATATAAAGACAAAGTGTTTAAGTCTGTCTGTGATATAGTGTTAGCTAAAATGTATAGATATATTCTCTAGTAAAGAATATCATTGAAATGAAACCGTGTTAATGCATCAGTAATTTATTAATCAAACTAGCTGCCAAGAATGCATTAAATATGTATACCAGTCTATCTGATTTACTTAAGCTTTGAGTAATAGGATCTTTATAAGCAGTGTCTCTTATTAAAGTAGGTATTCAGTTGTTGATGAAATCTGAACACAGGATGGAAACCCCAAAAGGTAAAGTTGATTGGATTCAAAGTCAAAACAAAATGATACAACTAAATATTGCAAGGCATTTTGTCCAATACTCTACTGATCCTGCCAATCTACCACCTTATAATAATGATGATGATGATAATAATAATAACAACAACAATATGATTTTTATTTGCCTCAAGGGCAACAAATGAAGAATATTACAAAGATAGGTTGCAAGATCATGGTGTGTGTGTGTGTGTACATATGTGTGAGTTAAAAAGAAAATATATATAAAAATGTAAAAATATAAGGTGGTCGTGCTGTTGACATGAGAAAAAAAGCACTCAGTCCATTCTGTAAGGTGGTCATGCTAGCAATACAACAAAAAGTACCCAGACCTGCTTGTTAGATGGTTGTTTTGGTGCCATGATAAAAAGCACCCAGTCCACAATGTAATATGGTTGGTTTTAGGAAGAGCACCCAGTCATAGAAACAGCCAAAATACAGATCCGTATAAGCAAGGCATGGTCACCTGACTTAACATGTCTCATAACGTGACAACCCATCTAACCTATGCAAGCATGGAAAATGAACGTTAAATGTTGATGAAGATGATATAATGTTATATGTCCCAAAGGAGGAACAGTCACCTTAGACAAATTGGGGGACCCACAAATCAGTAAATACCTTTCAACACTAAAGCATATGCTTTCACCTTGCAAGGAAATTACAAATGAAAACTCACATTGGAAACATCTAACCACACCTGGCTTGCTATTCTCCTCTACTTTCCACTAAATTTACTGGAAGTCAGCTTTCTTTTCTCACCTTTCTTTTCAAGTAGCAGCTGAAAATTTTGATGAGGGCTTGGCTGGAAAAGAAAGTGTTTGCTCTCACTCCTTACAATCTCTTCCCCAACACTATCTTTTTCACCATAGCTACCAGATAGATGAAAACTGCTCAGTCTTCTTCCTTACCAAATGAAAATGGCAGATAATATTGTCTACTAAACTGCTTGAATAATCACAGTTGGTTGAAGTTTTCAACTGAATGTATTATATGAGCCCCTAATGTGTTAATAGCTAGTTTGATGTTATTGAATTTTGGATTTCAATTTCTATACCCAGATAAAAATCTAAATAAACACAATCTTGTCACACAAATTATATAAACTAGTACATGATCCATTGTATTACAAACAGTAAAATTCTGTTTCATATTTTCATACACACATACATGTATTTATATATATATATAATTACATCGATCCAATAGAGGGACCAACAGTGCAAGTTGAAGGTAGTATAATAAGTAAGGCAATCAAAGATATGAAGACGGGCAAGGCGGCTGGGCCTTCGGAAATAGTTGCTGAAATGCTGAAAGCATCTGGAACGGTGGGACACACTATGGTCACCTGGATAGTAAACCAAGTTATACAGAATGGGGTTGTACCAAAGAATTGGCGTAGCAGCATCATCATTAACTGCTACAAGGGTAAAGGAGACGCCCTAGATAGGGGAAACTATAGAGGCATTAAATTAATTGACCAGGTCATGAAGGTCACAGAAAAAGTAATAGCACAACTAATCAGAGAGCGAATTGATCTAGATGAAATGCAGTTCGGGTTTGTGTCAGGTAAAAGTACCACAGACGCTCTTTTCATTGTACGACAACTACAGGAGAAGTACCTAGCTAAAAGTAAACCCCTCTACTTAGCTTTTGTAGACCTGGAGAAAGCCTTTGACAGAGTCCCCCGCTCCATTATCTGGTGGGCTCTTAGAAAACTAGGTGTAGATGAATGGCTTGTGAGAGCTATACAAGTCATGTATCAAGAAACAGTCAGCAAGGTTAGAATTAACAACGAATATAGTGAAGATTTTAGCGTAAGAGTTGGTGTTCATCAGGGCTCCGTCCTTAGCCTCCTCCTATTTATTATCGCCCTCCAAGCTATAACGGAGGAGCTCAAGACCGGCTGCCCATGGGAACTTCTATACGCAGATGATCTAACGCTCATAGCCGAATCAATGGCTGAACTAGAGAAGAAATTCCAAACATGGAAGCATTGCCTAGAATCAAAAGGCCTTAAAGTTAACTTGTCTAAGACCAAAGTCCTAATATGTAGGAAGTAGAATAGGGCACTAGTCCCATCTGGGAAATGGCCATGCTCAGTGTGTAGGAATGGAGTAGACAGAAACTCCATTTTATGTCCCAAATGCAAAGTATGGGTGCATAAAAGATGTAGTGGGATCACAGGTAAGCTAACTAAGAATATAGATTTTATATGTGGCCGGTGCTCTGGTGCAATAAGTAGCAGCAAATGCCCACAGAATACTAGCTCATTCCATTGCCCAGATGGTTCTATAGAAATAGTGGACACCTTCCGTTACCTGGGTGACAAAATCAGCAGTGGTGGAGGGTATTCCGAAAGTACTGTAGCTAGAGTCCGAACGGGATGGAAAAAGTTCAGAGAGCTTATACCACTATTGGCTGCTAAAGGTTTCTCTCTAAAAATAAAATGCAGGCTGTATGATGACTGCATACGAACAGCGATGTTACATGGCAGTGAGACATGGGCCTTGTGTGCAGAGGATATACGCAGACTGGAGAGGAACGAAGCTTGCATGCTCCGTTGGATGTGTAATAGTAATATACGCGAACGGCAAAGCATAAATGAACTAAGTGAGAAATTAGGAATAAAAGGGATCAGATGCTGTTTACTCGAGAGAAGACTACGTTGGTATGGTCACGTGATACGCATGAAAAATGGCAGCTGTATAAAAAAAGTGCAGGACGATCAAAATAGACAGTAGCTACGGAGTAGGCAGACCCAGAAAAACCTGGGACGACTTGATAAAATCTGACCTCACACACTTACACCTCTCCAAGACAATGTCACTGGACCAAGATCTTTGGCGCTACGTAGTAATACAGAAGACCCGCCTTGCCTAAGTACAAAGCAAAACCTTGTCAGTAGGCACCTCTTAACCAAAATACACCCCTGCCCCACTAACCCTACCCACACCGCCATCTACACCACCCCTTTCAATGTAAAGCTATGTTGGTGCCACAACATCCAGTCCTAAATAAATGAAGTCGTGTAGGTGTCACGACAAAAAAACACAGTCCACGCTGTAATGTGGCCATGTAGGGAACACGGTAAAAACCTCCCAGTCCACACTGTAAATGTGGTTGGTGTTAGGAAGGGCATCCAGCCATAGAAAACCCACCAGACAGTCCTGAGCAAGACAACCAATCTTGCCTCAAGTGGGACAATTCTCGTCCAGACCCATGCTAGCGTGGAAAATGGACGTTAAACGATGATGATGATGATGATGAATACAAACAGGCAACATGTGTTGAAATTTGAAAAAAAAATTTATTATACAATAGAGTCTCTAACATATGTTTCAATACAGTTATGTAATTGCCTACAAAAGCTGAATTATTACATAATTCACTACCTTGCACTGTGTAGTTAAATTCTGCATTTCATCAGAGAAATTCGGGAGAAACTAAAGTCAAGTGGATGAGATTGTGCTTATATAGTAAATTATGTATGAACATAGATATATCATCAATATATCTATGGTTAAATATATTAGATAATTTACATGTAAATTTAAACAAGTTGAAGTGGTGGTAAAAACCTGAAAGTAGCCATTGTGTTAGTGGGTCATTAGAAGAAATGGGTGTGGTGACGTATATTTTGTGATTGGTCATATTGTGAAATATCATTCACTATGGGTGTGGGCCTGTTAAAATAGGTAGGAGAGAGAATATATTTATAAAGAGGTAAAAGTTAGTGCAATATATAAAATTTATAGGAAAAGAACAAAGGATGAAGAAAGATAACGGAGATATTGCAGTTGATATCTATAATTTAGGCAGGTTGATGGCGCCAAGTGAGATATGGAGATAGAGGTAAATTGTTGACGTTGAAATAAAGAGATATAGAGGGTGTCCTCAAAATGTATACACTTTCATTAGCATGCTGTTGACGTCTGTATACATTTCTGGGGGACATCCTGTATATGGCTTTAATAAAAGGGAATTAATGTGGATATGTATGGATGCTGGAATTATCATGAAAATAGATGCAGAGATGTAGGATTGAATCTAATATAGTTGTGACAGTTGGTGGTGTTTGTGCTGTAGAATCTAATTGTTTGGTAGCATGTTATCTCTCCATTATCTAAAGTGATTTATAAGTTAGTTGTGGTTGGGTGAATATGAAAGTAAGAGGGTGTATTACCTAAGCTAGTGTTATAGAACAAATATAATGGTATGTGGGTTGATCAGCAGTATAGATGAAATATTCTCTACGTAAAGAATAGGAGAATTTATTAGTATGGATGGTATTTTGAAAAGGTTCTATGTTGGCAATTAAAAATCCTGTCATGTCTTGAGTTTAACAGATCTTTTCTTGTCATAATCTTCAATACTTCTGAGGAACAAAGTTCACAATTTCGCCTTTCCCTATGATAGGGCCTATTATATTTTAAAATCAACCATGATAACTCATACACTAGGTCTGGCTTTTTGAATACATATAGTCTTTTTCTTTTAAGTTAGAGGTGGTACCTCTGTATTTATACATTCCCAAATTCGTTTTAATATCATATGGGTAAAAGATATTTTTAAACATACACTTTCCCATTAAGGAACACTTATTTGGCTGTCTACAATTTCAGTTTCTCCATGTGTCGATTGGAGTTTGTTTCCAATTAGGTAGTTAAGATGGTAAAAGAGATGTTAGTTAGTTGAGTAAGATTAACTCATTTGTTTATGAAGTTAGCAATTTGGATATGAATGCCATTGTTAAGTTTGTTAGGTTGAGTAGAGATTTTGTTAGTTCTGTTTATGCAGGTGTTATTTACCCTTTCAGGGGCAAGTGGGTTGCTTTTACAATAAGCACAGGGACATTGTCATGAAATTTCTGTGGTTTGCTGTAGTTGAGATGGAAAGTTGGATGGTTTGTCTATTCAGAATCCTGTGGTATCTATGGGAGGGAGGAAAAGTTTTATCAGTTAACCTAAAGAAAAGATTTGAGATCTTAGTATTAATCTGATTGTTATGTGGAGGATTATACCATAGGTAGGAACTAGAGCAGGATTATTTTGATAGGGCCTTAGTTAGAGAATCTATTTGAATATTATTAGTGGTTTCATCAGTTAGGGGTTTTAAACAGTTACTCGCATGGGCCACTCTTGTTCTTTGCTTGCATTGGTATGAGCGTGAAGATTTCATCATGGATTTAAAGGGTTTCCAAATTCTTTCGCAAACTTCCTACTTTCCTTTGTGATTGAATGTAACCATTTCTTCCTTTTATGATCTGCAACCATTTTCAGCATCCAGTCATCTGTAGTTTTAAGGTATTATTGAGGTTACTGAGAAGTTGGTCTTTGCAGCCATAAGACCCACAGTGTCAACTTTCTGCTCAATAGGGAAAAGATGATTTTCATCCATAAATTTGTAGAAGGCATAAGAGGTAACTTAGCAAAGTCTAATGTCTAATGTAAGTAAGAAATATGACAAGGAAATACCTATATTGTATTCAGTGTAAGCTATGGGTACACAAGAGGCATATTGAGTTCACAGGAAAACTAACACAAAAAAGAGGTTTTAGGTGTGGCTAATGCAGAGGGGTAACTAGTAGTAAGAGCACCGGTAACATACACTCTTTCTAATTTAAAGAAGGCTCCAAAGATGTAGTTGATAGTTTCTGTTACCTAGGTGATCTAATTAATAACGGAAGGGTGGTAGTGCTCCAAAGGCAGAGTAACCAGAATAAGAACAAGGTAGAAAAAGTTCAGAGAGAAAATAGCTCTGCTGGCAACAAAGGGATTCTCACTCTAGACGAAGGGTAGATTATATGATGTCTATGCATGAAGTGTGATGTCACATAATTGAGACATGGACAAAGAATACAGATTATATGCAAAAACTATAAGAGAATGAATCAAGCATGCTTAGTTGGATGTGAAATATTAATGTGTTTAAACAATAAAGCATATACATATATCACACACACACATATTACGTATGTTTTTTTTGTGTGAATCTGTATTTACATTTATATAGATGATGATGATGAGGATATGTTCTCTCCTACCCTCTGTCACACTCCTAATACACTTTTCCTGTCCAACCCATACATGCATGTAAAGCTGGATACTGTCCAGAATATACTACCAAGCACAACTCACTCTCTTCAAGGCCACCTCATGACATATCGCTCACTCTGCCACAGTACCCTGTGCCATGGCAAAAAGCATTCAGTCCATCATGTACGGTGGTGGTGGTGCCATGAAGAAAGCTCCTAGTACACGATGTAAAATGGTTGCTGTTAGCTAGGGCATCCAGACATAGAAAACTAAGCTAAAAATGGATCATGTGAGAAAGACATGGTCACCTGGTCTGTCTAGCCTCATAATGTGACAGCGTGACTAACTCATATAAGCATGGGAAAATAGACGTTAACTGATGATGGTATTATCTTTTTATGTCCTGTGACTTCTCCCATCACCCCCAGGTATGAAAGGTTATAGATAGACAAACGAATACAATGAAAAGAGAGTCAGCAAGACAGACCAACAGAAAAAGAAGAACTGTGATATGGATTGGCAGTATTGGTAGAGAGTTGGACGCCATGCTTTGATGCATAGAGTTACGGCTCTTTTTATTCTGAGTTCAAATCCCGCCGAGGTTAACTTTGCCTTTCATCCTTACGGGGTTGATAAAATAAGGTACCAGTAATGAACTGGGTAATTGCTGGCTTTGTGCCAAAAGTAAAAACAATTATTAAGAGATACATTTTTGAGAAAAAACTCCATTCAGCTTATAGAATGCTTCTTTTTATTTTATATGCATGTTTTTAACTAATGAAATGGACTTTTTAGAAATAGTACTATGAAATCAAAGCCTTAACAGAGAAAGAGAGAATAGAATACAAACATAATATAGATTGAGTGATTAAAAACTTCACTTTATAACTAACCCATGTGATTTTATATTCAATACTACTCTGCAGCAACAGCCTCGACTCAACCCAAGCCTTGTGAATGAAACTTGGTATATAGAAATTATATAGAAGCTCTTCAGATAGGCTGTACACAGGGCCATATTTAGATCTTGTGGAACCCCGGAACAGTTTAGGTTTGGAGGATCAGGGGCAGTTCAGAGTGTGGCGGGCTATTCCTTGAGGGGCCCCTGTTTGACAAGGGGTGCTCAGGGCATTCCCCCCCCCCCCCCGATCAATCCGACTCTGGCTGTACAAGCTCTTAAAAATGGAGTTAAGTTGTTGCCCAGCTGGGTTCCTTTAATTGAATAAAATCTGTTGCAAGCAATAACTATTTACTTCTGCCCACTATTTTGAAAGACTCTAACCCCACCTAAAAAAAAAACATACCATATTTTCTTTGCTTTTTTTTTTTTTATTAAAAAAAAAAGCAAATAAAATATGGTACCATTCTTTTGCTTTCTTTGAAAAAAAAAAAACAATTCATTCAATTTTCCATTAAATAAAATACAATATTCATTTTTACATCTTCACTCGTTCTTGTTTTCCTTCCTCTGACTTATTTTTATTGATTTGTTTCTTTTGAAAATCATATTAATTATATAAATTGCGTGTATTTACAATAGAAAATGGAATGTGTTGGCGTTTGCCGTCTGTTGTAAATGGTTTGAGTATATGCAACTGGGGCGGCTAAGTGGCACAATAGCTAGAACATCAGATAAAATGTTTTGCGGGTATCGTTTCAGCTCTCTGCACTCTGAGTTCAAAACCCACCGAGGTCAGCTTTGCCTTTCATCCTCCAGAGGTCGATAAAAAAAGTACCAGTGGGATCAATTCTTTCTCTGTTTCTGACTTCCTAACTATCACCCTCTTCTTTTTTGGAAGACATCCGCTGTATTCAGCCCCTGAGAGGTGGGCTTCGCCAAATTTAAAATGCATAACATATTGTATGTCATTACGGTGCCCCTATGATTACACCAGGAGATATGGGTCTGGAAAGTTCCTCGCCAAAGTGCAGGCCTATGCAAGTTTGTATATGTGTGCGTGTGCGCGCGCATTGTAAAAGAATAGTAGTTGCTTATATATGTAAATCTAAGCCTCTCTTCATACCAGCGATGTTGTCCAAGGGCAGATACAGCTTGGGTACCTATGTCACTTCAAGTGTTGCAGCTGGAACAATTCCGGTGATCCGTACTTTATTGATCCCGAAAAGATGAAAGACATCGGCAATATCTGAACTGAGAGCGCAAAGAGACGGAAAAAATTATATGGTCTTATGATTCTGCCAAATACTTGATTAAGAGCAAAAATATTCTGAAGATTAGGTAGAGAATGGACAACATTCAAGTTATTTTTTAGCTCTAGGTCAGCCTTATTAAGTAGAAATACGAATAAAATGTTACCGCAGTGACCACCCCAGCACTACATTAATCACGGTAGGGTGTGATCTGATTTTGGTGGGATATTTGGCTGCTATTTCTAGTAGGTTGCAGTGGCTCCCCTTTCGACAACATTCTATTTTTTTTTACATGCATGCGCAAGAGGAAATAAATATACAAAGATGCAGCTTAAGAAAGCTGGTAAAATATAAACTCTTTTATTTTTCTTTCAATGGTATATTGTTATAATATCAATTTCAAATTAGTAAATGTTAGATAACAAAGATGAAATATAGTTAATACTAATAATTACTAGCAGTTATGGTAGAAAGACCAAATATAACATAAATGAATCGATTATGAGCGAAAGAAAGATAACAATAACAAAGAGGATAGAATTAAATACTAATAATTACTAGTAGTTAGTGTTGTGTACAGTAGTATAGAAAGCCCAAATATGAGATAATGAATCGATTATCAGTGGCAGAAGAAGACGGGGGAGAATATGATAATGACCTGGTGGTGACGTCAGTGAAACAAGCGCGAGTTGGCAGCGATCTAATACGTCCATTTATTTAGTCGCTCGGCTTTTCCGCTCTTACATATAAATACGTGACTACTATATTACTGAACACCACATATAACAAATTCTGTTAGTCTTATCATTTATGTTGGCTCAGTCTTATCGTTTCTCAGCTAAAAAGCCTCTAATTTAAAGTTATTTTTTTAACATAGTATTGTATCTGAAATGGACCAAACTTCATCGACGACCTCTCACACAGGTGTGTTCAATATTAATTTATCTCTCTCTATATATATTTAATGTTTCATTTTATTTATTTTTCGTTTATTTGTTATCTTCAGCTTTTTTTTTATATTATGATTTTATATATATAAATTACCAAATAACTACTTATCTTCATTCAAATCTTTTATCATACTCGCTTTTACTTAAATGTTGCGCTTGGCTTCTAATTGCCATGACTTAAACAACAATGCACTGTTACATTATAAATTTTACTTTCTCATTCAACTTTTATGTAAAGCATTCACTGAATCGTAATATGATTTACCCAATCACATCTTTCAGTCAATATATAAATACGATGAATACGTCTTTTAGAAACTGATCTCTTAACTTCAGTACGATTTAAAGAGAAAGCAGCATGGCGTGAAAGATTTCCTATATCTCTAGAAAAAAAGGTCCTTAATGTTTTGTCGCTTGGAATCAATATATACTGATAGTTATTTAGTGACTATCATGTTACAGATCCATTCATATATTTCCAATAAATCATTCAAGATGTCACCAAGAAGATCTACAGCTGGCTATTAATTGTAGTTGAAAATTTATTTTAATGCCATTGTTATTCACCTGCTACGTTCTTGTTTATTACTGCAATCTTCAGTATCATCTAATATAACAAAAGGAGTTTATCGCAACATTTTACTAACATTTTAAATAATAGCGTTTTTTTTTAAAAATATGTCCATTCTCGTAAAATTTACGCAACCAGTAACACGTGTTGAAAAATATATATAAAAAAATCATTTGGCAGCCTCAGAAGAATTATATATAGCTTGTTTAATTGAGGGGATTTTGTGGGGATGCAACCCGACTATTCAATATCCATCTATTGCAGTAATTTTTAAATCTTAACGTGTCACATCCCACGGGTGGGCTGGTTAATATGTATATTTCAGGGAGCACACACTTTTTTTATTTTGTAAATTTCTAAATTTTATATTGAATGGGAGCATAACATTTTAAGGTTTCGTCATGAGGCGTGGAGCAAAAAGGTTAAGAACCAATTAATTCTTATTGTTTTAAGTTTTAAGGTTTTTTTTTTTTTGTAAATAAAAAAAAATTACGCTTCACATGTTTGTATAAGATTTATTTTCCGGCGCAAAGAGGCGTATTACCGAACCACATGATTGTTCAGAGTTTTATATATATATATAATATATATATATAGTTAAAAGAAGACAAAATTATGTTTTTTCCTATGCAAAATGAAACAAATTATTCATTAGACCACGGAGATGTTCATAACCGAATATTTTCCGTTTTTACTGTAACAACAACGCGTCTAAAAATAAAATTCAATACGCGCTAGCGAGAGAGAGCCTCCACGTGGTTCATTGATCGATTCTTCTAGAAAGGTAGAATTAGAAATCTCACTCAAGTACTGAATAGTAAAAAAAACAACCCAAAACACGCTGCTGGATTTTCTTAAGATAAAGTTGTTGCTGTTTTATGCAACTTCTTGATAAAACTTAGGTAAACATGTGATTTATATGGGATTTGTGGTCATTTAATAAGAATAGCCACATAAAGATTCCTTCGTTGTTTCGTTGGGTTTAGTTTTTAGTCAAGTGATACTTTTTGACATAGGCAATGATTAAGATGTCTTTTCATTTTTCAGTATTTAAAAAAAAAATAGTTCTTTAATGAAAATTTAATCGATGGGCCCTGTGTTGCACAGTGAGTGCCAGATGACTATATATCTTTTTAGAATAAAACAAATTATTCAATATCTTTCGAAAGATGTCAGAAAATGAGTTTATTTAGGGACGGAATTGAATTGTCAATTGGATTGGATCTTAGCATCGGCCGACTTGTTCTTTAGATGTTTTTCTTTTGAAGTAGTTTCACACCTTCCAATCCAGGTTATAAGTAACAAAAAAAAATGTTATTTAATATCTTTGAACGATCTGAGAAGTTACTCAATGCTAAAACTCTGACAGTCTCCTTGTAAATTATCAGCAACTAGTTCAGACAACCTTTCCATTTCAGCTAGTATTCTGGATCTTGAAAATGAGCTTCCATCTGAAATCTTTTTTTTATGGTCGGGATCAGCCTTCATTCCATTCTCTCCTAGTCTTGCTCCATATTTTAAGTTTGTGCTCAAGTGACAGAATCAATATGCTTGCTGCGATTGACATGATATTGAAACCTATCACCGTACGCAACTTACTAATCTGACCCAAACTAAAAGCGAGTCTCTACAGTTTGTAAGCTTAGGCGTTACCATGCCAAATATTGGACAGACATCTGGGCTCAATTTCGTTGATCAACTGTCGATCTTCTGTGCGATTTTATCGCAGAAGCTTATTTCCTCAATTATATATCATTTTCCCATATATGAGCTTCCATCTGAAATACGAACAAAAGACAATGCATTTCGTTGTAGCATATGCAAAAAAGTTATGTTTGTGCCACCCATGCATGAGAAAATGGTTATGGGATGGCAATTCTCGAAACTGGGATTCAGTCATTCTATGTACGTGTATGTATAAAATGAGCAGAACATACAAAAACAAAAAAAAACTGTATTTTGTGTACAAAGCTATTGAGGATGGCATATAGCTTTCAGTATAATGCTAAGCTTTCCCTACATAATTTGTGTATACTCACTCTTTGAACAAAAAATACAAACTTGTTTATCCTCAATAAATGTGGGAATTTTTAAAGGCGTGGTAGCAAATGTTATTAAACCATTTTGGAGATATGCTGGTGTGTATATATACATACATATATACACACAAACACATACATGTATGCATGAGGATATGGAAATACTCGGTTTGGTGCGCGGTTAGCCCACCGGGAGTGAGAGACCTCTAGTTCCTGTTAGGACATCATTCTAGAAGGAAAACCTGCGACACGATGGCAGCCAATGATGCTGACTTGTTCTGTTTGGATACCTGTCACCGTTGTTCCGAGGGTGGGGTTGGTCCCGTGCAAGGCCTTTCTTCACATTAAAAAAATCTTCAAGCACCAGGCATCACTTGATCTAAACGTGTGCTGCATGAGCATGGCCTTTTCGTTTTTCTTTCGCTGCAGCATATGCAAAATAGAATCTAAGTCCTTGGAAACACAAAAAAGTTATGTTTGTGCCACCCATGCATGAGAAAATGGTCATGGGATGGCAATTCTCGAAACTGGGATGCAGTCATTATATGTATGTGTATGCGGTGGATTGGCAGTATCGGTAGAGGGTCGGACGCCATGCTTTCCAGCATAGTTACGTCTCTTTACGATCTGAGTTCAAATCCCGCCGAGGTTGACTTTGCTTTTCATCCTTACGGGGTCGATAAAATAAAGTACCAGTAATGTACTGGGTAATTGCTGGCCTTGTGCCTAAAGTAGAAACAATTATATGTATGTGTATGTATAAAATGAGCAGAGCATGCAAAAGTGAATCGAGCCAGATATCATCATTCGAGATCTTAATTATTTAATGTTGAAGTTTTATTCTGTATCCGGTATTGTTGTTTAATAAATTGGAAAACAAAATACATTTTAAAAAATTTGACGAAAGCTAAATAGAAGTTGCTTTCATCATAAGATGCTTTTAATTTATCATTTATGCTTCCGTGTTCTTTCTGTTTATTCAATTCAGTAAATAAAAAATAAAAATTGAAGGTTTCTTTGAATGGGTGTTTGTGATGGTTGGGATATTTTAAGTGCTGGTATGGCTTCCAGAACTATCCATTAAAATAAATTAACTGTATTTTGTGTACAAAGCTATTGAGGGTGGCAAATATAGCCTTCACTATAATGCTATAACTTATTGCGTATACTTTTTGAACAAACTTGTTTATCCTCAATAAATGCGGGAATTTTTAAAGGTGTGGTTGCAAACGAACGTTATTGGCGCCATAATGCAAACAATCAATATAACACAAGCTCGCGTAGTCCTTGACCTCTTAACGAAATTACTTTCAATTAACTCAATCGTTTTTAAACAGGATCTCCCGTTATCTAGTTTTGCAACTAAGGGCAGACGACAGGCGGGAACAAAGAGATGGCTACGCAGTTTCATGGCCTGCTAGAAATAGCAGCCTTGACAATGTAGTGTTGGTTATACGGGAAGATGAGATGGTCACTGTTAAAACTTATATGATCATATGTCTTCTTATCGATCAGGCTTACGTTTGGGTAAACAATAACTACGTGATGATTACAGCTAGATTAATCGTACAAACTATATTTGATCATCTTCCAATTTGTTATGTATATATATATCCTGACAATTGTTGTCTCTTCTTCACCCATTCTATGTCTGTCTTTGAAAAGCTAGACTATTCACCATGGTTGTGTTAAGTTGCTTCGCAACCATGTAGTTCTGGGTTCGATCCCATTGCGTGGCAAGTGTTTTTATTAATGCCTTCTGGTAGTCGCCCCCCCCCCCCCCCCCTCCACATACATACATATATATATATAATGTGTGTGTGTTTCACTCTCTGTAAAGGTCATATCAACACCATATAATTCAGCAGTGGTATTTGTTTGTTCCTCTTAAACAATACATAGTATAACTAGTTTAGTGTCGCTCCACAATTTGTTTTCTCATAAACTGTCTTAATATTGAATGATTTTAATGACATTTTGTAGAGATACATTTTCGAAGGTGCTGATTACGATTTTCTTTTTCTTTTGCAAGTCATAGTAGTAGAAATGGCATTACATTCCAATATAAAATCTATTGCATTATCCAGTGATATGACACTAGAAACACAGATCGAAAGTATACAATTATGAAAGTCTAGAAAAAAAAATAGCATCAACAATATAGTAAGAAAAAATATGCATTAAGTTACAAGGAAACAAACCTGGGGGGTTGGGTTGTAGTTATGCTCAATACATCCCATAACTTAAGCGGTTCGACAAACGCCAGTGATGTATCTCATACTTAAAAATAGTAAAGTATGAATTGGCGTGAGGATGGTCATCTGGTGATAGAAAAACAGTCTCTTAAAAGTTTCATCTACCCATACCAGACGTAAAAAGGATTATGATTGTAATGAAGGCTAATGGAGTTCTGATATGCAAGCCTATATGAATAACTTCAAACACTCAAAATATCTCTCTTTACCCTTCGATAATCCATCTTGGGACATATTACATGTGTTCTCATATGTGGATATGCCACAGAGTTTTCACTTCATGTCCTTCTTCAATATTCCTCATTTACCATCACTGTTGCATATGATGTGTTGAGTAGATTCTCAAGTTAACAAGCCTGAATTACTGGTTGTTTCATTTATGATTGGTTCAGTTTAAACACTTTCATTGGGTTGTAGTTATCTTCGGTATAATTTCATTGGTTTTTCACATACTCAAGACTTCTTTACTAAAAATTCTTCTGTTGTGCTAAATATTTTTACCATTTCATGTAGCCATATTAAGGACTTTTACAGTATGGTAGGTTTGTATTACTTGTAATTTTGAATTAAGAAGTTTTTAGCTGTTTGGTTGAACATTTTCTGGTCTATGTCTCTCAAATCTGGTATGAGCTTGATAGAGATGTCATTTTACTGTGATGGCATCGGTGAGATGGATTTGCAACTTAATCTATCTCCAATTATCATAATCCTGCATCATCTCTTCTATGAAGCCTAAGTGTACTCAGATCTATCATCAATACTTAACACATATACTTGAATCAAAATCAATCTTATGTAAAAGTTAACCCATTTTGGAGGAGAGCTAAAAATCTGGAAATGTTCATGTATTTCATGTTAAAAGGTGATATCAAGTTTTCTTGTAACTAGTCAACATTTTGTTGGATTATCCTGTATATAAATATGGGAAAGAAACAAAATTTTTCCATATTGTGTGTTTTAACGAAGTTCACTCAAACATTAGATTATGAATTTGTAAAGTTTATTATTGAAAAAAAGCCCACTGCAATTACTATAATCCATTTAGTGTGATACAAAATACATCGCACCAACATTTATTATAGAAACTAGACCATATGAATTTACTTGTATAATTCATTATAGTTATTTCTGGAATGAGTAATACTTATACAGTTATGAAGCAATGTAACCAGTGTTATCAAATAAGCAATGATAGGCAAAACCTCTGATTCTGCATAATGACTCACTAGCTTAGCACCAATCTATCCCTAGCATTTTCTGCCTGAAAGACCATGTCAAATCAATTTTGGACCATTTGCACTTAATTTTATTTTATCCATTCATAAGGAATGTATAGAGCAATAGTCATAACAAATCTGATTCCAGAAAGGCTGAATTTCACTAAGTTGCTCTTACCATTTTGAAATTCTAATCTGTATCTCACCAGTTTAAAAGATTATGAAATTGAATTGACATATGCAATTATTGGTAGTAAACTGAATTTTACTAATTTTACCAATTTGTGAGGTAACTGCTCACTGATATACAAGCATGCATAGAAAACAGATTTATAAAGAATGAACAAAGGAACGCTACATGCAAGCATGTAAAAGTGATTGAGTTAGTATTTGGTAACAAAAATATTTTTGGTTAGTGAATATCATGATTTCTTTGTTTTCTGTGGCCTCTGACCAAGTTAAGGAAAAATAATTGAATAAATACAGAACAAACGTTTGTGTCATGACTTCTCATATGTTTATGATTGAATACATTCATAAGAGCAGTTATGAGGAGTGAAGTAGCTCCACAATGATCAACTAAACAAGGCTTAAGATGTTGAGTAAAATTGGTTGGCTTTCTTTTGAGCTAGCCAATCAAATAATTGGTAAACTGCTCATAAGTATTGCACTGTAAATGTTTTTCTAGTGTGATCTGGCATTGATTCATCCTCTTTTGGTTTTGACATTAAGCAATCAGTTGTTTAACTGATCATCTATCTTGTGAATTAACATGTAAGTGGTTGAGTATTCCACAGATGTGGATCCTTAATGTAAATACCCAAATGAATCAGCATGACAGTATGTAACAAGCTTGGACCTTTGAATTATAAGTATTGGCCATCCGATGGGTTTCTAAACAATTTCCATACTGGAGCATTTTCTCTATTCTCATAGATGTTGATATCTGCCAGAATAACCTAACTGGAAAGTTCACATTGTTACCAAATATACATGTGTAAAAGTCAACACCATATGTTTAGATTTTCCCATGGATCTCAGGTAAAAGTCAGCTCTAGTTTTTCACAGACAACAGACCAACATTTGTGAATCGAAATATTATCCTGATCATAAATGTTATGAAAAGGAAATGAAATTTTCTCTTATTGTATTGAGAAACCAAATAAGGCCACATCAATATTATAAATATTCCTTTGCCATTCCGAGTTCAAATCCCGTCGAAGTTAACGGGGTCGATAAAATAAAGTACCAGTAATGTACTGGCCTTGTGCCAATAGTAGAACCAATTATCTAGATAAACCATTGCTCCCGGATCCAGTGGTGATATGTATTTCTTGTGAAATGTTTCGTTTGTTTGCTTGTTGTGCAAACAGTCATAGCTACAATACAGCTAGGCCAAAATTCATTAAGATAATATTACTGGGGCAGTATATAACACTGATGGCACATGGCTTAGTGGTTAGAGCAGTGGGCTTGCAATCATGAGGTTGTGTGTTTGATTCCCAGACCAAGGTGTTCATTGTTGTCCTTGAGTAAGACACTTTATTTCATGTTGCTCCAGTTCACTCAGTTGGACAACATCTATGACATGGATAGGGGAGACTGGTGTGTACAGTTGACTGCTGGTCTGCCACAGAAATACCTTGCTTGTTCTTGAAAGGGAACCTTCCAGGTACAAATCCCATGGTTATTTGTGGGTGAAGAGGGTCTTTACCCTTGTATATAACACCATTATATATTTACCAGTAGTTAACTATAATTATCATATCTTTGGAAGGGTATTTACAATATATTTTAGTAACACAAAAAAAGATACAGGTCTACCTATCGTTTGCAGATGTAAACACTGCTTGGTTGAAATGTATTGACAATATATTATTACTAAGGGCGGTGGATTGGCAGTATCAGTAGAGGGTCGGACGCCATGCTTCGCAGCACAGTTACGTCCCTTTACGGACTGAGTTCAAAATCCGCCGAGGTTAACTTTGCCTTTCATCCTTAAGGGGTCGATAAAATAAAGTACCAGTAATACACTGGGATAATTGCTGGCCTTGTGCCAAAAGTAGAAACAATTATTACTAAGTTTCAGATTGTTGAATTTTAAAAATAAAATACTGATCCTCTATTTATTTTACAGTAATACTTTGCTCTTGTTTCATGGAATAACAAGACTTGATTCCTTCTTGCTTCCATGCAAGCTTTAATTGGTATATGCAGCTGTAGATCGCTCTTAGCTACAGTGATCAGTAAAATTATTATGACAGTCAAATATATATTAAAAAAACAAACAAACAAGTAGCTTAAAATGTTATTTGAAGCATTACAAAAAACAGACAAGGGAATCATGATAATTATACTTTGAGATTTAAATTTTTATTTAGCCAGCTAGCTGAGTGTAATGGAGAGCAAGTGAAAATATTTGAGAGCTATGTGGCCTTATGTGTTTGGATGTATAGAAACATTGGCATTATTAGTGTAATTCATTTTGTTGTTTTATTCATTTAGAATCCACTTGAGCTTGTATTTTGGATTGTAGTGTGAATTTTAACCCCTTGAAAGTAGTATCAATGTAGTGGTTGACCTATAAATTTAACCTAAAAAGTAGTAATCTGACTTTTACATAAGTGTATATGCTTCTGTATGTGCGAATGTTTCATCTGATGTGACAATCACAAATTGTAACAAAAACATTTGTGTAACCTTAACAAACTCTTTTGATTATGTCATTGTTTTATTTGATCTATGAATTAGCAATTCAATATTTTGTCTAGTTCTATGTACTTCTTTTAAAATGATTTTTCATGAACTGTTACGGTATAATCTTTTTCTGTGTGTGTGTATTGCTTTTTGTATATGCTAGCAAAGTCCATGTGAATTTTGTAAAAGTTTTTTCCCAGCTGGATACCATTGCTAAGTAAGAGTGAAACCTATTTGTAAGCTAAACAGTGTGTCAAATGGTGGATCTACTATGAAACTAATGAAGCTTAATCTTCATGGACTCCAGAAGCAACTTATTGTCCTATTGTTACTGCTTGTGAAGGAGTCCCCTTATTGGTTCAAGCTTCACCCACACTTATGTGTTTTGGTTTAGCAAAATGATTGTAATATTTAAATCATATAATCAAACATCTTAAACCTTACAATAATTGGTAGTCGTATCTCATGTATATACTTTTCTATTATTCTTTTGACCTTTTCACATCAGTGGCTTCTGAAATTCTGACCTATGATTTGCTTCAATCTCCTTTGGTCAGGGGTCAGGAAACATTTCAATCTGAAGAGCCAAAAATAGACTTGAGACTATTCGTAGCAGTATAATTTATTATAAACCAACATACATGAATTTAGCTAACGATTTTACTTACACAATGCAAATTTTAGCTTTGAATCTCATTTGGAATTGCTTCAGTGTCTGGCTAATAAGTTGTGTTATTTATTTTAACAATAAAATAGTAAAAAAGATGTTTAGCTTTAAAGCTCATATTCTGTATTTTGTTTGTAAAATTATCCATGGCAAATTATCTTTTATACTCTGACACTTAAGCTATGTTCTATGCCAACAGCCATCTTCCCTTGATAGATGGCCTGCCATAATCTAGCATTTCTTTACAGATCTGTGACACTTATGTTTGTTTGTTTTTATTCATTTCTTTTACATCTAAATGCTCCTTAATGAAGCTATCTCTTCTAAGCGAATGTAAAACTAGTGTAGGTATGTAGATTTAGTTTTGTTGGATAACTTCTAGTGTTTGTGTTATGTTAAAAATATGGCAGTTGACACTAGGAAGAATGTCACAGGAATCACTAATATTTCATGAATTCAGAGCGAGACCTACAAAGATAGTGTATTGAAAACCTATTAAATTTTGGGAGTATGGAGATACAAGGACACAGTATGAATGACAAGATGAGAATCAAGTGAGTTGAGTGCCTGAGTGGAGATGGCATGAAATTAGCCTGTTCTGAGGAGCAGAGGCCACTGTTCTAGGTGAACTTGAACTCATAGAAGTGCATGTAGATGATTACACATTTTCCTTTGTTTTTGAGTTTCTGGTCATCGTGTTTACCTAGGAATATCAATATTCAGAAGTAATATTCCAATAACTTCTAGGGTTAAAGCTCAGGAAAAAATCCTCTACAAATTTAGGACAAGTCAATGAGACTTAATAAGGATTATGCAAGCTCGTCAGCTTGCTTATCATACATACCTTCAGCAGCAGTGTCAGCAGTTACATTCCAATCTTTCCACACGTTGCTTGAATATAAATAGTATTTAACAGACAGCTATAGCGTAAGAGCTTCAGAAACATCTCTGTCTTGATACACTCTACAACCTGGCATTGCTTTTACTACCACTAAAATCTTGCAATGAAGGTATTGAATGATTTCTTAAACCCCAGTAAACCTGAGGGTGCACAATTTTATTATGATGGTAGGTAAATTTTAATGGGTTTTTTTCCTCCCTTTGTTATTTTATATTTCATCAAACTAACATTTCTTTTTTGTTTAATCTTAATGTCTATAAGTTTAATTTGTGATGACTGCCACATATCATTAAATAAATATGTGTAAAAGTTTTTCAGTTTATTTGAGATAAAGACTTCGTAATGAATATGAAACTATTATTGTGTGATACAGAAAATGTTGCTCTTGTTAAAAGGGAAGTATTTTAGTGACAATATAAAACTAATTATTGCATCAGAAAATTTCATTGTTTTTATCTTTTTGCAGATTCCATCGACAGCATGGAATTAGATAATGAAGGCATAGAAAAAGAGATGGTTTTTGTTGACAGTAATCATCATAAAGATTTGCTGTCTTCTTTAAACTTGTTACAGAAAAGTGGACAGTTCTGTGATGTGACGCTGGTAGTTGGGAAACATGAAATCGCTGCTCATAAAGCAGTCATGGCTGCTGTTAGCTCTTATTTTTTCAATCTGTTTACCACAAAAGATTCAGTTAATATGTATGAATTAACTGATATTGACTACCGTAGTTTCCAGCACTTACTCAACTATGCCTATACTGGACAGTAAGTTAACTTTTTGTATACTTTCCTTTTATTTGTTTTATATAAACCTTACATGCTATTTTATTCTTTTTGTTATTTTCATTTAAAGCTTGAAGAATGAAAATAAGGTAAAAAAATATGTTGATATTTTGCTTAATTTAAAATATCTACAAAGTTTGGTAGTTAATTGAAATTTAAATCTTTAGTTAATTTAGATGAGCAGTGAAAGAGTAATTAAGTTTTTTTTTTTAAATATACACATAATTAGCATTAGTTTGTTTGCTTTTTGTCTTTTAACATTAAGAAACATTTGATAGCTTTCAAAAAATATCTTCAGGCTTATTTATTTTCATAATTTCACATAATAAAAAAAAATATTGTTAGCTGCATTAATATCTTGCTTTTAGTAGTGCCATACAATTTATAACTTACTTTAAACTACCTTGTTAATAATGTATCTATCTCAGATGTTAATTTTTATATTTGCTCTGTAACAGATACTGTCATGTCAAAGTGGAACTCCAAAAGTGGGTGAGCTTCACTTATGATATATTCACTAGTGAAACAAAAATCCAATATGCTGAAGTATGTTTTTATTTAGTATTATTATAATTTAGATTTATGAGCATTTTCTTCATTGTCTATTTCTTTATTACTTTTTAAGAATATATATATATTTTTTAATTTTTGATTGTCCACTTGATCTATTTTTACTATATCTGCAATATGTACACACATTTCTTGTAAAGCCCTTTTTAAAATTTATTTTCAGGTCCGAGAATATTTTTTCTTCAAATGTTTGCTAATCTTAGTCATTTTAAAATTTTACTTTTATTCAAATAGATTCATTAATAAAAGTTCCTTTTTTGTCTTTTTTTTTTTTTTTTTTTTTTAGTAAAGATGAAATTTGAACATGCATTTTCTCCTCATTATATTGTACAGTTTTAAAGTTTTATAAGAAATTTTTTAAAAATATTCTAGCTTATGAATTGTGCATAGAGAATATTTAATGTGTGCAATGTTCTCATGTTCAAATAAATATATAAAGTTGTATGTGAACCTAGAGCTGATGAACACTAGATGAAATCCAACTAGCAATAAAAAGTTTATGCTAGTCACATGCTGTGTATGTATAGCTGTCAACTTTTCTCTCCAACAAACTATCTAATTTTGGAACCAAGTCCTAAAATAGTCATGGCTGGAAAGACAAGCAAATGGTTTCAGCTAAGCAAATTTACTTTGGCAAGATAGTGATGTGGTCGTATTACAGAAGACTAAACAAGAGTTGATGAATTTTGCTGGTTTGGTGTTTGCATTTTCAATCCTATCAAAAAGCAGATTTTCATTTGTCTTGGTCAGCCAAATAGGTAGTGACAAATTAAAAGAAATGCTTCAAATCCACTATTGTCTTCTACAGTTGGAAATTTTTAACCTAGATCACTGTCACAAACAAACATTGATTAGATCTATTCTGAAAAGGCTTATTTATATAATAAAGTTGAATTTTGAATATAAAATAGTGTACTAATATATATTTCCCCTTGTTCATTGTCTTTATCTTTTTTTATCTAAAAATTATACAGGAAAAATTTGTTTTACAAATTTCTATGAAATATTTCTTTTTCTAGTTACATCCATTTTTGTCAATCATAAATATATACATTTCAAGTATATAGAATATATGATATAAAATATCTAAATGAATAAAAAAGATAAAGACTTATATTTATCTTAATATAGTTGTGTCCAAATCCATATTGATTTTTTTTTTTTCTAAAATCCTAACCATTCTAGAATTTTGGAGAATTAGTTCATCATTCTTTATATTTTTTTAATTTGCATTCTTATTTTTATTAACCTATTTTGCTGGCACATGAACATGCTATTACTTTTTCCTAGTATTAAAACACTGAAATTGATTTTATTCAATTTGAATGAACATGCTGCTATACTGATTTTCTTTTCTTTATTTCTTTTTGTTTAAATATTTCTTTATAGCACTAAAATGTCATGTATTTTATGAATTTTTCTACTTCATATGGCAATTACCAATCACTCTATTTCATGATATTGAATTTACTATATGAAGAAAAAGAAAAATGAAGCAATTTTTAATAATATATATATATAAAAAATTTTATAATCTAGTTATATATTCTAGACTTTTTTTTTTTTAGAAATCCCTTAGAATCGTTTAATATTTTTCTAATTTATATTTTTTTTAACCCAATAATTTTACATTTGAGACTTCAAATGGAATAAATCTTAAGTTCTTACATATGCTGCTATAAATGTGAAAATAGGAACCACTCTCTTGATACAACTGGCAGAAATTGTAATATTTTCAAGAAAAACCCAATTTCACAAAAAAATCATTTAGATTGAACAATATATCAGTTGGTAATCATTTATATAATAGTGTCTTTAATCATAACTGGGTTGGTAATTGATCAAAAAGGAAGAAAAATATTTATTTTATTCCAACCACCAAGTTTTTCTTAATGCTTTTACAGTCTGCTCTGAAGGTCATCCACTAATATATTACATTAAGTCCACTGTTAATAAATGAATATTTATTCAAATTTAATTAAAATGTAAAGATTCCTTTGATAAACATTTACAATCAAACTCTAAAATAGTTTGAGATTTACTGTCTATTCTTAATCTAAGAGATTCTGTATATCCATAAACAATTGCATTTAACATTATTCCTTTGCCCTCTTTATTGTTATTTTCCCTTAAAAGAAAAATTTCTTCGCTTCCTCTGTGAATTGAATAAAGTTAACTTTATCTCAATTCAGACTCCATTCATGATCATCACTGCAGACTGTAATATAGTTATCATAAATATAAATTGTTTTCCTCTGTCTTTACTGTACTACAGGCGGGTAAGTTGACTACTGTAATGTACGGTAACAAGCTCTCTTTATGCCTCCTGCAGACTGCAGCTTCCAGGTGCGGAGGTAAAGACAGTATACAAGGCAGCCATGCAATTGCGGATTGCTTCAGCAGCCAAGGCCTGCTCTGATTTCCTGGTGGCTAACCTCTCCCTTTCAAATTGTCTTGGTATTTATCATTCTTGGGACACATTCTCTTGGTTTGTCAGTAGTTAATATCCTTAACTGCAGCATTTTTTGCAGTTGAGAAACTTTTCTCCCTCCCTCTTTCTTTCTCTCTATTTCTCTCTTTTTCTCTCTTTCCCTCTCTTTTTCTCCTCTTTCTTTCCCTCTTTCATCCAAACTTTCCTTTTTTCACTCTCACCCTCTCATTTACATTTTTTTTCTCTTTCCCTCAGTACATTAATTTTTAAAAATATATTTAATTAATATCTCATCTTTATATGAAATATATAACTATAATATTGTCCAATTTTATTATATATACATCTATATTTAATAATTAAATATTGGTTTGTATTGATTAGCTAACAGTCTGAATTTATTTTCATGTAGTAAAATTCTGATTATGATTTTGTCATCAGCAAGGACAGAATACTTTAATTTCTAGTGATTTCTTGTTAATTATTTTCACTTTAACTCTCAACATCCTGTTATGATTTAGCAGAAAATATTTTAAAAATTGGCTTCCTAATTCAAATGTGTATAGTATCTTTATTTGTGGACAGATTGTGAAAATTGGCAGTAAACTAAAGGCTTCAATTTTTAATGTGATGTCATAGTGTTGTTTTGTACTTTTCAAAAATGTCTTGTTCATGCGGTTTCATGTGGTACAGGACTTTAGGAGTTAAAGTCAACAATTTATAAATTTTTAATAGTTTTACTAGTATAGGTTTTATTTCGAAAGTGCTCAACTTTTAATTATATTTAGTTAAAAAAATTCATTTTATTTGCAATGTTAACATGAAGCTAGCCTTTCTATTTGGTTAATTTGTTATCAGTTCATTTTCTTCTATTAAATTTTTGGACTGAAGGGCCAGGTTTTATTACTTTAAAATTATGATTTTATCAGTAGTTTTAAAAATTTTTTTTTTTCAAACTTATCTTATCTTTTTTGGAGTGTTTATCATAAAATGCATGAGAATAATATTCCTCACATTATTCAGGAAGATAGTTTCCTGTCACTTTATATGTAAATAATTTTTCTCTTTTGGTCATAACACTATGGAAATAAGTTTTAAAAACTTGTTGTCCAAGTTTCTTGTATACTTAATATTAATATATATTTCCTACTCTTACTATCCTTTGTTACTGTAATACTTTCTTGAAAATAACTTTGTCTTATTTATTCTTATTAATTCTACATAACTTTGTCAGTGTTTTATTAATTGCTTAACTCTTTAGCATTTAAACCGGCTGTATCTGGTCAGAATTCTCTCATCTCTTTCTGTTCAAACCAGCCGTAACCGGCCACTCATACCGACATTAAGGTATTGGTCTAAAAATAAATATCAAAATCTCATAGATTCGATATTATGTGAGCTAAAGCCTCTACCATGAAAATACAATAGTATATATATAGAGTAATGTAAATGCTAGTGTTAACAAAAATTGTTGCTTCCTAAGGTTTGGAATAAGGTGAAAAAAACAATTATTTTTATAACTACCACTGTAGATTCTAGTTTTAATCATAGTTATAATCTAGTTATAATGATAGTGACAAAAAAAAATAATCATGATGACCATTATTTAATGTTTTTCCATGATGGCGTAAGTTGTATAGGTTATCACAGTCAGTAATTAGAGCTACTTCTAAAATGATCTGGAGGCTATGTCTTGGTTATATATCTTGTTTTGGCATGGTTTCTACAGCTGGATGCTCTTCCTAATACAACTACTTTACAGTGTGAATTGGGTGCATTTTATTGTGGCATCACCAATAGAGAGGTTGTCATGTCTTTGATATAACTAAAGATTACTTTCAACCATCTAAATGATATATACACACATGTACATACAATTGACGAAAGGTAGTATATGACATGACTAGGGCTTCAAGCAGACTAAATATTATGTCAGCTTTCTCTAAGGTTTCTAACTGTCCTTTGTTATATATTTTTTAATCAAATTTCTTTAATCCATTAACACTTCCTTAGTATCTCTTCCATCACAATGGTGAGTTGTGTCAGTTTATATATCACCAACATTTATTTGCTTTTCTGTCTTGGAGACAAAAAAGAATTCCTTTTGGTCTGAATTTAAAGCATCATTATACTAGTTAGGTATAATAGTGAATATGTACCACATGGTTATATAGTAGGTCTTATCTTATATTTTACAGCTTTCTTTTAAATCAAAAATACTGGAGATAATACAGTAATTAGATGCGTTTTATTTTAGTGCATAGGCTATTAAGCATTTCAAGTAATAAAGAGTATCTAGTGTTATTCTGATGGATCTATTTGTTTTTATGCCTGTGTGTGTATACATACACACACTTACAGATGCATATAAAGATATAGGTACATATGCATACAGACAAAACAAAAAACACACGCACAAATACTTTTATACCATATATGCACACACAAATGCAGATATATATATTGTATATATACACAATTTAGTGACATTTTTTTATTCTCATAATTGTGCCTGTATGAGTAAATGTGAGTCTGTTTACATTTATCGATTGGTTTCTAAACATCCAACTACAAACTAATTAAATGTCTTTCTCTCCTCTCTTTCTGCCTATCTCTTTCACACACACAACTGCTTTTTTATTCACTTCAAATACTTGAAAATCTTAATGTATTTCTGGTCATTTGTAACTTAACTCCTAGCCATCTTCCTGAGTAATTTGTTAAATACATCCATAAGTATGATCAATTTAGTCTCATAATATTAGTTTGGCCCTAAGCAAGGATGGTTCTTCTACACAATTCATTTATTCCATAGAAAAAAAAATTGTAACTCTGAGAATATATGAAAATAAGAAGGCTAGATAGTCATGGGAATAAGTATTTCTTGAACCAGCATAATGGAAATAAAATCAATTGTGTAAGTCTAGCATTAAAAGTATGTTTACAATCTGATTTTCTAACGACATCTTTGTTGTGAAAACTTGCAGTCTGTGGAATTGATACTAATATATGGTCATAATGATGTATCTCTACAACAAATATGGCTTCTGTTTATTCCAGTTTAGTGCATGAGCATTGTGAAACACTTCTGGGAGAAAATAGTTCTTGTACAATAGCAGCATTTTACTGCTTAAAAGGCACCTTTTGTCCTCAACTTGAACTTGACTAATAACTCCATTGAAGTGTGTTCATATCTCTTTAAGTAAAAAAACCACCTCAGATGTCATGCACCCCTGGAAACCATATGGACTGATAAGTCATTTCAAGAAATGGGACTAATTTGAGAGATTCAAAGCTTAACAGTACTATATGTGAAAATGAAAGGTATTTGAAATATACCTGGTGTAGTTTAGCTGTCTACTTTCAGAGAAATATCTCAGATATACAATAAAAAGCAACTCTGAAATCTATGTTGAGGATAAGTGAATATATCACCTTGGCTCCTCAATTTCCATGTTTGCTTTTCTGACATTGCAGCTCAATCAGGGGTCTATCACAGAGGGATTTTATCTTCTAGAATTCAATTTGTAAATGGAAATATTTTAGTCTATAAAATATCAATATCTTCATAACTAGTGCCAGGAACTTTCTGAAGCCTGATAAAAATATTAATGATCTAAATAAAAATGGAAATATTTACAGTTAAATAAAATGTTCAACAGTTGTATCTGGAAGATATTCCAAAGATTGTTCTATTTTTCTCTGTTAGCATGGTCAGGATTTATTATTTTATTTTTGTTGTTGAAAATTTATAGTTATCGTTGTAGGAATTGTTTTTACAGCTGGATGCCCTTCCTCCCTTGTGAACAGTCTTTAAGTAGGAGTAGAACTCTCTATCACTCATACAAACTGAGGGAAGATATCTACTTTGCCTCAACCATAATCACACAGATGCCTGTTCTTTGCCAATTTATTTTTTCTTGCAGTTAATCTCAGCATAAATGTAGTATGTGGTTCCACACCCTAATATTTTAACTACATTGTGTCAAACTTTTTCCTACACTAACTCCATTATGGCTTCTTTGTAAATTTTCAGTAACCTCTGAGACCGACTTTCCCACATCTTTCTTTTCATCAACACTGAAGGGAAATGTGTGCTAAAGTTATTTCAGACATGCTTCCTCATCAATGGCCTCATCATTTCTGTTGAGACATTATTTCACAATTTGAAATACCTCACAACCTCACATTTTTCATATAGAGCATTAAAAAAAGTTTCATGCTATTCTGTTGCTACAGTTTTGGTAATAATTTTAAAAAAAATTCTCTCCCTTCTTGCTTATCTTCTACCGTCTACTGTATTTCACTGTGTTAATATCTGGCTAGCCCTCAATTCTAATTAAATAGTGATTACTCTAGATGTTTCTGCCATTTCCAACCCCCATCTCTCCATATAAGAATTTGCTAGTGTTTTTATAAGCTGGTTATTACAAATGCATTTTTAGTTTCCAAGTTCTGTTGTTTAATGGCTGGTAACTAATCATTGTTAGTGCTCTCACTGGCTAAACTTTTGTTTTCACTACTAGAATTAAGGACATCCTTGCTTTTAATTCAACTATGAGCCAGCCAAACAGTCAGAAATATTTGTAGGGCTGGCTCTGTGAACCTTAAGTTGTGGATTCATTTGTATCACAAATGTCCAGGAACTTTGTCTTCTCTTCCTTATTTAGACATAATCTTCGCACCAATAATTGGGTTTTTGACCTGGTTTCTGTTTAGAGCTTTGTCTAACTGGTCTTTTTTTTATTGTGCCAAAGGTGTTCCTGTGTACCCCCACCCTGCCATTCTGTGTTCATTCACAAAATTTGTCTAGTTCTGTACTCATCAAGCATCTGCAATAGAAGTTAGACCATTCTTTACTGAGGAGGACTAATAAGACTGAAACATGCCCAAAGTTGTCACTGTATTGTCAAAAATCAGACACTGCATTCTATTTATTTAAAGTTCTTGCAGTTGTCTTCCCTATCTTGATTAAAGTTTGTTATTAAGATAATGATTTGTTCTTTTCAATATGAATGTAATTTTAATTAGAACTGGCTCATTATATTGTATATAGTAGTGTCTATTTTGCACCTTTATATCTATTAAATATCTGAGGAGGAACATATGTAAAGGTGGAAGTAGTTTTCTTGGTGTCTGACAAATGCTTATAATTTATTTAATCTAAGTATGTAACTATGTCAGTCATTATTAGAGTTATTGCTTATCTAAAGGAAATAATTGTTATCTTCCTGTAATTGATCTGGCTCTGTACACAACATATCAGCTCACTTACATACTAACAGCTCTATTTCTATTAGTATCTCTATCAAAAGTAGTTATTCTGAGATTAAATTGAAATGCTGATTAAATGTGTGTGTGTGTGTGTGTGCGTGCGTGTGTGTGTGTGTGTGTGTTTGGATATATAAAAGTGGGTGTATGTATGAATGTACATAATGTGATGGCTCATATACTATGCATCTACATATACACCAATACACATACATATATACAGATTGATGTAGATTATATTATGAAAATCTCTCTTAACATAGAGTACACAGCTTGTATTGTTTTTTGTTTCAGAAATCAGATCGTGTGCAGGTGATAATGCTCATTTGAAGACACAAATAGATTCTTTTATCCAAAATCATGTTGCTGAAATGATAAATAGCAACAAGCTGTCTTCTTTACCTCGCATCCTTATAGAGATAGTGGGTAAGTTGCTTTTGAAGTTTTAAAAAACCCCAACTAAATTTAACATATTTTTATCATTGACTTCCTTGTCAGCAATGAATACTTGTCATATTCTATTCTGTAGTATGATAGAAATAATTTATTCCTATCAGTCTAGAAAGATAAGATATATATGTTAGTATAGTAACAGTGCAGTTATTGTATCATGTTGAAATGAAAGTGAAATTTGGTAAATGTAAATTCTGAAGCTGATATAAACATATGTAAAATGTTTAGTACTGACTGAGTTATCTCCCTTCAATGGAACTTTCATTTCAATCTATTAGTAAATTATTTGTTGTAAACACTGACATCAAACAGTCAAATACTTGTCTGAAAAGGCATGGACATTTCATAATTGCTGAAATTCATTTAAAAGAAATGATTTAATTTTTTTTTTTAAATGTTTAACTCGTGTAAAAGATTTAAAAAAATACATGTATATATTTTTTTTTTATTCCAAATTAGGTGCTGATGACACTGCTCTTGGTAACAAAATTGATGCTCATATATTTCATCTAGTATTCAACTGGGCTAAAAATATGCTTGTCCAAGCTAGGGGCTGTTTCAATTATCTCACTGAACAGGTTTGTAGACATGCATTTCTCAGATATTTTTGTTAACATTCATTTCATAGTTAAAAGGAAAGTACTTATTACCTCTTAGCATCCTGCACTGATTTATTAGAAAATGTCTAAAAAGCAGATTTGTTCATTCAAATGTTTATAGTATCTGTAATATGAAGAAAAAATTACATTTTTAATGTAATGCGGTTTCATGTGGTACTGGAGGTTGTTAACCCTTTTGTTATCATATTTTTAATTAAATACACAGTCTAAAATATCCAATTTATTTTGAAAAAAAAATCATGAGTAAGGGTTCTTGTATAAACGTTTTATTCAACCATAAAACCAGGGCAATTCCTTGCAGTTAACGAAAGGGTTGAAGTGAGACATTTTATTTGTAAATTAATTCTTTCTTTTTTTTTTTAAATTGGTAATTGTATTTCTTTAAACTCTAGACACACATGCTTTATTTAAACAACAACAACCAAACATTACAAGACTGTGGATATTTGGAGGACTCTAGTTTAGATGAAGATGATATGATAAAAGACTACAAAATGTTGTCGAAAAAGAAGCAGGTAAATCAAAGATTTTAAATATATATATTTACCTTTGTTCTTCTCATTTGCTATGAATAATTCAGAAACTTTGCACTTACTCAAATAATTCGATTGCTAGGTGCATTTGTAATTGGTTACACCAAACATTTAAAACTAAAATATGTTAGCCTCACTTCTGTTTGAAATAGTAGCTAAATCCTCCTCAAATCACACCTATCTTTAAAAAGGAAGGACACATTAAAAAATATTGTTTCTTCTATATACAAAGCACATGATGGTAAATCTGCCTGATTAATGTTGATATTGGATTAAACAACAGCTATAAAATTGTACTGCTAGTTTTCTGCTTTGTATAGTAATTTTTTTTTTAACTAGAAAAACTTAAAATTTTCAATGAAAATATAGAAAAATAATTCACCTGCTTTGGCCATTCAAATTTTAAGCATGGCCAAAGCAGGTGAATTGTTTTTCTCTATTTTCATTGAAAATCTAAGTATTTTTTCTAGTTAATTTTATATTTACCTCTTTTGCCTTCATCTATTTTTCTTCATCTTCTTGAGGTCATTAAAAAAGTTCTGAAGTAGATATATAATTGTTTATACCCCAAAAGCAGTGCTCCAGCATAATTACTGACACTAGTGAAACAATTTTTATGTTTAAACTGTAGAGTTGTGTAGTTGTCAACAATTTGATTTTAATTTGAAGCAATCATTTTTATTGATTTCCATTTTGTTTGTTTTCCAGCTGGCTCATTCAAAAAATAAAATTGATACAAGTAATTTTTCTCCAAATCAATTGAAAAAACTTGCTTCTGGAGATTGTGAATGGATTCAGAATGAACATGAGTGGTCTTTACTAGCATCATACCAATCAGCAGGTTTGTTTCTTCATATATTTGATACAACAAATGTTGATTCTGTTTTATTGATAGATAAATCAAGAGTAATATCCCTGGAACTAAAATGGTTACTGTTAGGAAGGGTACCCAACTGAAAAACACTGCATTAAAAAATCCTGTTCCACTTATGCCAGTATGGGATTGAGTGGGCATACAAGTGTCAGCTGAAAAGTTCATAGGCTGGCTAAGATTCTCATGGAATATAACCAACTGTGGTTTGTTTTTCAACATAGTCCCCCTTGTGGTCCACACACTCTTTCCATTGGTGTTGCACTGCTTTAATCTCATTGGTGAAAAAACTTTCATCTTGTTGGTAAAAAAAAGTCATCAATAGCAGATATGATGTCATCATCACTGTGATACTGGTTCCCAGCCAGCTAAGAGTTTTTGTCATGTTGGGTAAGTGTGATCGACCAGTTCAGTCATGCACAGCTGTCATTGAAACCAAGTTCTGTGCTGAAGTATTGTCCTAATGAAATAAGGCTCCTTTCATCAGTTTTCTTGGTTGTTTGGTCTTGATAGCCTTTCATAACAACCTCAGCAAGTTTGCATAGTACTCTCCATTGATGGTGTGACTCTTTTGAAGATAGTCAATAAACATAATGCCTTTTGCATCCCAAAAAGCTGAGATCACCTTCCCTGCAAATGAAACTACCTTGTCCTTTGGAGCAGGTGCGGAGTGGTGTTTCCACTACATGGATTGTCTCTTTGTCTCTACCTCAAAGTGATGAACCTAACACTTATCCTGGGTTAGGTAACGTTCAAGGAAACCAGCTGTATCTGCCTCAAATAATGTCACATTTTCCTGTGATGTAATCAGTGTGCTTTTGATCAGGTCTCAGAAGACGTGGCACCCACCGAGCAGAAACCTTCACCATGCTCAGCTCATTGTACAGAATATTCTCAACTCTCTCACAGGATATGTTATTAGCATTGGCTTTTTGATTTATAGTCAATCGCCTATCATCCATCACCATGTGGAGAACAGGGTCAATGTTTTCCTCGTCCCTAATGTAGCAACCATATCAGCATGGTTGATAACACCATAGTACCAAATTCTGTCCATTTTTAAGAGAAGTCACCACTAGTTACTTTGGAAGACTTCTTTAAACAGATGTCGTGCTGTTATTAATAAGAAGAGTTGAAATTAATACATCCAAGATTTCATAGCTCTAGCATCACTCCTTCATAGCCAGCCTATGAATATTTCAGCACACCTTCGCAAATATAATGACATGAAGTTCCTTGTGATATAGATTAGAGAGAGAAAGAAAAACAAAGGACTGATCTAGCATGAATCAGTTTCACCAACCATGTCTGAGTGCTTATATATATATATATACGATATTAACAAATGGAAACTATATTTATAAAACCATATTTATTTCATTATACATATTTCAAGGACACCGAGTTAAATTATGGTGTGCTTTCATCAGATAAAATATAATATAGAGCAGTTTTATAAATAAATATTGACATACCCTTAAAGAATGCAACCATTACTGTTGGAAGCTCCCGGATAGTCTATCCGAGAGCTTCCAACAGTAATAGTTGCATTCTTTAAGGGTATGTCAATATTTATTTATAAAACTGCTCTATATTATATTTTATCTGATGAAAGCACACCATAATTTAACTCGGTGTCCTTGAAATATGTATAATGAAATAAATATAGTTTCCATTTGTTAATATCGTATTTTTACTCCAATTATTTGTTGAGTGCTTTATATCAGTTCTAAAAATATTTGCTTGTTGCATCCCAACAATTTAAATAGAACTTTAACATATATATATATATATATATATGTTAAGTATTTCCGAAGAAAAAGCAAAGAAAAAAAAAGTGATCTATGTATAATACAGAGCTATTTAATTAGGAAGTAAACAACCCACTATAACTACTTCATTACCAAAGGTTTTGGGACACTAGACAATATTAACATACGTCTGGTTCGCTCATCAGATGAATTATTTAACTATATACACATATATATAACCTTTTGTTGATTTACACTACTTCATTGAGAAAATATTGATTTATAATACTAAGTTGGTTTCTGTCTGTACCGGGAAAGGTCAACTGTCCAGTTAGCCTGAATTATGTGTGACATAGTTGACAAACAGTTATAAGTACAATAGCTGGTGCTGTGTAGATATTTACCCTGTTATCTCATTGCAATAACAGTCTTATCTCCCTTTGTTACACTTAAAGCTAGCTGTACATTACCATTGCTTGAACACATTTGCGACGTATCTTGAATTATTAGAAAAATATTGTTCATTCAGATATTTATTTAATTTGGTAAACTGTCAAGTTATTTTATTAATTCTCATTGCATTTCTGTTGTAATATCTCCATTGCCTCTGGTAATGTTTTTTGTTTATTTTTAACTCTGTATTTGCAGATCGTACATCGGTTGGAATAACTCTAATGAATGATAAACTATCCATTGTCACCTTCCATTTAAGACCCTGCCCACCTCATAGCCCAAGTAGTACAATATCTGATCCAGAGTCGCCTACCAATGTTCCCTCCACCGATGTTAGTAGAACTGGGTCTATTGAACGAAATGTTTCTCTCACGTTGCTCTCACAAATGAATACAGCTCGATGTAGTTTTGGGCTTGCAATACTCAATTCAAATCTGGTTGCTGTTGGTAAGTACCATTCTTCCAGCTATTTAATTTTTTAAATACATTAGCAAACTTTTTAATTTTTTTTTGTCATCGTTGTGGTCATGAATTGTTTCATAGGAGATAACTTGGGCTCACACATTAATGAACTATTTTGGAATATATTTTTTTTTATATAGTTATATAAAAAATAAAAATATAAAAAAATTTTTTTTTTTTTTTCTGGGAACTCTAATTTAGAGACCAAGGGATGGATTGGTATTTAGAAATTGATTTTTAGAAACTGTATTCAAGTGTCCAGGTGCTTCATTTATACAAGAATATAGAAATTCAGTAAAGCTTTACAGTGAAAACACTTTTGAGGATGATTAATGCTGAATATGGTCAAAGCAGCTGTAGTGATTACTTGCTTTGACATTACTTTGAAATTTTCACATTGTTCAGTCTTTGTTCATTCAACTTCATACTATTTCCAACCAAAAATGGTAGGTTTTAGATAAATATAACCACATCAAAATGAATATGTTTGTATTGTAGAACCAGGGGTAGTTACAGGCAGGTTGTTATCAAAAGGGTTAAAATGATTTTATATTTCTGTTATATATATATATATATTACATGACAAAATACATAATTTTTAGAAAAGCAAAAATGGTAAAATTCTAACTTATATCATTAAATTCTTTGTTGTACAATAACATCTGATGTGGCTTTATGGTAACATTTTCATTTTATTTTTTCTAGGTGGTTATGATAGAGGTGAATGTTTGAGAAGTGCTGAGATGTTTAATGTACAGGAAAATGTATGGACAAGTTTGCCACCAATGAATGTTGCTCGTGGACGTGTTGCAGTGGCTGTTCTTAACAACAAGCTATATGCATGTGGTGGCTCTGATGGTCACCATGAACTGCGTTCTGTGGAATGCTACGATCCAGAAACCAACAAATGGACTTTTGTTGCTGATATGAAGACAGAACGTTCATGTCCTGGTAATTAAATTCTTATATTGATAACATTAATTTAATATTTTGGTTATGTGTTTAACATTTTTAATGATAAATATATTTTTATTTCCTTAGGTGTTGTTGCATTAAATAACAATATCTATTGCATTGGTGGCTGCACTGGTCAACGCTGTATTGCAAACTGTGAAGCTTATGACCCAGTTACTAACAAATGGCACAGCATTGCTTCACTTAATGAAGGTTTGTATTAATTTTAAATGATTTTCTGATATTATTATATAACATTTGATAATGTTATATCTAATCTAGCAGCATTGTCTTGGGTTCACTTAGTTATCTATTTACTTTATGTTAGTCTCTTGTTTGGCTATCAACCCTTTCAAGCCTGCAAAATGATGTTGACTACTTGTTAGCTATATGTAAATTGTAATGTTTTGTCAATGTAGATAGACTTCATTAAAGTAATAAATAGCACCAACAGTTGATGTTACAAAGATATGGATTTTATTTATATTATTATTCTAGAAAGGAAGGACAATGACTGACCCTTTTTAGACCTGTCAAAATTGGAGCAAGAGAAGAACATATACTTAAACCAGAAGCCTTATCTGAATGCTTGCAAAAGATTTGACTCTGCTAAAAGCACTCAAGGGTTAGGTGGTGGTGTTAAGCTGAGTGACAGATAAATCTACCATGAATGCAGAGAGCCAGAACCATCCTGACCAATGCTTTTACAATTCTATAACTCCACCATTCTTGGATTAATATTTTGTTTTATCAAACTCAGAAAGTATGAAAGCTAAGTTGACTTGGGCAGGACTTAGTGTAGAAAGTTGTCAAATATGACAAGATATTTTGTCAAGATCAAAATTTGAATAATTACAGAGGAATAGCTCAGAATTTTGTTTGTTATAAAAAGTGATGCTAATAGGTTAAATGCTGTATGGAATATGGCAATGTTGTAGAAGTTACAGATGCTATTTTAAAATATGCTGAAAGGTGAAGGCATGGCTGTTTAAGAAAGAAGTTTATTTCACAAAGTGTTGGTCAATTCGAGGCTATACAGTAAATGCTTTATGTGAAATCAGTTCTAGAATTGCATGGTTACAAAACATGTACTAGCAATATACTGAAATCAAACCAGTCAATCCTAACTCTGAATATTAATGTTCAATCTCTGAAAAAAATAATTTACAAGCAGGAATAACAAATTTGAAAGAAATGTATCAATTGGTTATGTTTGTATTTCTTTGTTAGCTTTAATATTGCTATAATTGTTTTATTGGTGAAGAATAATCTTTCTTCTCTTGTTGTTTACATTATTGCATGTTTGTAAGGAGAGAAAAACAAAACAAAACACATTCCTTTTTAATTACTAGGTCATTTTCAAGCTGCTCTCTGCGCTTATGATGGTAAAATCTTTGCTATTGGTGGTAGCAGCAGTTGGAATTGCTTGAACTCTGTCAATGTATATGATCCTCACACTGACACTTGGCAAATGTATAGCTGTGTAAATACTCCTCGCAGAGGTGCTGGTGCAGACATTATTGATGGTAATTATTAAGCTTATGTTATTTTTTTCTTCACTAAAATCTATTCAATAACATTGAATAAATTTTCTGTGTTGACTGTGATCTCTGCTAACATTACCTATTTTTGTATCTCTTGTATTAACTTTCTTTTTCATATCTAGCATGGTTAATCTAGTTGTTTTTCATCAGCTTGATATAAATACTTGAGAATTAAATAAGAATTGACTTTCACTGAGCTAATAAAACCTTGAGAAAACATTGAATGTATAACCTGAATCTAAAAAGTCTAAAGTCTGTCTCAAGCTCTAAGGCATATCAGGCCAGTGTTTCTCGGTTTTCATAGTGTAAAGCAACTGAGAGTTCAAGACACCCTCCTGAGCAGGATGCCAATCTGTTACAGGGTTAAACCCCCAGCTATTGCTTGTACTCATTTTCAGCTGTATATACTGGACCAATGTGAAATAAAGTGTTTTGCTCAAGAACACAACACAACCCAGTCCACGAATCGAACCCACAACATTATGATCATAAGATCAACTAGGCCAACGCTCCTCCAGTTTAAGCCCGCCCACCTCCCCTCACTTTCAGGGGTTCTGGAAAGAGTAATGAGCACCGCCTTCCTTTATCTTGATTAAACAGTTTTTCTTTCCACCGGTAAGACTAGATAAAAATGAGTTATTTCCCTTGGCAATGATATTATTTTGCTTTGAGGCTGAAGATTTATTTTCATGGCAGCTCCTGGGTAATGAATGTTGCATCAGTCTCGCTTTGAGGCCAGGCCATCTGATTGAAAGCTATAGTTATTTAGGAATTTCGCATTACTCCAGTTCACTCACAACTGAAATTAATTCTAAGATGGACTAACATCCTGACCAAAACTTGCTTTAGTCCAATGAAACAAAACCACCCATTTTAAAAGGTTTCTATTTAAATTGAAATTGAAATTTTTCAACATAATTTTATATAAGAATTATGTTAAGTTACTCTCTTAGAAATGAAATAAAAAAAATAATAAAGATTCTTTACTTAAAATAGTGTAATTCACAAAATGAGCTTCTAGTCTTGGAGCTGGCTTTTTAGCAGAGTTCCCTCTGTTGCATGCATTTGGGCCAGGTCTCTGATTTGAAAATAAATTCCTTCTTTTCTCTCACCAGTCTCAGGTGCCCTGAATAACTGGAGGAAAATATGCAGTTTTTTCAGTTTTAGTTCCATTGAAGATAAATAATTCCAATATTCTTGTTGAATTGATTTCATGTACTTCTAAGCCCTGTTTTAATGTATTGTTTCTGTTTTAGGCAAACTTATGGTTGTCGGAGGCAGTGATGGTACACGTTCTCTACGCTCTACAGAAGTTTATGATAAAGAAAATGATTGTTGGAGTCTTGGCCCTCAGCTTGGTATAGACAGAGCCAATGTTAGTGTTGTTACACTTGGAAATAAACTATTTGCTGTTGGTGGTTTTAGTGGAAAGAGATTTCTAGATTCTATTGAATATTTCAATCCTTCTACTGAAGAATGGTGCTGTTATTCTCCAATTGACAATATCTTTCAACTAACTTCTAATTCTGAAGACGAAAGTGAACATCGCACTGAAGTTATAGACTTAAGTAAAAAAGCTCGCAAGAGTCATACAAAACCACAGCAGGAGAACTTACAGTTAAATAGTTGTACTAATGGCAATGTTTAGATGTATTTTTGAAATGAAAATCATCAATTTAAAAATACTTTCATTGCACACTTCATCTTCATTTTATGACAATACTGTTTGGAATTGTTCTCAAAACACATTCACTAAAAAACAAAAAACAAATAGTCAAGAATTAATATTTGTAAGTAAAATTACATTACATTATTAAAATAACTTAAAAAAAAAAACAAATTACATATTTTTTACATATTTTTTTCTTTTATCTCATTTAAAATAATTCCAAATTGCTATTGTCTTCAAAAAAATATCAATAAAAGATTATACTATTCCCTGCAGTTTTTGTTGTATTTATTTAAGGGGTATTGGTTGTAACATGTGGGGGTGGGGGGCTGACGGTATGGACATGTGAGGTGTATGAAGGATAACAGCTGCATAAAGCAATGCAGAGTGCTCAAAGTCAAAGCAACCCTTGGAAGGATAAAGCCTACAGAAACGTGGGATGGTGTGGTGAAGGCTGAACTCGTGCAGCTGAATCTCACAAAAGAGATGACCCAGGATCGTGAAAACTGGTGATATTTCATAATACAGAGAACTCTCCTTTCCATGTAAGACAAAGAGGATGGCAAATGACCTATTTTCCTCCACTCTAAATCCTCCAAAACAGGTGATACAACATTCAGGTCTCACCTGCTAATATACTCATGAATTCCCTAATCCCCTTCATCCTAAAACCGAAGAAGCAGAGAGATGGGACAACTCTTCAATACATGCTAGCCTGGAAAGCTAGGATCAACCTTGAGTGATTTGCCACCTCTGCTAACCCTTGCACCACCAACACTTTCCCATCCTTGGGAAGCTTGGCATGCTCCAAAGTGACAATCATCACCCACTTCCTCCAATCAAGAGTAACTAGGTACACTCCCACAATATGTCAGACACTATCCACTTCAAGGCTATCACCATGACCCATTTGTCTCCAGCAATGTCTTTACCTCAGCCCCAATGCTTCTTGAGAT
>OZ024745.1:48429041-48439041 GCA_964016885.1 Eledone cirrhosa
CAAAGTATGGGTGCATAAAAGATGTAGTGGGATCACAGGTAAGCTAACTAAGAACATAGATTTTACATGTGGCCGGTGTTCTGGTGCAATAAGTAGCAGCAAGTGCCCACAAAATACTAGCTCTTTCAATTGCGCAGAGGGTTCTATAGAAATAGTGGACAGCTTCCGTTACCTGGGCGATAAAATCAGCAGTGGGGGAGGGTGCTCTGAGGGTGCTCTTATCACCGACGCTGATAAGAAGGTAGCTTGGAAGTGTCACTACGAAAGGCTTCTAAATGAGGAGAACAAATGGGAGAAAGACAGTCTCCCCCAGATCGATCCAATAGAGGGACCAGCAGTGTTAGTTGAAGGTAGTATAATAAGTAAGGCAATCAAAGATATGAAGACGGGTAAGGCGTCTGGGCCTTCGGAAATAGTTGCTGAGATGCTGAAGGCATCTGGTTCGGTGGGACACACCATGGTCACCCGGATAGTTAACCAAGTTGTACAGAATGGGGTTGTTCCGAAGGAATGGCGTAGCAGCATCATCGTTAACTGCTATAAGGGAAAAGGAGATGCCCTAGATAGGAGTAACTATAGAGGCATTAAATTAATCGACCAGGTCATGAAGGTCACGGAAAAAGTAATAGCGCAACTAATCAGAGAGAGAATTGATCTAGATGAAATGCAGTTCGGGTTTGTGTCAGGCAAAAGTACCACAGACGCTCTTTTCATTGTACGACAACTACAGGAGAAGTACTTAGCTAAAAGTAAACCCCTATACTTAGCTTTCGTCGACTTGGAGAAAGCCTTCGACAGAGTCCCCCGTTCCATTATCTGGTGGTCTCTTAGAAAACTAGGTGTTGACGAATGGCTTGTGAGAGCTATACAAGCCATGTATAAAGAAACAGTCAGTAAGGTTAGAATTAACAACGAATATAGTGAAGAGTTTAGCGTAAAAGTTGGTGTCCATCAGGGCTCTGTTCTTAGCCCCCTACTATTTATTATTGCCCTTCAGGCTATAACAGAGGAGTTCAAGACCGGCTGCCCATGGGAACTCCTATACGCAGATGATCTAACGCTCATAGCTGAATCAATGACCGAACTAGAGAAGAAATTCCAAACGTGGAAGCACGGCCTAGAATCAAAAGGCCTTAAAATTAACCTGGCTAAGACTAAAGTTCTAGTTTGTAGGAAAGAAAATAAGGCGGCGGTCCCATCGGGGAAATGGCCATGCTCAGTGTGTAGGAAAGGCGTAGGTAGAAACTCCATTTTATGTCCCAAATGCAAAGTATGGGTGCATAAAAGATGTAGTGGGATCACAGGTAAGCTAACTAAGAACATAGATTTTACATGTGGCCGGTGCTCTGGTGCAATAAGTAGCAGCAAGTGCCCACAAAATACTAGCTCCTTCAACTGCGCAGAGGGTTCTATAGAAATAGTGGACAGCTTCCGTTATCTGGGTGACAAAATCAGCAGTGGGGGAGGGTGCTCTGAAAGTACAGTAGCTAGAGTCAGAACTGGATGGAAAAAGTTCAGAGAGCTTATACCACTATTAGCCGCTAGAGGGTTCTCCCTAAAAATGAAAGGCAGGTTATACGATGCCTGCATACGAACAGCAATGCTGCATGGCAGTGAGACCTGGGCATTGTGTGCAGAGGATATACGCAGACTAGAGAGGAACGAAGCTTGCATGCTCTGCTGGATGTGCAATAGTAATATACGTGAACGGCAAAGCATAAACGAACTAAGGAAAAAATTAGAAATAAGAGGGATCAGATGTTGTTTACTCGAGAGAAGGCTACGTTGGTACGGTCACGTGATGCGCATGAAAGACGACAGCTGTATAACAAAGTGCAGGGCAATAAAGATAGACGGTAGCCACGGAGTAGGCAGACCCAGAAAAACATGGGACGAGCTGATAAATTCCGACCTCACACGCTTACACCTCTCCAAGACAATGTCACTGGACCGAGACCTTTCGCGGTACTCAGTAATAGAGAAGACCCGCCTTACCTAAATACAAAGTAAAAACCTACTACAGTCAGTAGGCATCTCTATCAAAACACACCCCCGTCCCACCACCTCCACCCCACCCACACCGCCCCTTTCAATGTAAAGTTATGTTGGTCCCACAACATCCAGGCCGAAACAAATGAGATCATGTAGGTGTCACGACAAAAAACACACAGTCCACGCTGTAAATGTGGCCGTGTAGGCAACACGGTAAAAACCTCCCAGCCCCACACTGTAAATGTGGTTGGTGTTAGGAAGGGCATCCAGCTGTAGAAAACCCGCCAGACAGTCCACGCTGTAATGTGGCCGTGTAGGCAACACGGTAAAAACCTCCCAGCCCCACACTGTAAATGTGGTTGGTGTTAGGAAGGGCATCCAACTGTAGAAAACCCGCCAGACAGTCCTATGCGAGCAAGACAACCACTCTTGCCTCAAGTGGGAAAACCCCCGTCCAAACCCATGCAAGCGTGGAACACGGACGCTAAACCTGATGATGATGATGATGATGATGTGTATATATATATATATATATGTATATATATATGTATATATGTGTATATATATGTATATATGTGTATATATATATATATATGTATATATATATGTATATATATGTATATATATATGTATATATATATATATATATATATGTATATATATATATGTATATATATATATATATGTATATATGTATATGTATATGTATGTATGTATATATATATATGTATATATATATGTATATATATATTTAAAATTAACCTGGCTAAGACTAAAGTTCTCGTTTGTAGGAAAGAAAATAAGGCGGCGGTCCCTTCTGGGAAATGGTCGTGCTCGGTGTGTAGGAAAGGCGTAGGTAGAAACTCCATTTTATGTCCTAAATGCAAAGTATGGGTGCATAAAAGATGTAGTGGGATCACAGGTAAGCTAACTAAGAACACAGATTTTACATGTGGCCGGTGCTCTGGTGCAATAAGTAGCAGCAAGTGCCCACAAAATACTAGCTCTTTCAATTGCGCAGAGGGTTCTATAGAAATAGTGGACAGCTTCCGTTACCTGGGTGATAAAATCAGCAGTGGGGGAGGGTGCTCTGAAAGTACAGTAGCTAGAGTCAGAACTGGTTGGAAAAAGTTCAGAGAGCTTATACCACTATTAGCTGCTAAAGGGTTCTCCCTAAAAATGAAAGGCAGGTTGTACGATGCCTGCATACGAACAGCAATGTTGCATGCAGTGAGACCTGGGCATTGTGTGCAGAGGATATACGCAGACTAGAGAGGAACGAAGCTTGCATGCTCCGCTGGATGTGTAACAGTAATATACGTGAACGGCAAAGCATAAACGAACTAAGGAAAAAATTAGAAATAAGAGGGATCAGATGTTGTTTACTCGAGAGAAGGCTACGTTGGTATGGACATGTGATGCGCATGAAAGTCGATAGCTGTATAACAAAGTGCAGGGCAATAAAGATAGACGGTAGCCACGGAATAGGCAGACCTAGAAAAACCTGGGACGAGCTGATAAACTCCGACCTCACACACTTACACCTCTCCAAGACAATGTCACTGGACCGAGACCTTTGGCGGTACTCAGTAACAGAGAAGACCCGCCTTACCTAAATACATAGTAAAACCTACTACAGCCAGTAGGCATCTCTAACAAAATACCCCCCCGTCCCACAGCATAAATGAATTGAGAGAGAGACTGAGCATAAGAGGAATCAAATGCTGTGTGCAGGAGAGGCGGTTGCGCTGGTATGGACATGTGATGCGTATGAAGGATGACAGCTGCATAAAAAGGTGCAGAGCACTAGAAGTTGATGGAAACCGCGGAGTGGGGAGACCCAAGATGACCTGGGATGAGGTGATAAAAGCCGACCTTACCCAACTACACCTCTCAAAGACAATGACACACGACCGTGACTTCTGGCGTCACGCAGTAATACAGAGTACCCGACCTCCCATGGGTACATGCTGAAGCATATAAACAATATGCCCCCATACCCCCCACCGCAAGGTGGTCGTGGAGGTGCCACGGCAAAAAAGCACCCAGCCCACACTGTAAAGTGGACGGGTAGGCGCCACGAAAAAGCACCCAGCACTCACTGTAAATGAGGCTGGTGTTAGGAAGAGCATCCAGCTATAGAAATCAAGCCAGATCAGTTCCTGTATGAGCAAGGCATGGTCAGCCGACCAGACACTGCACACAACAGGACAACCCGTCTAACCCATGCTAGCGTGGAAGAACGGACGTAAAACGGTGATGATGATGATGATATATATATATGTATATATATATATATATACATATATATATATATATATATACATATATATATATATATATATATATATACATATATATATATATATATACATATATATATATATATACATATATATATATATATACATACATATATATATATAAATACATATATATATATATATACATATATATATATATATATACATATATTTTAATATCTAATTGATTCTATAGACACGTTTTATGTATATATATATATATAAGACAAAAGTGTTGATGAGTAGAAAAGAGGACAAAACCCTGATTCCGTCAGGGAAATGGCCATGTTCGATATGCAGAAAAGGAACTGGCATAAATTCTATAAAATGCACACAATGTAGGTCCTGGGTACACAAGAGATGTAGCGGGATAGCAGGCAAACTAACAGGTAGGGAGAAATATGTATGCAGTAGATGTACAGGGAAATTAGACAGTAGAAGTCGCACTGATAGACACATTTTTCAAATGCGAGAGGGCGCTATAGAAGTGGTGGATAGCTTCCGGTACCTAGGAGATCAGATTAGCATGGGAGGAGGGTGTTCCGAGGCCATAGTATCTAGAATAAGGACGGGTTGGAAGAAGTTTAGGGAGCTGCTTCCTCTGTTGACGAAGAAGGGTTTCTCCCTGCGTACGAAAGGCCGGTTGTATGATGCCTGTGTGAGGAGCGCGATGCTGCATGGTAGTGAGACATGGGCAGCTACCGCAGAAGATATGCGACGGCTGGAGAGAAATGAGGCAAGCATGCTCCGTTGGATGTGCAGTGTAAATGTGCGTGAACGACCCAGCATAAATGTGTTGAGAGAGAAACTGTGTCTGAGAGGATAGAATGTAGTGTACGGGAGAGGAGACTGAGGTGGTATGGACATGTGATGCGCATGGAGGATGACCGATGGGTGAAGAAGTGCCAGGAAATGCCAGTTGAAGGAAGACGTGGTAGAGGTAGACCACGAAAAACATGGGCGGAGGTGGTGAGAACAGACCTCAGATCATTGAAGCTCACGGTGGAGATGACGAGGGACCGTGACGAGTGGAGAGATGCTGTGCTGAATAAGACCCGTCCCACCCTTGCAAGCAGGGAAAAGCGGACGTAAAATGATGATGATGATGCTGATGATGATATGTATATATATATATATGTATATATATATATATATATATGTATATATATATATATATATGTATATACATATATACCTATACACATATATATATATACATATATATATATATACATATATATATATATACATATATATATATATATACATATATATATATATATACATATATATATATATATATATACATATATATATATATATATACATATATATATATATATACATATATATATATATATATATACATATATATATATATATATACATATATATATATATATATACATATATATATATATATATATATATATATATATACATATATATATATGTATATATATATATATATGTATATATATATATATATATGTATATATATATATATATATATATACATATATATATATATATATATACATATATATATATATATACATATATATATATGTATATACATATATACCTATACACATATATATATATACATATATATATATATACATATATATATATATACATATATATATATATATACATATATATATATATATACATATATATATATATATATACATATATATATATATACATATATATATATATATATATACATATATATATATATATATACATATATATATATATATATACATATACATATATATATATATATATATATATATATATATATATGTATATATATATATATGTATATATATATATATGTATATGTATATATATATATATATGTATATATATATATATATATATGTATATATATATATATGTATATATATATATATATGTATATATATATATACATATATATATATATATATATATGTATATATATATATATGTATATATATATATATATGTATATATATATATATGTATATATATATATATATATGACTTATATCGAGACGGACAAATTGTATTCACTTTAATTAGTTTATTTCATTAATAGCCGACTGTCTGTTGCAATGCAAACACGTTTTGTGTTTATCATGTATTTTAATGTATATTTAACTGCTCGGAAATGACCCTTTCCTGGAGCTTAATTATTGTAAAGGACTGAGAGCTTATTCTCAAAATATTATATAGTATATTGCTCCTTAAATGTTAGAGCTGATTTTTAATCCCGCATATATGGCTGTTATTTCTAGCACCGTTAATGCGGGACAGATAGTTTAGTCTGGTTATACACGTGTAGTCGGATTTGCTAAATTTTTTGATGTGAAATGTACTAATTTCTACTGGATTCCTGTTGATATGCACAGAAGATTTGGATATTTCACTTTTTATTTCAATTCCATTTCGATTCTCTTTATTTTTTAAATTCACATACCACCATTGCGAAACGGATTTAGGTTTCGAGGTTCAAATTCGTCTACAGAACAGGTTTGGATTTTGAAATTTAAATCTGTCCAGGAATCATGGCAGTTGCCAATATAAGATTGTCTTTATTGACTTATATCGAGACAGACAAATTGTATTCACTTTAATTAGTTTATTTCATTAATAGCCGACTGTCTGTTGCAATGCAAACACGTTTTGTGTTTATCATGTATTTTAATGTATATATATGTATATATATATGTATATATATATATATGTATATATATATATGTGTATAGGTATATATGTATATGTATGTATATGTATATATATATATATAAATATGTATATATATATATAAATATGTATATATATATAAATATATGTATATATATAAATATATGTATATATATATATGTATATATATAAATATATGTATATATATAAATATATGTATGTATATAAATATATGTATATATATATATGTATATAAATATATGTATATATATAAATATATGTACGTATATATATAAATATATGTATGTATATATATAAATATATGTATGTATATATATGTATATATATATATGTATATAAATATATGTATATAAATATATGTATGTATATGTATATATATATATATATGTATATAAATATATGTATATATGTATATAAATATATGTATATATGTATATAAATATGTGTATGTATATATATATGTATATAAATATATGTATATATATATATATATGTATATGTATATAAATATATGTATATATATATATGTATATGTATATAAATATATGTATATAAATATATGTATATATATATATATGTATATAAATATATATATGTATATAAATATATGTATATATATATATATATATAAATGTATGTATATATATATGTATGTATGTATGTATATATATATATTTATGTATACTCTTTTATACTCTTTTACCTGTTTCAGCCATCCGGCTGAGGCCATGCTGGGGCACCGCCCTTGTTGCTACACATTTTATCTCCAGCCTGTATAGGTTGGCCACTGGTGTAGGAGGGAGTTTGTTGCTGCTGCCCTTAGGTTTCCCTCGTGTCTTGCTGTGGGCTCATCCGGGATCCTGGATAACAAGGTGTCGAGATGTTTCTTAAAGACATCCACCTCCACGTCATGCAAGTCTCGCAGATGCCTCGGCAGCCTGTTGAAGAGTTGAGGGCCCTTGAATCCCAGGCTATTGCAATACCTGCTCCTTATTCTAGATGTGGAAGACGGGACCTTTGGCACCACACAGTGACGTCCTGTTCGACGGTTGGTCCAGCTCCCAATGCCAAAGTTTGGTGCTAGTCCCTCCAGGATTTTCCACATGTAGATCACTGCGTATCTCTCCCGTCTTCGCTCCAAGGAGTAGAGGTTCAGTTCCTTCAGCCTCTCCCAGTAGCTTGTCTCCCTCATCTTGGCAATCCTCTTGGTGTAGCTTCGCTGGATTGCCTCAAGCTCCATGGTTAGTTTGACACTATGGGGTGACCACAGCTGGGAGCAGTAGTCCAGGCGGTTTAGGACAAAAGTCCTCCACAGTGTCAACATAGTGTCTCGATCTCTTGTAAGGAAAGTCCTCAAGATCCAGCCAGCGAATCGTCCACATGCTGTCGCCACCTTCATGATGTGTGAAGAAAAAGATGCATCATCGCTCATGTCTATGCCCAGGTCTCGTATCGATTTTGACACGGCGATATCGGTCCCTCCTGGTCCTGTGTAGCTGTGTTCCGCTATATTTGTGTTGGTGTTTGCAGGTTTGTATTGTAGGGCTTGAATTTGCCAGCATTAAACTGCATGTTGTTTTCTTCCGCCCATCTGTATATGGCATCCAGATCCTGCTGTAAGAGGGCAGCGTCAGCCGGGTTTTTGATTGCCTGTGCTACCTTAGTGTCATCAGCATAGCTAGTGAGGGATGTTGTTGCATGCACCACAGAGAGCATGTCTGAGAGAGCCACCAAAAACAGTAGTGGTCCCAGGACTGTCCCCTGAGGCACCCCACTTGTTATCGGTGTTTCCCTCGAGAGGGCCCCATTTGCTGCGACTGCCTGGCTTCTGTCTCTTAGGAAGCCATGCAGCCACTCACCTACTTTTCCAGTTATGCCGAGTCCGTGTAGTTTGTGACATATCATTCCGTGGTCGACCTTGTCAAAGGCCTTCGCAAAGTCAAGATATATCACGTCTACATGTGAGCTGTCTAGTAGTTGTCTCAGTACCCAGTCGTAGTGATGTAGCAGCTGTGTAAGGCAGCTTCTTCCTGGGCGGAAGCCATGTTGCGTGCTAGTCAGGCGGTCATTTTCTTCGAGGAAAGTGATTAGTTTCTTTCTGACGACTCGCTCCATGACCTTACTGATATGCGACGTCAGGGAGACTGGCCTATAGTTCTTGGCCTCCGCTCTACTACCTCCTTTATGGATAGGGCATATTGTGCCTTCTTTCAGCTCCCTGGGTAGTACACCGCTAGCCAAGAAGCTTCTGAAGAGCATCTTCAGTGGAGTTGCTAAGGCCCGCTTACATATTTTTAGGAGAACTGCTGGGAATCCATCAGGTCCAGCAGCCGAGTCTGTTCTAATTTCATCAATGGCGTACACCACATCCTCCTCCGTTATGTCTATGTGGTTGATGGTTGCCATTTCTTGATGTAGTGTTGTGGCATCAAAGAACTCCTCTGGCTTCGTTATTTGCATGTGCCTCAGTGGACATGTGAAGACACTTTTTGTACTGTTCGTTCAGTATTTCACATATCTCTTGGGGATTTTCGGTTAATGAACCGTCCGTGTGGAAGAGTGGCCCAATCTTGCAGTGTACTGAGGCAGTTTCTTTTGCAAATTTAAAGAAGGCCTTAGGGTTTGTTTTAATGTTTTCTATGGCCCTGTTCTCTTTCCTTGCCCTCTCATTCTCATGTGAAAGCTTGAGTGCAATCTCGGTGTCAAGTAGTGCACGTTTCAAATAGGATTCCTTCTTGTTTTGGTTTTGTTGACTATTCAACTGGTTTGAGAGTTTAGTTCTACGTCTCATAAGGATTTTCCTATCTCTGGGAATAAGATTTTTGTGTCTGTTTGCCTCTTTCTCCGGGACACACTTTTTGCATATGGTGTGTATCGTTGTCATGAAGTGTTGAAATTGTGTGTTAGTGTCTTGTGTGGCGATGTTTGCACTCCATGTTTGCTTCCGGATTTCACTCTTAATCTTCTTCCAGTCAGCCCCGTAG
>OZ024745.1:48444041-48456541 GCA_964016885.1 Eledone cirrhosa
GGGTGATGACGTCACGCACTAGGGATAATTGAGGAAAGAAGGGGTCATGACAAACTACAGAAAACAGTGTCTAACATTCACTGATGCAGGCTGCTACCACTGTTGTTATGACTGCCTCATACTACTCCTCTCTATGTCTGATGCAGGCTGATACCACACATACACATCAGCATGTTGAAAAAATGAGGGATTTTGTATTATGGAATAGTTTGCATATTGGCCGTATGTATCTAGTTTAGAATAGGCATACCATATCTCTGCATGTGGTAAGAAGGGTTGGTGTCAGGAAGGGTGTCCAGCCCATGCCAGCTTGGAAAAGTCTACATAAAAATTATGATGAACAACCAGAGGTGATCTTAGGTAGGTTGGTATCATCATGCAAAGCTGATAATAGACCCAGAGCAGATGTAAAATATAGGCCCCCTCCCCTATTTCATTAAGTATTTGAATATTCAATGCTAAAATATGATCTATACATGGAGTATGGTCATATACATGTACATGTAGTGTACATGATGTACTTAAAAATAACAGAACAGAATAAAAGAACTAGAACTTGATGTGAATAGTCCTCCTCAAAATCATAAGTCCATATCAACTGGCATATCTTTCCCCACTCCTCACTTTGATCTTCTGGTCTTACCTGCAATATAGATATCAAGTAAAAAACAGTGAAAGGGAGAAAAAGGGTGAAAACTAGTAAAAACTCAAACTAACAACTCTTAGAAAAAGATTTATAAAACTCTTTTCTACTAAATCTCTGACTTCCCCACCATAACCATCACCACCCTCTTCCTTTTTCTATAAAATACTTTGTGTCATTTCTGTTTCATCCTGACTTTTGAACTTGTTAACACTTCAATAAATCATCTTTTCACAACAGACCACTCAAACAAATATCTTTGTTAAGATTTCTTAACTCCATATATAATATTTCTTCCCACCAAACGTTACATATAAATCTAGTCATTATTTTTCTTATGTACTTGCATTCCTTCCATTATTAGATTCCAAGAAATCAAAAGCTTACCATTCTTCTGCTATTGTAGAGTCTTTACAGGTGATGTTTATGCAAGATGGGGTATTTAATCTTGTCAGTTATATCTAGTTTCACTCATCTACTTTTTCTACTTTTCTACTTTTTGAAATAGTTTCTTACATATAGATACAGGTATGGCTGTGTGGTTAAGGAATTCACTTCACAATAATGTGGTACTGTGTTCAATCCTGCTGCTCAACACCTTGGGCAAGTGTCTTCTTCTATAACCTCAGGTTAACCAATGCCTTATGAGCGGAATTAGATAGATGGAAACTGCAAAACCCCATTCATCCATCTATCTATCTATCTATCTATCTTTTCCTCTGTACGGTGGCTATGGTGAAAGAAGTTATATGGTGGACGAGGTTGAGAGGACTGAGGACAGATGCCTTTCTCTCCGGACAACAATTGATTCCATTCTTTAAGTATCACTTTAGAAGGAGAATCAGGGTGGAGAGAGAGGCACTGCACCCCAGTAAATTTACTGAAAGGTGGGTGAATGAAGCGAAAATGGCCCGAGTGATTGGGCCTTCTCTGTTTATAAGCCTGTAGGTTGAGGAAGAGAGCAAAAGGAAGAAAGGAGCACTTGCACAACACGCTCCTTGAGTTGAGGGCTGTTCTATCGACGGGGTATTAAACAACCCATTTGTGGCGCCTCCCCCCTATTGGGGATTTCGATTGTTGAAATTGTTTGTTTTTATATTTTTTTACACGACTGTATGTAAAATCCCTGGCATGTCTTTGTATTGTCCCCTTTCTTGTTGCGCCCTTGTGGCTAATAAAGAAATCTATCTATCTATCTATCTATCTCTCTATATATATATGGGCGCCCGGGTAGGGACCCTTCGAAAAAGATCTGTCCGAGATGCGTGTGAGACGAAGAAACCATCGCACACGCATTCATACACTGCCCGGGCATTGTTACCGACCTGTGGGGCTATGTAGAACGATTATTGTCGCGGGTGGGACCAATCCGGTTGACCACCGAGTCCATTGTCATGATCAAACCGCCACCCTCCTTCAAAAACGAAGAAGAGGCGGTTTTCCTTTGTGTGAAAGCTATGGCGAAAGAGGTTGAATGGTGGACGAGGTTAAAAGGGCTGAGGTCAGACACCTTTCCCTCCGGCCAACAACTGATTCTTTTTTTCAAATACCACTTTAGAAGAAGAATCAGGCTGGAGAGATGGGTGCTGTACCCCAGCAAGTTTTATGAAAGGTGGGTGAAAGTTGCGAGAATGGCCCGAGTGAATGGGCCTTCTCTCTATATCAGCCTGTAGGTTGAGGAAAAAGAGGAAGAGAGGAAAGGGGTACAAACTTTTCGTACTCCTGGAGATGAGGGTTGCACATTTTTTCGGGGGTATGTGTTACCCATATGAAATGTCTCCCGCTATTGGGGAAATTCAATTAATTTTTAAATTGCATTTGTGATAGTATTTTACGCGTTTTTATTGTATGTAAACTTCCCGTTTGTATTTGTCCCCTTCTTTTGTGCCCCTGTGGCTAATAAAGAAACATATATATATATAAATTAAAAGTGACAAAGGCGCTGTGTGGTTACTAATAAACATTATTTAGAAAACGTAAGAGAAACACAAGGACAATTCCCGCTATATATATGTATATATACAAAATTAAATATAGAAATATAGCTTCTACAGGACTAGAACTGTTTATCTGTGTGTGTGAGAGAGTATATGTGTGTGTGTTTGTTTCATAAGTTCACTATTTGAGAAAAGGGGATTGTTAAAGAACTAGACTTCTAAAATAAACACTAAAGTTGATATAATCAACTAAATCAATGTGGTGCCCCAGCATGGCCGCAGTTTTATTACTGAAACTAGTAACAGAAAGAATAAAAGTATATGAATAATCAATGTTTTTTGTATTTTTTTAACATCATAATTTTTATGTTTGATTTTCCATGCAGTTGTATATTATCCAATCCTCTAAAAGTAAATAAATGGTTTCTGATATGGGAAGAAAGCCAACAATTTGAAGGGAGGGGAAAATCAATTAAATCTACCCAAGGCAGTATTTTATTTTATTGACCCCATAAGAATGAAAAACAAAGCTAGCCTCGGCAGGATTTGAACTCAGACCGTAAAGGGCCGTAACTCTATGCCATACAGCATGTTGTCCACTGCAATAAAATAATAGTTTCTAATTTAGTCACAAGGTCAACAATTTGTGGGAAAGGAAAAGTTGATTATATTAACTCCAGTACTATACTGGCACTTTATTTGATCAACCCTAGTAGGATGAAAGGCAATGTTACTCTTGGTGAGATTTGAACTTAGAACATAGAAAGTCATAACTAAACGCCACAAATCATTTTGTCTGATATTCTACCAATTTTGTCAATCCACCACACATTTTAATAATGATTTCTAACTAAGGCACAAGGCTAGTTATTTTGAGGGGAGTGGGAAGTCAATTATATCGACCCCAGTAAATGACGGTTAATTATTTAAACCTTTAGCATTTACATTACTCTATATTTACTATTGTATTTTTGTGGTAAAGGCTTTATCTCACATAATATCGAATCTATAAGATTTTGATATTATTTATTTTAAGAACAATACCTTAACATAAGTATGAGTGACTGGTTACAGCTGGTTTGAACAGAAAGAGGTGGAGAATTCTGGCTGGATATGGTCAGTTTAAATGCTAAAGAGTTAATTGAATCTAGAAGGATGAAAGTTGATTTCAGCAGGATTTGAGCTCAGAATGTAGAGGGTCATAATTAAATACTTCAACGCATTGAGCACACACACTATTCCAAAGAAATCTCAGCAACTGTTTTTATAGACTTAGTTCTTGATTGATTGTAATTGATAGTTCACATATTGGTACAATTATTTACATAGCACCTATTTATATTTCCTTTGCCACATTAACAAATTATCATACTATTATATGCATTCATACAAAACTGTTTTATTTTTTTCCATCTTAAAGGGGCAAAGTACTATTAAGAGATGTCTTGCTATGTATTCCAGTATTCTTTTGAACATAGATCACAGCCTAGCAAGAAGGAAGCCAACAGCTGGCAGCAGCAACAACAAAACTAATCACAAGAACATAGCAAGACATTCTCAGTGGATAGTTGTGTTCTTTAATGGCAGATGGAGTTGTTTTGTAATAAATTCATAATATACAGAAGCATGTAGTGCACATAATGTACACACGCACACAAGCACACATACACACTCATGTACACACAAACACATCGACACTCATGCGTACATAAATACAGACATACATATTTATTTACACACATATAAACACACACATACACATGCATATGTACACACACACACACACACACACATGTATACAAACACACACATACATATACACTCATACAGACACACATACATATACACTCATGCATGCACACATGCACACACACAAATACATACATACTCATGCATGCACACATATACACACACATAAATACATACACATATATGCATACACACACACGCACACATACACATACATACACATGCACACATGTAAATACATACATAGCTACATCATACTCTGAACGCCTTGCTTCCCTGGGCATGGATACATTGAAGGTCCGACGTCTGGCAACTGACTTTGTAAACACCCACAAAATTATTAACCATCTTGCCAACAACAACCCTGAGCACCTTTTTGATCTCCATGTGTCTAACACACGTGGGCATGCCCACAAAGTCAGAGAACAGTACAGTTCCCATGACTTTCGGAAACATTTTTTCACGCTCAGAGTTGCTGAAGCATGGAACAAACTACCTGCATCAGTTGTTAGCTGTCGAGACACTGCATCCTTTAAAACCTCCATGCTCCCCGAGATTCGTCAACACTACACCTAATGTTCCCCCTCCATACACATACACACATGTATATCATGACTCATACACTATTCACTTCCCTAACATTTGTATATTATTCTATGTACTATACATGCACCTTTGACGAGTTGTAGTGCACCTGAGCACTTTACACAATAATTTCATTATTATTATTTCATTATTATTATCATGTTTCCTGAAAAGCCCCCAAAACTGTATCCATGATACAACATTTTATATTTTCTGAATAAAAGGAAAATTGTTTTCCACTTGTGAATAATTTAGTTAGATTAATATTGGTCAGGTCAGGCTTCTATCTGCTACTGTTACCATGTAACCCAGTAGAACCTTCATGGTTGAGTGGTTTGGTGAGGAGGGTAAGTGGAAGTACAATAGAACAAAAACAAGAGCTGTAAAAAGGGCAGATGAACTTCTCAGAGTTAATGGCAATCCACCCCAACTATGGGTTAAATAGCCTCACCAACCCACAATTGGCCAAGCATGGTGAGTACAGCTGCACCCCTAACAGGACTAACACCAAACAGAAGGTGGTGGAGGTCAACCAATGAGGGATTCCCCTAACAGGATTGAGAAGGTTCTGGATTGGATTGGAATTATGGTAGATTTAGAATAAATATTGAAGTTCATCATAAACTGAAGATTGATACTAGTGAAACAACTTAATTACTGTGTTTTTACGTTTACCATTATAATAAAGTGGGAGACTGGCAGAATCGGATAAAATGCTTTGTGGTATATAGTTGTGACTATGTTCTGAGTTCAAATTCTACCAAGATCAACTTTGCCCTTCATCCTTCCAGAGTTGATAAAATAAATACCAGTCTAATATTGAGGTTGATTTAATTGACTTTCTCCTCTCCCCAAATTACTGGTACTGTGTCTAAAGTTGAAATCCTTATTACTGCTTAGAGGGCAGTGGATTGGCAGATTTGTTAGAGTGTCAGACAAATTGCTTAGTAGCATTTAGTTACAACTTTCTATTTTCTCAGTTCAAATCCCAACAAGGTCAAGTATGACTTTCATCTTTCTGGTGTCAATAAAATAAAATACCAGTTAAATACTGAGGTCGATATAACCAACTTCTCCTTCCCCTCAAATTACTGATCTCGTGACTATGTTAAAAAAATTATTATAGAGCAGTTGATTGGCAAAATCGGTAGAGCATCGAAAAAAAGGATTTTCATTTCATTTCATTTCATTTCATTTGAGTTTGAGTCCATGCTCAGGCCAAGTCGAAGACTCCATCCTCAGAGTCTGGTGTGGTTGCCAGGTTGGATTCTCTGTTTAATTTTGACATGTGTAGGAGCGAGTTTGAGTCAGTTTGTGCTCATTGTGTATATCCTGGGAGATGGGGTTCATCTCTAATGGTGCTTAAGTATCTATCCAGCTGCAATTTGAATGATTCCACACTGCATCCTGATAGATTTCTGACATGTACCGGAATGGATTTGTTGCATTTAGTTATGACTTTCTATTTGCATCTTTGCATTTCATCCATCTGGGGTTGATAAAGTAAAAGTAACAGTTAAGTATTGATGTTGATATAATAGACTCTTCCCTTGCCCCAAATTGCAAGCCTTATGCCAATGTTAGAAAGAATTATAACCAGTTCATATCAATTCTATCATAATATATCTTTTTAGACGTCTTTGATTTTTTGGGGATATTTTTCATATTTTTGTGCTCTCCTCCTCAACAAATTACTACATCAACGTAAGCTGGTAAAAACAATTTTGGCTCCAGTAAGTATCATTCACTTGTTGCAGAAAAAGGCATGTTAATATATGAAATAAGGATTGTGTACAAGAACTTTAAGAAGTGGGTTGCTGTGATGGATATCTATGCCATTCCTAAGAGATTTTGAAAAGAAAATGAGACTTTTGTTACTGTGAAACGAAACAGAGCCAAAGACTCAATTTGCCATATATTGCAGAGCAGTGTTTTTACCACTGTCCCATAATATATACCACTCACACATTCACTGGTGTGGAATAAGAATAATGCCAATGTAAACAAATGGAATGGTTCATATTTGAGGGGCAGTAGCATTACATAATGGTATCATCTTTTTCAAGACAAATTTTAACAAATTTGATTAAGTTTATATCATTGTTAACTTAATGTATTATTCCAGCATGTAGGGCAGTGTAATGGCAATATCAGTTGAGCATTGGACAAAATGTTTTGGGGTATTTAGTTATGACTTTCTACATTCAGAGTTCAAATTCTGCAACGGTCAATTTTACCTTTCATCCTTCTGTCTAAATTAGAAACTGTTATTCTAAAGTGTTAATGTAGAGTGCACTGTGCAAGCTTCCTTGAGAGGATGAGTGTCTCAGTTTTCACAGCACTGATTTTCATTCCAGCCTTGCAGCACTCAGCATCAAACCTATCAAGTGCAAGTCGGAGATCACCTTACTTACATTTTTTTATTGCAAACAAAATTTGTTGAATTAATATATTCTTCTCTTCCTTTGATAACTGAAAAAGATTTTACAGAAGAGAAATTTATAATTTTCTTTGATAAATGAATGTAACCATTGATCAGACTTTATGAAAACTTACCCCTCTTTTATAGCAGTAATTCTTTTGAAAACCTTATTAGCAAGAACACTCCAGTAAACTATTGTGCCCACTGGTGACAATTCAAAGTATGTAAAGAGCCAAAAATATCACCTCATTGTTTTGCTGTGTGAATCATAGTGAGTTATATTAAAAAACAATCACAAGAAAAATGTTGGCAGTATCAACTAAAATAGTAAAAGATTGACACGAAACTACTTACTTCTATACAACTTTATAATCAGCAAGCAACCATGTGGAAACAATCGGTATTTACACACAAATATAACTATAACAATACATCAGACAACATACATATCTAAAGATTGCTAAAATGCCTATCATTTTAATTTCCTGATCTGAGCTTTGAAAAGCACAGTATATATAGTTGCAGTATTCAGGAAAGTTGATCAGGTTAAACATCTCACACTCTAGTTCTAGTTTTCTGTGCTCTGAGTTCAAACCTGCTGAGGTCAGCTTTTCTTGTTGTCCTTTTGGGGTTGATAAACAGTATTAGTCGGGAGTAGTGGATTGGTAGAATTGTAAAAGTGCCAAACATGATGCTTAGAAAATGCAAACAGCCAGAACAAATACTGTAAGACATTTTGTCATAAGCTTTAATCACTGTCAATTCACCCCTAATATCAAACACAAAACATAGATCCTGTAACATGAACTATGAATAGAAGTGATCATAGAGTTTAGATAACATACAAACATTATTGAAAATGCTCAGAACCAGATTCAAACAATATAATAATAATAATAATAATAATGAAAATATTGTGTACAGTGCTCAGGTGCACTACAACTCATCAAAAAGTGTATGTATAGTACATAGGGTAATGTACAAACGTCAGGAAAATGAACAGTGCATGAGTCGTGATATACACATAAGTGCATGTGTATGGAAGGGGTACATCAGGTGTAGTTTTGGCGAATTTCGGGAAGCATGAGGGTATTAAAGGATGCAGTGTCTCGGCAGCTAACAACTGACGCAGGCAGTTTGTTCCATGCTTCAGCAACTCTAAACGTGAAAAAATGTTTCCGAAAGTCATGGGAGCTGTGCTGTTTTCTGATTTTGTAGGCATGTCCACGTGTGTTAGACACATGGAGATCAAAAAGGTGCTCAGGGTTGTTGTTGACAAGATGGTTAATAACTTTGTGGGCAACCACTTGGGTATGCTTGATTTGAAGAATGTAAATTTTGTGTTAAGAAATGAATTATAGATAAATATTTTCTCAAGGGGATTTATTTGAATATTTCACTTTTGCTGAAATATTTCTAAGAAAATCCTAGAATAGAAATACAATAAAAAGAAAACGAAGGAGAGAAAAAAAAAGAGAAGGGGGAAGAAAATATGCTTCTAGCTTGCAGTTCTTTTTAGTCCTCATTTAAAAACAAAGTCAGATTTAATTTTCTATTTAAATTAAGGGAGTAAAAAGCTGCCAGTATTTATTCTATCAAGTTTTTTTTTTGCACTATAGAAATATGTTATAATTTCACTGTGTGAAAACTTGTGAGATAATTGATATCATGAAATAGATAATTTTGGGACCCAGACTAACTACTAATCTTAAAACATTAGATTGGGCAGGTTTTTTTTATTTCTAACATTAAACATTATTTCTTGCTTGTTATTTTAGTCAAGTCAAAGAAAGAATTTCTTACAAAGGAAAAGTGGTAGACACTTATTTATTTAATCCCTTTCTTAAAGGTTTATGTTTTTCTTGTAACAGATGTGGTGTTCATTCCACCCTCCTTATATGATGATAATAAAGTTTCCATTTGTAATGACATTTGTGTCAAATCTAAAATATATATATTTTTTATTCTTGTTTCTAAACCACCAAATGGTTTTAGAAGCTGGCAATATAAAGAATTGTAAATAGCTTTAAGGCAATACAGAAACAGATAGAAGTAGTTGTCAAAGGTCTAAAAGAGGTAGAAATATAGTAGACCAATGTTCTTCTTCTTCTCCACCATTTGTCACAATCCTTCCTATTGAAATGTATCAACATCACTAATTATGATTTAAATTTTATATAACAATAAGAGTAAAGGTGTGTGTGTGTGTGTGGCCTAGTGTTTAGGGTGTTGGGTTCATGATCATTAAGTTGTGAGTTGGATTCTCAGACCAGGTGATGCATTGTGTCGTTGAGCAAGGCACTTCATTTCACATTGTTCCAGTTCTCTACCAGCAGCAGCAGCTAAGCATTTTCCCTGCAATGGACTGGCATCACATTTCGGAAGGAGGGCTTGACTTGTACCCTGAGTCACTGAAGACTCACAAAAAAGGAAAAGCTCTGGGCTTTGTTCAATCTGTGCAAGTATGGAAAATCAGACATAAAATGATAACTCTAACTCTATAACAATAACCAATAGATGTTGTTACACAGATTTTTGTGCAGAGTTATATTTCCTTATGTTTTCTAGTATTCTGTGTAACATGTATGCAGTGCCTAGTAATGCTATTTTCTGTATGTTGTGTAAAACTAACTACAGCTGTCACACACAATCGAGTATGACTTGATAGTATTTACCATGATATTTTGTCCAACTCTCACAGTTGTGAGCAGACACAGACACCCCTCTTGATCATCAATTCTTTAATCCAGTAGATCATCCAGGATGTGACAACTGGAAGGAAAGAGGGTTGTACCAGCACCGGGCTGGTATTTTCTTTATCAACCCTGCAAGGATGAAAAGTAAAATTGACCGCAGTGGGATTTGAACTCAGAGACCCAGAACAAATATCTATTACTTTAATGATTCTACTAAATTGACTGCCTTGTAGCTATGTTGTGTACTTAAGTGTAAATATAAGTTACGTATTTATCTGTATCTTATAAAATTATTCCCAAGGTTTCTACTATCATGAGATTTGTTTCTGTTTTCAATACCCACATTTTGGCTATCTCTATTTATAGGTCTTTATAGTAATATAGTTTTGTCATTTTTTTAAAACATATAATGTCATCTAATGGAATTAATACATCTATAGATTTATAGACTCTCCATTTCTTTTAAACATATATCGATTTCTAATTTAGGCACAAGGCCAGCAAATGTTTTGGGGAAGGGCAAACTTGATTAAATCAACCCCAGTACTTGACTGGTTGTCATTGAATAGAATCGATACATCTTTAGAATCCATTTATTTACCTGATGGTTGATTTGTCTTATTCTCCTTGCCTATTTCAATGAATATATCATAGTATAGTTACTTTGTCGTTCTCTGAGATCTTTTCTGGTGTACATTTGTGCCATTTCTTTTCTGCGTGTGGATATTTCATAATGCCAGCATATTCTTCACTCAGTGAGAACTCCAACTCTATCATACCTGTAGAAGTATTTTCTCTGGACATCAAGAAACAATGCTTGTACAGCCTCCATATATTATATTGTAACGTTTGGTATTCTGCTTCATTATGTTTTTTTTGTGTATCTGGTTTAATGTAATTACATTGTATTCTTGCATGACATAAAGGGTGGCCTTCAGGGTTGGTACTATAAAGGGCATCTGACAATAAAAGATTGCCTAAAAAGGAACTTCAATCGGTAGAGCATTGGACACCATGCTTTGCAGCATAGAATTATGGCCCTTTATGTTCTGAGTTCAAATCTCACTGAGGTTAACTTTGCCTATATTAGTATGCAGTTTATTATAGGATCTAGAAAAATTTGTTGTTGTATATGTTTTTGGTAGTTCTAACTCTAGTTTAGTGTCATAATAAAAACTTCTCCGATCTTAGCTTCAGTTCTGTGCTTCTCAACTTTCTCCATTATTTACATCCATTTTTAAAAATCTGTTAGCTACTGGCCATATAAGAGATACTCTTGTCAACAAGCATGATATTGAGCTAAACCATTTTGATATCAATCAAGTGAAATCCAGCTCTTGTTCTATGGCACAAAAATCACCCATTTTATTGGATTCTGATTGAAATTAAAATTTTCTAACATAATTTTATATAAGAACCATTTGTTAAGTTACATTACAAGTACTAGCTTAATTGAAATATAGTGGATGTCATTAGAAATATGGTAATGAAAGGAATAATTTTAAAGTTTTGAATAATTTCTGTAGCTGTCTCCTTTCATCAAACAAGAGGGAATTTTCAATTAATTGCCAATTTTTTGTGCAAGTCACTCAGTACAATTAGCCTTTAATTTACTTATCTAAATACATACCATAGACATACTTAGCTTTGCTCATTTTGTTTTTTAATTATGGTATTTTAGTGTTTCTTCAATTTCCTCAAGGTTGCCTTGGTGTATTTCAAAACTCATCAACTTTTTCAAGTACCACTAGAAGAGAAAGAATAGGGTGGAAGTGAGATGCTGCTCCCCAGTAAATTTTATGAAGGGTAGGTGAAACTGGCGAAATTGTGTGGGGCTGATTCTAATAAGACAGCTGTAGACTGGAGGCAAGAACTGGTAAAAATCACTTATCTTAGGTATGTCACAGTAATCAAATGTTTTGTGTGGGATGGGTGTTCCAATTTGGGAATCCTTTGTTGTTGTTATTTTACTGGGGTTTTTTTTCTTAATGTTATTGCTGTGTATAGTTACAGCTATGGCTATGTGGTTAAGATGTTTGGTTTGCTACTATGTGGTTCTGCATTCCATTCAGCTGCATGATATTTTAGGCAAGTACCTTCTACTATAGCAATGGGCTGCCCAATACCTTATGAGTGAATTCACCAAACAGAAACTGTGAAGAAACTTGTCATATATATATATATATATATATGGGAACCAGTAGGACCCCGACGGCTGAGCTCAAGCCGTTTCGACGGCTAATTCTGGACTCAGAATTAGCCGTCGAAACGGCTTGAGCTCAGCCGTCGGGGTCTTACTGGTTCCTATTACCCACTCTACTACCCCAAGTATTGAGTACTTTGGTGCGTTATGGTTCACCTGGTTCCTTACCACATTTCCTTCGTTATATATATATATATATATATATATATATATATATATATATATATATATATATCCAAATATAAACGGAGTCAAAGACTCTCAT
>OZ024745.1:48461541-48539041 GCA_964016885.1 Eledone cirrhosa
CTCTTCCTATTAGCCACTCTACTACCCTAAGTATCGAGTACTCTGGTGTATTATGGTCCACCTGGTTTCTTACCACACTTTTTAAGTATATATATATTTATATATGAAGGAATATATAATATGCCTTCATATAAAAACACCCATTACTATGATATATGTAGTTTTCAGACTCAGCTTAACTCTACTGGCAATGACTGGGATAGATTAAGATGACTATTTTCTTTTTAATTAAACATCTGCAAAGGAAGTTGCAATCAAAGAAACACAAGGTTTATCTACTGGTCAAAGACAGACACCAAAATATTATAAACACAAAAGGATCTACGCATTAAAGGCAGACACTGGCCCATCTGAGAGGCCAATAGCTCTGACTCGGTCTGCGATGACTTGTCCAGCTAGGAGGGAAAACAAACGTTAACTGATATTGATGATGGCAATGATGGTGATAATGATAAAAAGGTACAACTTATTTTCTTCTCTGACTTATATGTTAATATATGCAGTAAATGTCAAGATATTTTATATTTTCTAAGTTGGATGAAATGGCCTAAATCTCACTTTTTTGATACAATCTCATATTGCAGAAATTATGAAATTTGAATATATTAAAAAAATTATGAATTTTTAAATTCTAATTGCTGAACAATATCTTTGACAAACTATTGCTGCCTCCCTCTTTTGGTGGAACCAAGGAAATAATATGAAGAAATTTGATACTAAATTGTAAGAAAAATTTGAAATGGCATGTGATTAGAAAACTAAGTGACATTTTGCATTTTATCATCATCTAACAATCCACTTTTCCTCCAAGAGTTGTCAACTGAATAGATCAGTACGGAAGCAGAGCTACTGACATCTTGGATGAGCCAGAGGCCTGCATCTCACATACATTCCCACACTCTACTGAGTGCTCAGCCAGGTTTGTAGCCCACATTTTGCTTATGATTCACTGCTGTATTTTATCATGGCATCAATGCTAGGGAGGTTTTCATGTCTTTGACACAGCTGAAGAGTCCTCCCAGCCCTTTGTTTCACAGGTATTTATAGCTGGATAACCTTCCTATCACCACTTTACAGGATGCATTTATTGTGTATATAGAATCTATTAGCAACATAACTGAGCATGTTTAGGTGCCAACAAATTAAGAATTCTCAACATCTAAGTTGAATGAAATGTGGCCAAAATTTTGCTTTTTTGAGAGGTTTGCATATAGCAAAAATTGTGATATTTTGCACATTCAAAAGGTGAACATTTTTATTCTAACGGGTGAACAAAATCTTCCACAAAATATTAGTGCATCTTTTGGAGCAGCCAAGGAAATGACTCTGAAAAATTTCACATTAAGTTTGATGGCATTTGAACTTTCTAATTGGGAGGAGGAGTGAAAAAGATGACTTTTAAGGTGTGTATGGACCTGTAACTCCTAATGGAGTCATAGGGGTGTTGCCATGACATACATGGCATTTTAAACCTGGTGTAGTCTATCCTTCTTCATGTCTGAACATAGCTGATTTCTTCCAAAGAATTAACTCCACTGACTGGTACTTCTAACAACTCTGCTAATTCACCACCCTTAAATTGTATAGAATGTGGCAAAATTTGAAATCTCTAACAGTTATATAAATTAAACCCCTACATAACGGCTCTTTTGATGGTTTATATATGTAGAAGTAATATCATTTGCATGTGTTAATGGTATAATGTACTTGTTAGAGCATGAGAAAGTATGTAAGCAAAATGCAGGCCCCTGCAGAAATGCATGTTCTTGAGATGCAGCATCCTCTGGCCCATCTGAGAGGTCAGTAACTCTGCTTCAGAACTCACCTAGTTTGTGATGACCCGTCTAGTCCTTGCTAGCAGGAGAAAAATGGATGTTAAAAGATGATGATGATGATGATGAATTCCTGAGATGCAAGGTAACATTGCTTACTCTATAAAAATAATAATTTAATTATTCAACTTCCTTTTCTTTTCGCAGTTTCATAGGCTACTAGACTCATTATCATAATATTTAAATAATGACACAAACAGTTTGGAATAATATAGTGAATTAATAATAGTATAAACCTGCCAGAGACGCTTCCGTGTGAGCAAGGCATGGTCTCCCGACCATTCCCGTATCGAATGGAACAAAACCATCTAATAGATGTTAGCGTGGAAGATGGACATCAAACGATGATGATGATGATGATGATAACCCTTCTTTCTAATCTATTAGTATTTATTATAAAGGAGGTGGTATCACTGTGTGATGCTACTGCTCCTCAAATATTCCATTTGCTTATCTAAGCATTTTTTTCCATGACGACACATGACTGGACTGTGTTCTTCCTGAAACAATCTGATCAAATACCAATATTAGAAATCAATATTATGCTAAACACATTTGATGAAGACTGGGCCACCTACTGTAAGCTGAGAAATATGTGACAAAAAATTCTATGGTAAAATGGAGGTTGACTTATATTCGAGGTCAATATTTTGCTGATTTTCATCAACTTCAAATTCTATGAAAACGAGGTGCTAAAATATTTTTGTTTTGGAGGTGAATATTACATGGGTTTCACTTTGGAGGTAAATATTATACCAGTTTCACTTCGGAGGTGAATATTATACCAGTTTCACTTTGGAGGTGAAATTTCTATGGGTTTTTTTTGGGGTTTTTTTTTTTGTGATTTGTATGAATATAGCCTTCAAAACAGTAGGAAATCAGTAATGTTGCGTAACAAAAACTATACTCTAAATGACACATGAAACATTTTAAATATAAAAATAATAAAACTTCATAAATACATTCTCATACATGAGAATTTTAAAACATAATTAGCTGCCTCAGCTTAGAAACAAGGTTTGAATTTTTCTCCATTTCTCAGATAGGGGTCGGCTTATATTCAAATCGACTTATATTCAAGTATATATGGTAATTATATTTACAGATAACATTGTTAAACGAAAGCTACTGGTCTTTTTTTTTTTTTTAGTCCCAATTTCTTTACAAAGAATCGTGTGAATTGTTATAAGAGTTCTGTGTTTATAAATAGGTAAGTTGTAAAAATAAGATAACAAGCTTTTAGTCTTTGAAGCAAAAGGGAAAGACACATGACAGGAAGTAAAATGGTATAAAATCCAATCTCACAAGTTATAAAGCAGTCAGCATGGAATTTAATATTTTCAATGCTGTATGTTACTTTGCGTTTCAAAATATTAAAAACATTCATCTGAAAATCACATTATTCATCATCATCATCACCACCATCATCATCAGTTGTGGAAAAACAGACATAAAAAAAGATGATAATAAAAACTAATAAAAATCATCATCATCATCCTCATTGTCATCATCATCATCATCATCATCATCATCATCATCATCATCATCACCACCACTATCATCATCATCATCATCATCATCATCATCATCATCATCATCATCATCATCATCACCACCACTATCATCATCATCATCATCATCATCATCATCATCATCATCATCATCATCATCATCATCACCACCACTATCATGATCATGATCATGATCATGATCATCACCACCACCACCACCACCACCACCACCACCACCACCACCACCACCACCACCACCACCACCATCACCATCATCATCATCATTTTATGTTTGCTTTCCATGTTGGCATTTGTTGGATGGACTGTTACACTCCTTGTCAGTCCTTATATGGAGTTAGTACTCTCCCTCTCAGGTTGGATTTCTTCTTCATTCATTCCAATGTTTAGCGTGGTTTCTATGGCTGGATGCTCTTCCTAGCCACTTTACAGTGTAAATATTTAAGTATAATTATTGATACAGATCTATATGAGCAAGACTCTGTCTCATGACCTGACTTGTCTCATAACATGACAAACCATCTAATCCATGCAAGCGTCGAAAATGGACATTAAATGATGATGACGATGATGATTAAATAACAGAAATCTTTAAACTCGTTTAAATTATGAGCTTTTTTAATAATTGGATCTAATTTGTTAATATTGATTGTTGTTAATTAGATTAACTTATGTATATAATTACTTAAATTGCTGCTTGTACTTTAGTTGTTGTATGTCCAGTTTAGAATTGTCACCATATCCCTGTGAGTCAAAATGGTTACCACCAGAAACGCATTCGGTCATAAAACATTCTCTGAAAAAGGAGCATATAATGTCTATAAACCTGTGATGGGGATGTCCCAAGCTAACCCCTACTTTAGCAGAGAAAATGGCCTTAAAGCACTTGTTATAATGAAAGTGTAACAAAAGAAAAAAATTCCGAGATTTTAAGAAGTTCCTTCAGCTGGTTTAGATTATGCATAATCCTGACTCTGCACATAAAAGTACATATATACACATACATATATATATATATATATATATATATATATATATATATATATAACTAAATATACTTTACCTCTAACTAATATAATTATATATTTAATGAAATGTACTATCTCTCAAAATGTCAATTTTTAATGGGAAAATCAAAATTGAATGCAACATGGTGAAATGGTTATTAAGTTTGCTTAAGAATAATAAAGTTTTGGATTTAGTCACATTGCAGGATGTTTTGGGCATGTGTCTTTTACCATGGCTTTAGATCCACCCAAGATTTGTGTGTGAAGTTGGTTAGATAGAAGCTGTTTAGAAAGCTGTTAGATGGACTATATCTATAATTCAAAGAGCCAGCCATGTCACACACGGCCCCATGTTGAATCTGCCCGAGGATTAGATTAAGTGTTCATGTGTCTGTGGGATACATTAATTTAACATGTAGATTGTACTATTGATGGGACAACTAGAACACTGATTATTGAAGCCAACAGAGGTCCATTTAACCTTTCTAATCTCCTTTAAATTTGATGATATCAGACTTTTATTTCTGTTTTATTTCACTTTTGCTAGAATTTTCTATGATATTTCTCCTCGGATAGTGTAATTTTTCATCTTCAGTATTGTGTGCAAATAAATTCTTTAATTTTTATTTTGACAGCAATTCAAGACTTGTTTATATAACTTCCTTAACTTATTTCAAGACCATTCACTACACCTCTTTGACTTCAATAACTAGGTTAAATAATTTGAGACATGACCTGATTATATTGCTTATATAGCATGACATTTTAATCCTGCCTGTAAAGAAATACTATCATGGAGTACACATTTCAGTATAACCTCGTTCATAAGACATTTTTTACAGACAAAATATTATAGGTTCAATAATATTATTAACTAATATTTCTTCCTTTGCAACTATTTCATGCCTTTTAACAAAAAAGAGAGAGGATAAAAAAGCAAAAGCATTGATTGTCAGATCAAGCCAAGGAAACATGGTTAGGGTGCGTTTTGTTGTGACTCCTACATGATCTCTTTACAGTGTAGGCTGAGTACTTTTTGTTGTGACTCCTACATGATCTCTTTACAGTGTAGGCTGAGTGCTTTTTGTTGTGACTCCTACATGATCTCTTTACAGTGTAGGCTGAGTGCTTTTTGTTGTGACTCCTACATGATCTCTTTACAGTGTAGGCTGAGTGCTTTTTGTTGTGACTCCTACATGATCTCTTTACAGTGTAGGCTGAGTGCTTTTTGTTGTGACTACTACATGATCACTATACAGTGAGGGTTGGGTAATTTTGTTGTGACTCCTACATAATCACTACACAGTGGGGGCTGGGTGCTTTTTGATATGACACCTATATGACCACTTTACAGTGTAGGCTGAGTGCTTTTTGTTGTGACACCTACATGACCTCTTTACAGTGTAGGCTGAGTGCTTTTTGTTGTGACTCCTACATCATCACTTTACAGTGTAGGCTGGGTGCTTTTTGTTGTGACTCCTACATGATCTCTTTACAGTGTAGGCTGAGTGCTTTTTGTTGTGACTCCTACATGATCTCTTTACAATGTAGGCTGAGTGCTTTTTGTTGTGACTCCTACATGATCTCTATACAGTGTAGGCTGAGTACTTTTTGTTGTGACTCCTACATGATCTCTTTACAGTGTAGGCTGAGTACATTTTGTTGTGACTCCTACATGATCTCTTTACAGTGTAGGCTGAGTACTTTTTGTTGTGACTCCTACATGATCTCTTTACAGTGTAGGCTGAGTGCTTTTTGTTGTGACTCCTACATGACCTCTTTACAGTGTAGGCTGAGTGCTTTTTGTTGTGACTCCTACATGATCTCTTTACAATGTAGGCTGAGTACTTTTTGTTGTGACTCCTACATGATCTCTTTACAGTGTAGGCTGAGTGCTTTTTGTTGTGACTCCTACATGATCTCTTTACAGTGTAGGCTGAGTGCTTTTTGTTGTGACTCCTACATGATCTCTTTACAGTGTAGGCTGAGTACTTTTTGTTGTGACTCCTACATGATCTCTTTACAGTGTAGGCTGAGTGCTTTTTGTTGTGACTCCTACATGATCTCTTTACAGTGTAGGCTGAGTGCTTTTTGTTGTGACTCCTACATGATCTCTTTACAGTGTAGGCTGAGTGCTTTTTGTTGTGACTCCTACATGATCTCTTTACAGTGTAGGCTGAGTACTTTTTGTTGTGACTCCAACATGATCTCTTTACAATGTAGGCTGAGTGCTTTTTGTTGTGACTTCTACATGATCTCTATACAGTGTAGGCTGAGTGCTTTTTGTTGTGACTCCTACATGATCACTTTACAGTGTAGGCTGAGTGCTTTTTGTTGTGACTCCTACATGATCTCTATACAATGTAGGCTGAGTGCTTTTTGTTGTGATTCCTACATTATCTCTTTACAGTGTAGGCTGAGTGCTTTTTGTTGTGACTCCTACATGATCTCTTTACAGTGTAGGCTGAGTGCTTTTTGTTGTGACTCCTACATGATCTCTTTACAGTGTAGGCTGAGTACTTTTTGTTGTGACTCCTACATGATCTCTTTACAGTGTAGGCTGAGTACTTTTTGTTGTGACTCCAACATGATCTCTTTACAATGTAGGCTGAGTGCTTTTTGTTGTGATTCCTACATGACCTCTTTACAGTGTAGGCTGAGTGCTTTTTGTTGTGACTTCTACACGATCTCTATACAGTGTAGGCTGAGTGCTTTTTGTTGTGACTCCTACATGATCTCTTTACAGTGTAGGCTGAGTACTTTTTGTTGTGACTCCTACATGATCTCTTTACAGTGTAGGCTGAGTGCTTTTTGTTGTGACTCCTACATGATCTCTTTACAGTGTAGGCTGAGTGCTTTTTGTTGTGATTCCTACATGATCTCTTTACAGTGTAGGCTGAGTGCTTTTTGTTGTGACTCCTACATGATCTCTTTACAGTGTAGGCTGAGTGCTTTTTGTTGTGACTCCTACATGATCACTTTACAGTGTAGGCTGAGTGCTTTTTGTTGTGACTCCTTCATGATCTCTTTACAGTGTAGGCTGAGTGCTTTTTGTTGTGACTCCTACATGATCTCTTTACAGTGTAGGCTGAGTACTTTTTGTTGTGACTCCTACATTATCTCTATACAATGTAGGCTGAGTGCTTTTTGTTGTGACTCCTACATTATCTCTATACAATGTAGGCTGAGTACTTTTTGTTGTGACTCCTACATGATCTCTTTACAGTGTAGGCTGAGTACTTTTTGTTGTGACTCCTACATTATCTCTATACAATGTAGGCTGAGTACTTTTTGTTGTGACTCCTACATTATCTCTATACAATGTAGGCTGAGTGCTTTTTGTTGTGACTCCTACATGATCTCTTTACAGTGTAGGCTGAGTGCTTTTTGTTGTGACTCCTACATGATCTCTTTACAGTGTAGGCTGGGTGCTTTTTGTTGTGACTCCTACATGATCACTATACAGTGTAGGCTGAGTGCTTTTTGTTGTGACTCCTACATGATCTCTTTACAATGTAGGCTGAGTACTTTTTGTTGTGACTCCTACATGATCTCTATACAGTGTAGGCTGAGTGCTTTTTGTTGTGACTCCTACATGATCTCTTTACAATGTAGGCTGAGTGCTTTTTGTTGTGACTCCTACATGATCTCTTTACAATGTAGGCTGAGTGCTTTTTGTTGTGACTCCAACATGATCTCTTTACAGTGTAGGCTGAGTGCTTTTTGTTGTGACTCCTACATGATCTCTTTACAGTGTAGGCTGAGTACTTTTTGTTGTGACTCCTACATGATCTCTTTACAATGTAGGCTGAGTGCTTTTTGTTGTGACTCCTACATGATCTCTTTACAATGTAGGCTGAGTGCTTTTTGTTGTGACTCCTACATGATCTCTTTACAATGTAGGCTGAGTGCTTTTTGTTGTGACTCCAACATGATCTCTTTACAGTGTAGGCTGAGTGCTTTTTGTTGTGACTCCTACATGATCTCTATACAGTGTAGGCTGAGTGCTTTTTGTTGTGACTCCTACATGATCTCTTTACAATGTAGGCTGAGTGCTTTTTGTTGTGACTCCAACATGATCTCTTTACAGTGTAGGCTGAGTGCTTTTTGTTGTGACTCCTACATGATCTCTATACAGTGTAGGCTGAGTGCTTTTTGTTGTGACTCCTACATGATCTCTTTACAGTGTAGGCTGAGTACTTTTTGTTGTGACTCCTACATGATCTCTTTACAGTGTAGGCTGAGTACTTTTTGTTGTGACTCCTACATGATCTCTTTACAGTGTAGGCTGAGTACTTTTTGTTGTGACTCCTACATTATCTCTTTACAGTGTAGGCTGAGTACTTTTTGTTGTGACTCCTACATTATCTCTTTACAGAGTAGGCTGAGTGCTTTTTGTTGTGACTCCTACATGATCTCTTTACAGTGTAGGCTGAGTACTTTTTGTTGTGACTCCTACATGATCACTTTACAGTGTAGGCTGAGTGCTTTTTGTTGTGACTCTTACATGATCTCTTTACAGTGTAGGCTGAGTGCTTTTTGTTGTGACTCCTACATGATCACTATACAGTGAGGGTTGGGTAATTTTGTTGTGACTCCTACATGATCACTACACAGTGGGGCTGGGTGCTTTTTGATATGACACCTATATGACCACTTTACAGTGTAGGCTGAGTGCTTTTTGTTGTGACACCTACATGACCTCTTTACAGTGTAGGCTGAGTGCTTTTTGTTGTGACTCCTACATGATCTCTTTACAATGTAGGCTGAGTGCTTTTTGTTGTGACTCCTACATGATCTCTTTACAGTGTAGGCTGAGTGCTTTTTGTTGTGACTCCTACATGATCTCTTTACAGTGTAGGCTGAGTACTTTTTGTTGTGACTCATACATTATCTCTATACAATGTAGGCTGAGTGCTTTTTGTTGTGACTCCTACATGATCTCTATACAGGTGTAGGCTGAGTGCTTTTTGTTGTGACTCCTACATGATCTCTATACAGTGTAGGCTGAGTGCTTTTTGTTGTGACTCCTACATGATCTCTATACAGTGTAGGCTGAGTGCTTTTTGTTGTGACTCCTACATGATCTCTTTACAGTGTAGGCTGAGTACTTTTTGTTGTGACTCCTACATTATCTCTTTACAGTGTAGGCTGAGTGCTTTTTGTTGTGACTCCTACATTATCTCTTTACAGTGTAGGCTGAGTACTTTTTGTTGTGACTCCTACATGATCTCTATACAATGTAGGCTGAGTGCTTTTTGTTGTGACTCCTACATTATCTCTATACAGTGTAGGCTGAGTGCTTTTTGTTGTGACTCCTACATGATCACTTTACAGTGTAGGCTGAGTACTTTTTGTTGTGACTCCTACATTATCTCTTTACAATGTAGGCTGAGTACTTTTTGTTGTGACTCCTACATGATCACTTTACAATGTAGGCTGAGTGCTTTTTGTTGTGACTCCTACATGATGTCTTTACAATGTAGGCTGAGTACTTTTTGTTGTGACTCCTACATTATCTCTATACAGTGTAGGCTGAGTACTTTTTGTTGTGACTCCTACATTATCTCTATACAATGTAGGCTGAGTGCTTTTTGTTGTGACTCCTACATGACCTCTTTACAGTGTAGGCTGAGTGCTTTTTGTTGTGACTCCTACATGATCTCTTTACAATGTAGGCTGAGTGCTTTTTGTTGTGACTCCTACATTATCTCTATACAGTGTAGGCTGAGTGCTTTTTGTTGTGACTCCTACATGATCTCTTTACAGTGTAGGCTGAGTACTTTTTGTTGTGACTCCTACATTATCTCTTTACAGTGTAGGCTGAGTACTTTTTGTTGTGACTCCTACATTATCTCTTTACAATGTAGGCTGAGTGCTTTTTGTTGTGACTCCTACATTATCTCTATACAGTGTAGGCTGAGTGCTTTTTGTTGTGACTCCTACATTATCTCTTTACAATGTAGGCTGAGTGCTTTTTGTTGTGACTCCTACATGATCTCTTTACAGTGTAGGCTGAGTACTTTTTGTTGTGACTCCTACATTATCTCTTTACAGTGTAGGCTGAGTACTTTTTGTTGTGACTCCTACATGATCTCTATACAATGTAGGCTGAGTGCTTTTTGTTGTGACTCCTACATTATCTCTATACAGTGTAGGCTGAGTGCTTTTTGTTGTGACTCCTACATTATCTCTTTACAATGTAGGCTGAGTACTTTTTGTTGTGACTCCTACATTATCTCTTTACAATGTAGGCTGAGTGCTTTTTGTTGTGACTCCTACATTATCTCTTTACAATGTAGGCTGAGTACTTTTTGTTGTGACTCCTACATGATCACTTTACAATGTAGGCTGAGTGCTTTTTGTTGTGACTCCTACATTATCTCTATACAGTGTAGGCTGAGTGCTTTTTGTTGTGACTCCTACATTATCTCTATACAGTGTAGGCTGAGTGCTTTTTGTTGTGACTCCTACATGATCACTTTACAATGTAGGCTGAGTGCTTTTTGTTGTGACTCCTACATTATCTCTTTACAGTGTAGGCTGAGTGCTTTTTGTTGTGACTCCTACATGATCACTTTACAATGTAGGCTGAGTGCTTTTTGTTGTGACTCCTACATTATCTCTTTACAATGTAGGCTGAGTACTTTTTGTTGTGACTCCTACATGATCACTTTACAATGTAGGCTGAGTGCTTTTTGTTGTGACTCCTACATTATCTCTATACAGTGTAGGCTGAGTGCTTTTTGTTGTGACTCCTACATGATCACTTTACAATGTAGGCTGAGTGCTTTTTGTTGTGACTCCAACATGATCTCTATACAGTGTAGGCTGAGTGCTTTTTGTTGTGACTCCTACATTATCTCTTTACAGTGTAGGCTGAGTGCTTTTTGTTGTGACTCCTACATGATCACTTTACAGTGTAGGCTGAGTACTTTTTGTTGTGACTCCTACATTATCTCTATACAATGTAGGCTGAGTGCTTTTTGTTGTGACTCCTACATTATCTCTTTACAGTGTAGGCTGAGTACTTTTTGTTGTGACTCCTACATGATCACTTTACAATGTAGGCTGAGTGCTTTTTGTTGTGACTCCTACATGATCTCTTTACAATGTAGGCTGAGTGCTTTTTGTTGTGACTCCTACATTATCTCTATACAATGTAGGCTGAGTGCTTTTTGTTGTGACTCCTACATGATCACTTTACAATGTAGGCTGAGTGCTTTTTGTTGTGACTCCAACATGATCTCTATACAGTGTAGGCTGAGTGCTTTTTGTTGTGACTCCTACATTATCTCTTTACAGTGTAGGCTGAGTGCTTTTTGTTGTGACTCCTACATGATCACTTTACAGTGTAGGCTGAGTACTTTTTGTTGTGACTCCTACATTATCTCTATACAATGTAGGCTGAGTGCTTTTTGTTGTGACTCCTACATTATCTCTTTACAGTGTAGGCTGAGTACTTTTTGTTGTGACTCCTACATGATCACTTTACAATGTAGGCTGAGTGCTTTTTGTTGTGACTCCTACATGATCTCTTTACAATGTAGGCTGAGTGCTTTTTGTTGTGACTCCTACATTATCTCTATACAATGTAGGCTGAGTGCTTTTTGTTGTGACTCCTACATGATCACTTTACAATGTAGGCTGAGTGCTTTTTGTTGTGACTCCAACATGATCTCTATACAGTGTAGGCTGAGTGCTTTTTGTTGTGACTCCTACATGATCACTTTACAGTGTAGGCTGAGTGCTTTTTGTTGTGACTCCTACATGATCACTTTACAGTGTAGGCTGAGTGCTTTTTGTTGTGACTCCTACATCATCACTATACAGTGTAGGCTGAGTACTTTTTGTTGTGACTCCTACATGATCTCTTTACAGTGTAGGCTGAGTGCTTTTTGTTGTGACTCCTACATTATCTCTATACAGTGTAGGCTGAGTACTTTTTGTTGTGACTCCTACATTATCTCTATACAATGTAGGCTGAGTGCTTTTTGTTGTGACTCCTACATGACCTCTTTACAGTGTAGGCTGAGTGCTTTTTGTTGTGACTCCTACATGATCTCTTTACAGTGTAGGCTGGGTGCTTTTTGTTGTGACTCCTACATGATCTCTTTACAGTGTAGGCTGAGTACTTTTTGTTGTGACTCCTACATTATCTCTATACAGTGTAGGCTGAGTGCTTTTTGTTGTGACTCCTACATGATCTCTTTACAGTGTAGGCTGGGTGCTTTTTGTTGTGACTCCTACATGACCTCTTTACAGTGTAGGCTGAGTGCTTTTTGTTGTGACTCCTACATGATCTCTTTACAATGTAGGCTGAGTGCTTTTTGTTGTGACTCCTACATGATCTCTTTACAGTGTAGGCTGAGTGCTTTTTGTTGTGACTCCTACATGATCTCTTTACAGTGTAGGCTGAGTACTTTTTGTTGTGACTCCTACATGATCTCTATACAGTGTAGGCTGAGTGCTTTTTGTTGTGACTCCTACATGATCACTTTACAATGTAGGCTGAGTACTTTTTGTTGTGACTCCTACATGATCTCTTTACAGTGTAGGCTGAGTACTTTTTGTTGTGACTCCTACATGATCACTTTACAGTGTAGGCTGAGTACTTTTTGTTGTGACTCCTACATGATCTCTTTACAGTGTAGGCTGAGTGCTTTTTGTTGTGACTCCTACATGATCTCTTTACAGTGTAGGCTGAGTACTTTTTGTTGTGACTCCTACATGATCTCTTTACAGTGTAGGCTGAGTGCTTTTTGTTGTGACTCCTACATTATCACTTTACAATGTAGGCTGAGTGCTTTTTGTTGTGACTCCTACATTATCTCTTTACAGTGTAGGCTGAGTACTTTTTGTTGTGACTCCTACATCATCACTTTACAGTGTAGGCTGAGTACTTTTTGTTGTGACACCTACATGACCTCTTTACAGTGTAGGCTGAGTGCTTTTTGTTGTGACTCCTACATCATCACTTTACAGTGTAGGCTGAGTGCTTTTTGTTGTGACTTCTACATGATCTCTATACAGTGTAGGCTGAGTGCTTTTTGTTGTGACTCCTACATGATCTCTTTACAATGTAGGCTGAGTGCTTTTTGTTGTGACTCCTACATTATCTCTTTACAATGTAGGCTGAGTGCTATTTGTTGTGACTCCTACATGATCTCTATACAGTGTAGGCTGAGTACTTTTTGTTGTGACTCCTACATGATCTCTTTACAGTGTAGGCTGAGTGCTTTTTGTTGTGACTCCTACATGATCTCTTTACAATGTAGGCTGAGTGCTTTTTGTTGTGACTCCTACATGATCTCTTTACAGTGTAGGCTGAGTACTTTTTGTTGTGACTCCTACATGATCTCTATACAGTGTAGGCTGAGTACTTTTTGTTGTGACTCCTACATGATCTCTTTACAGTGTAGGCTGAGTGCTTTTTGTGGTGACTCCTACATGATCTCTTTACAATGTAGGCTGAGTGCTTTTTGTTGTGACTCCTACATGATCTCTTTACAGTGTAGGCTGAGTGCTTTTTGTTGTGACTCCTACATGATCTCTTTACAATGTAGGCTGAGTGCTTTTTGTTGTGACTCCTACATGATCTCTTTACAATGTAGGCTGAGTGCTTTTTGTTGTGACTCCTACATTATCTCTTTACAGTGTAGGCTGAGTACTTTTTGTTGTGACTCCTACATGATCTCTTTACAATGTAGGCTGAGTACTTTTTGTTGTGACTCCTACATTATCTCTTTACAGTGTAGGCTGAGTACTTTTTGTTGTGACTCCTACATGATCACTTTACAGTGTAGGCTGAGTGCTTTTTGTTGTGACTCCTACATTATCTCTTTACAGTGTAGGCTGAGTGCTTTTTGTTGTGACTCCTACATGATCTCTTTACAGTGTAGGCTGAGTGCTTTTTGTTGTGACTCCTACATGATCTCTTTACAGTGTAGGCTGAGTGCTTTTTGTTGTGACTCCTACATGATCTCTTTACAATGTAGGCTGAGTACTTTTTGTTGTGACTCCTACATGATCTCTTTACAATGTAGGCTGAGTACTTTTTGTTGTGACTCCTACATGATCACTTTACAGTGTAGGCTGAGTGCTTTTTGTTGTGACTCCTACATTATCTCTTTACAGTGTAGGCTGAGTGCTTTTTGTTGTGACTCCTACATGATCTCTTTACAGTGTAGGCTGAGTGCTTTTTGTTGTGACTCCTACATTATCTCTTTACAGTGTAGGCTGAGTGCTTTTTGTTGTGACTCCTACATTATCTCTTTACAGTGTAGGCTGAGTGCTTTTTGTTGTGACTCCTACATGATCTCTTTACAGTGTAGGCTGAGTGCTTTTTGTTGTGACTCCTACATGATCTCTTTACAATGTAGGCTGAGTACTTTTTGTTGTGACTCCTACATGATCACTTTACAGTGTAGGCTGAGTGCTTTTTGTTGTGACTCCTACATTATCTCTTTACAGTGTAGGCTGAGTGCTTTTTGTTGTGACTCCTACATCATCACTTTACAATGTAGGCTGAGTGCTTTTTGTTGTGACTCCTACATGATCTCTTTACAGTGTAGGCTGAGTGCTTTTTGTTGTGACTCCTACATGATCTCTTTACAGTGTAGGCTGAGTGCTTTTTGTTGTGACTCCTACATCATCACTTTACAATGTAGGCTGAGTGCTTTTTGTTGTGACTCCTACATGATCTCTTTACAGTGTAGGCTGAGTGCTTTTTGTTGTGACTCCTACATGATCTCTTTACAGTGTAGGCTGAGTGCTTTTTGTTGTGACTCCTACATGATCTCTTTACAGTGTAGGCTGAGTACTTTTTGTTGTGACTCCTACATGATCACTTTACAGTGTAGGCTGAGTGCTTTTTGTTGTGACTCCTACATTATCTCTTTACAGTGTAGGCTGAGTGCTTTTTGTTGTGACTCCTACATCATCACTTTACAATGTAGGCTGAGTGCTTTTTGTTGTGACTCCTACATGATCTCTTTACAGTGTAGGCTGAGTGCTTTTTGTTGTGACTCCTACATGATCTCTTTACAGTGTAGGCTGAGTGCTTTTTGTTGTGACTCCTACATGATCTCTTTACAATGTAGGCTGAGTGCTTTTTGTTGTGACTCCTACATGATCTCTTTACAATGTAGGCTGAGTGCTTTTTGTTGTGACTCCTACATTATCTCTTTACAGTGTAGGCTGAGTGCTTTTTGTTGTGACTCCTACATCATCACTTTACAATGTAGGCTGAGTGCTTTTTGTTGTGACTCCTACATGATCTCTATACAGTGTAGGCTGAGTGCTTTTTGTTGTGACTCCTACATGATCTCTTTACAGTGTAGGCTGAGTGCTTTTTGTTGTGACTCCTACATGACCTCTTTACAGTGTAGGCTGAGTACTTTTTGTTGTGACTCCTACATGATCTCTATACAGTGTAGGCTGAGTGCTTTTTGTTGTGACTCCTACATTATCTCTATACAGTGTAGGCTGAGTGCTTTTTGTTGTGACTCCTACATGATCTCTATACAGTGTAGGCTGAGTGCTTTTTGTTGTGACTCCTACATGATCTCTATACAGTGTAGGCTGAGTGCTTTTTGTTGTGACTCCTACATGATCTCTTTACAGTGTAGGCTGAGTGCTTTTTGTTGTGACTCCTACATGATCTCTTTACAGTGTAGGCTGAGTGCTTTTTGTTGTGACTCCTACATCATCACTTTACAATGTAGGCTGAGTGCTTTTTGTTGTGACTCCTACATGATCTCTATACAGTGTAGGCTGAGTGCTTTTTGTTGTGACTCCTACATTATCTCTATACAGTGTAGGCTGAGTGCTTTTTGTTGTGACTCCTACATGATCTCTTTACAGTGTAGGCTGAGTGCTTTTTGTTGTGACTCCTACATGACCTCTTTACAGTGTAGGCTGAGTACTTTTTGTTGTGACTCCTACATGATCTCTATACAGTGTAGGCTGAGTGCTTTTTGTTGTGACTCCTACATTATCTCTATACAGTGTAGGCTGAGTGCTTTTTGTTGTGACTCCTACATGATCTCTTTACAGTGTAGGCTGAGTGCTTTTTGTTGTGACTCCTACATGATCTCTTTACAATGTAGGCTGAGTACTTTTTGTTGTGACTCCTACATTATCTCTATACAGTGTAGGCTGAGTACTTTTTGTTGTGACTCCTACATGATCTCTTTACAGTGTAGGCTGAGTGCTTTTTGTTGTGACTCCTACATGATCTCTTTACAGTGTAGGCTGAGTGCTTTTTGTTGTGACTCCTACATCATCACTTTACAATGTAGGCTGAGTGCTTTTTGTTGTGACTCCTACATGATCTCTATACAGTGTAGGCTGAGTGCTTTTTGTTGTGACTCCTACATTATCTCTATACAGTGTAGGCTGAGTGCTTATTGTTGTGACTCCTACATGATCTCTTTACAGTGTAGGCTGAGTGCTTTTTGTTGTGACTCCTACATGACCTCTTTACAGTGTAGGCTGAGTACTTTTTGTTGTGACTCCTACATGATCTCTATACAGTGTAGGCTGAGTGCTTTTTGTTGTGACTCCTACATTATCTCTATACAGTGTAGGCTGAGTGCTTTTTGTTGTGACTCCTACATGATCTCTTTACAGTGTAGGCTGAGTGCTTTTTGTTGTGACTCCTACATGATCTCTTTACAATGTAGGCTGAGTACTTTTTGTTGTGACTCCTACATTATCTCTATACAGTGTAGGCTGAGTACTTTTTGTTGTGACTCCTACATTATCTCTATACAATGTAGGCTGAGTGCTTTTTGTTGTGACTCCTACATGATCTCTTTACAGTGTAGGCTGAGTGCTTTTTGTTGTGACTCCTACATGATCTCTTTACAGTGTAGGCTGAGTGCTTTTTGTTGTGACTCCTACATGATCTCTTTACAATGTAGGCTGAGTGCTTTTTGTTGTGACTCCTACATGATCTCTATACAGTGTAGGCTGAGTGCTTTTTGTTGTGACTCCTACATGATCTCTTTACAGTGTAGGATGAGTGCTTTTTGTTGTGACTCCTACATTATCTCTTTACAGTGTAGGCTGAGTGCTTTTTGTTGTGACTCCTACATGATCACTTTACAGTGTAGGCTGAGTACTTTTTGTTGTGACTCCTACATGATCTCTATACAGTGTAGGCTGAGTGCTTTTTGTTGTGACTCCTACATTATCTCTTTACAGTGTAGGCTGAGTGCTTTTTGTTGTGACTCCTACATGACCTCTTTACAGTGTAGGCTGAGTGCTTTTTGTTGTGACTCCTACATGATCTCTTTACAGTGTAGGCTGAGTGCTTTTTGTTGTGACTCCTACATGATCTCTATACAGTGTAGGCTGAGTGCTTTTTGTTGTGACTCCTACATGATCTCTTTACAATGTAGGCTGGGTGCTTTTTGTTGTGACTCCTACATGATCACTTTACAGTGTAGGCTGAGTACTTTTTGTTGTGACTCCTACATGATCTCTTTACAGTGTAGGCTGAGTACTTTTTGTTGTGACTCCTACATGATCACTTTACAGTGTAGGCTGAGTGCTTTTTGTTGTGACTCCTACATGATCTCTTTACAGTGTAGGCTGAGTGCTTTTTGTTGTGACTCCTACATGATCTCTTTACAATGTAGGCTGAGTGTTTTTTGTTGTGACTCCTACATGATCTCTTTACAATGTAGGCTGAGTGCTTTTTGTTGTGACTCCTACATGATCTCTTTACAATGTAGGCTGAGTGCTTTTTGTTGTGACTCCAACATGATCTCTATACAGTGTAGGCTGAGTGCTTTTTGTTGTGACTCCTACATTATCTCTTTACAGTGTAGGCTGAGTGCTTTTTGTTGTGACTCCTACATGATCACTTTACAGTGTAGGCTGAGTACTTTTTGTTGTGACTCCTACATGATCTCTTTACAGTGTAGGCTGAGTGCTTTTTGTTGTGACTCCTACATTATCTCTATACAGTGTAGGCTGAGTACTTTTGGTTGTGACTCCTACATTATCTCTATACAATGTAGGCTGAGTGCTTTTTGTTGTGACTCCTACATGACCTCTTTACAGTGTAGGCTGAGTGCTTTTTGTTGTGACTCCTACATGATCTCTTTACAGTGTAGGCTGGGTGCTTTTTGTTGTGACTCCTACATGATCTCTTTACAGTGTAGGCTGAGTACTTTTTGTTGTGACTCCTACATTATCTCTATACAGTGTAGGCTGAGTGCTTTTTGTTGTGACTCCTACATGATCTCTTTACAGTGTAGGCTGGGTGCTTTTTGTTGTGACTCCTACATGACCTCTTTACAGTGTAGGCTGAGTGCTTTTTGTTGTGACTCCTACATGATCTCTTTACAATGTAGGCTGAGTGCTTTTTGTTGTGACTCCTACATGATCTCTTTACAGTGTAGGCTGAGTGCTTTTTGTTGTGACTCCTACATGATCTCTTTACAGTGTAGGCTGAGTACTTTTTGTTGTGACTCCTACATGATCTCTATACAGTGTAGGCTGAGTGCTTTTTGTTGTGACTCCTACATGATCACTTTACAATGTAGGCTGAGTACTTTTTGTTGTGACTCCTACATGATCTCTTTACAGTGTAGGCTGAGTACTTTTTGTTGTGACTCCTACATGATCACTTTACAGTGTAGGCTGAGTACTTTTTGTTGTGACTCCTACATGATCTCTTTACAGTGTAGGCTGAGTGCTTTTTGTTGTGACTCCTACATGATCTCTTTACAGTGTAGGCTGAGTACTTTTTGTTGTGACTCCTACATGATCTCTTTACAGTGTAGGCTGAGTGCTTTTTGTTGTGACTCCTACATTATCACTTTACAATGTAGGCTGAGTGCTTTTTGTTGTGACTCCTACATTATCTCTTTACAGTGTAGGCTGAGTACTTTTTGTTGTGACTCCTACATCATCACTTTACAGTGTAGGCTGAGTACTTTTTGTTGTGACACCTACATGACCTCTTTACAGTGTAGGCTGAGTGCTTTTTGTTGTGACTCCTACATCATCACTTTACAGTGTAGGCTGAGTGCTTTTTGTTGTGACTTCTACATGATCTCTATACAGTGTAGGCTGAGTGCTTTTTGTTGTGACTCCTACATGATCTCTTTACAATGTAGGCTGAGTGCTTTTTGTTGTGACTCCTACATTATCTCTTTACAATGTAGGCTGAGTGCTATTTGTTGTGACTCCTACATGATCTCTATACAGTGTAGGCTGAGTACTTTTTGTTGTGACTCCTACATGATCTCTTTACAGTGTAGGCTGAGTGCTTTTTGTTGTGACTCCTACATGATCTCTTTACAATGTAGGCTGAGTGCTTTTTGTTGTGACTCCTACATGATCTCTTTACAGTGTAGGCTGAGTACTTTTTGTTGTGACTCCTACATGATCTCTATACAGTGTAGGCTGAGTACTTTTTGTTGTGACTCCTACATGATCTCTTTACAGTGTAGGCTGAGTGCTTTTTGTTGTGACTCCTACATGATCTCTTTACAATGTAGGCTGAGTGCTTTTTGTTGTGACTCCTACATGATCTCTTTACAGTGTAGGCTGAGTGCTTTTTGTTGTGACTCCTACATGATCTCTTTACAATGTAGGCTGAGTGCTTTTTGTTGTGACTCCTACATGATCTCTTTACAATGTAGGCTGAGTGCTTTTTGTTGTGACTCCTACATTATCTCTTTACAGTGTAGGCTGAGTACTTTTTGTTGTGACTCCTACATGATCTCTTTACAATGTAGGCTGAGTACTTTTTGTTGTGACTCCTACATTATCTCTTTACAGTGTAGGCTGAGTACTTTTTGTTGTGACTCCTACATGATCACTTTACAGTGTAGGCTGAGTGCTTTTTGTTGTGACTCCTACATTATCTCTTTACAGTGTAGGCTGAGTGCTTTTTGTTGTGACTCCTACATGATCTCTTTACAGTGTAGGCTGAGTGCTTTTTGTTGTGACTCCTACATGATCTCTTTACAGTGTAGGCTGAGTGCTTTTTGTTGTGACTCCTACATGATCTCTTTACAATGTAGGCTGAGTACTTTTTGTTGTGACTCCTACATGATCTCTTTACAATGTAGGCTGAGTACTTTTTGTTGTGACTCCTACATGATCACTTTACAGTGTAGGCTGAGTGCTTTTTGTTGTGACTCCTACATTATCTCTTTACAGTGTAAGCTGAGTGCTTTTTGTTGTGACTCCTACATGATCTCTTTACAGTGTAGGCTGAGTGCTTTTTGTTGTGACTCCTACATTATCTCTTTACAGTGTAGGCTGAGTGCTTTTTGTTGTGACTCCTACATTATCTCTTTACAGTGTAGGCTGAGTGCTTTTTGTTGTGACTCCTACATGATCTCTTTACAGTGTAGGCTGAGTGCTTTTTGTTGTGACTCCTACATGATCTCTTTACAATGTAGGCTGAGTACTTTTTGTTGTGACTCCTACATGATCACTTTACAGTGTAGGCTGAGTGCTTTTTGTTGTGACTCCTACATTATCTCTTTACAGTGTAGGCTGAGTGCTTTTTGTTGTGACTCCTACATCATCACTTTACAATGTAGGCTGAGTGCTTTTTGTTGTGACTCCTACATGATCTCTTTACAGTGTAGGCTGAGTGCTTTTTGTTGTGACTCCTACATGATCTCTTTACAGTGTAGGCTGAGTGCTTTTTGTTGTGACTCCTACATCATCACTTTACAATGTAGGCTGAGTGCTTTTTGTTGTGACTCCTACATGATCTCTTTACAGTGTAGGCTGAGTGCTTTTTGTTGTGACTCCTACATGATCTCTTTACAGTGTAGGCTGAGTGCTTTTTGTTGTGACTCCTACATGATCTCTTTACAGTGTAGGCTGAGTACTTTTTGTTGTGACTCCTACATGATCACTTTACAGTGTAGGCTGAGTGCTTTTTGTTGTGACTCCTACATTATCTCTTTACAGTGTAGGCTGAGTGCTTTTTGTTGTGACTCCTACATCATCACTTTACAATGTAGGCTGAGTGCTTTTTGTTGTGACTCCTACATGATCTCTTTACAGTGTAGGCTGAGTGCTTTTTGTTGTGACTCCTACATGATCTCTTTACAGTGTAGGCTGAGTGCTTTTTGTTGTGACTCCTACATGATCTCTTTACAATGTAGGCTGAGTGCTTTTTGTTGTGACTCCTACATGATCTCTTTACAATGTAGGCTGAGTGCTTTTTGTTGTGACTCCTACATTATCTCTTTACAGTGTAGGCTGAGTGCTTTTTGTTGTGACTCCTACATCATCACTTTACAATGTAGGCTGAGTGCTTTTTGTTGTGACTCCTACATGATCTCTATACAGTGTAGGCTGAGTGCTTTTTGTTGTGACTCCTACATGATCTCTTTACAGTGTAGGCTGAGTGCTTTTTGTTGTGACTCCTACATTACCTCTTTACAGTGTAGGCTGAGTACTTTTTGTTGTGACTCCTACATGATCTCTATACAGTGTAGGCTGAGTGCTTTTTGTTGTGACTCCTACATTATCTCTATACAGTGTAGGCTGAGTGCTTTTTGTTGTGACTCCTACATGATCTCTATACAGTGTAGGCTGAGTGCTTTTTGTTGTGACTCCTACATGATCTCTATACAGTGTAGGCTGAGTGCTTTTTGTTGTGACTCCTACATGATCTCTTTACAGTGTAGGCTGAGTGCTTTTTGTTGTGACTCCTACATGATCTCTTTACAGTGTAGGCTGAGTGCTTTTTGTTGTGACTCCTACATCATCACTTTACAATGTAGGCTGAGTGCTTTTTGTTGTGACTCCTACATGATCTCTATACAGTGTAGGCTGAGTGCTTTTTGTTGTGACTCCTACATTATCTCTATACAGTGTAGGCTGAGTGCTTTTTGTTGTGACTCCTACATGATCTCTTTACAGTGTAGGCTGAGTGCTTTTTGTTGTGACTCCTACATGACCTCTTTACAGTGTAGGCTGAGTACTTTTTGTTGTGACTCCTACATGATCTCTATACAGTGTAGGCTGAGTGCTTTTTGTTGTGACTCCTACATTATCTCTATACAGTGTAGGCTGAGTGCTTTTTGTTGTGACTCCTACATGATCTCTTTACAGTGTAGGCTGAGTGCTTTTTGTTGTGACTCCTACATGATCTCTTTACAATGTAGGCTGAGTACTTTTTGTTGTGACTCCTACATTATCTCTATACAGTGTAGGCTGAGTACTTTTTGTTGTGACTCCTACATTATCTCTATACAATGTAGGCTGAGTGCTTTTTGTTGTGACTCCTACATGATCTCTTTACAGTGTAGGCTGAGTGCTTTTTGTTGTGACTCCTACATGATCTCTTTACAGTGTAGGCTGAGTGCTTTTTGTTGTGACTCCTACATCATCACTTTACAATGTAGGCTGAGTGCTTTTTGTTGTGACTCCTACATGATCTCTATACAGTGTAGGCTGAGTGCTTTTTGTTGTGACTCCTACATTATCTCTATACAGTGTAGGCTGAGTGCTTTTTGTTGTGACTCCTACATGATCTCTTTACAGTGTAGGCTGAGTGCTTTTTGTTGTGACTCCTACATGACCTCTTTACAGTGTAGGCTGAGTACTTTTTGTTGTGACTCCTACATGATCTCTATACAGTGTAGGCTGAGTGCTTTTTGTTGTGACTCCTACATTATCTCTATACAGTGTAGGCTGAGTGCTTTTTGTTGTGACTCCTACATGATCTCTTTACAGTGTAGGCTGAGTGCTTTTTGTTGTGACTCCTACATGATCTCTTTACAATGTAGGCTGAGTACTTTTTGTTGTGACTCCTACATTATCTCTATACAGTGTAGGCTGAGTACTTTTTGTTGTGACTCCTACATTATCTCTATACAATGTAGGCTGAGTGCTTTTTGTTGTGACTCCTACATGATCTCTTTACAGTGTAGGCTGAGTGCTTTTTGTTGTGACTCCTACATGATCTCTTTACAGTGTAGGCTGAGTGCTTTTTGTTGTGACTCCTACATGATCTCTTTACAATGTAGGCTGAGTGCTTTTTGTTGTGACTCCTACATGATCTCTATACAGTGTAGGCTGAGTGCTTTTTGTTGTGACTCCTACATGATCTCTTTACAGTGTAGGATGAGTGCTTTTTGTTGTGACTCCTACATTATCTCTTTACAGTGTAGGCTGAGTGCTTTTTGTTGTGACTCCTACATGATCACTTTACAGTGTAGGCTGAGTACTTTTTGTTGTGACTCCTACATGATCTCTATACAGTGTAGGCTGAGTGCTTTTTGTTGTGACTCCTACATTATCTCTTTACAGTGTAGGCTGAGTGCTTTTTGTTGTGACTCCTACATGACCTCTTTACAGTGTAGGCTGAGTCCTTTTTGTTGTGACTCCTACATGATCTCTTTACAGTGTAGGCTGAGTGCTTTTTGTTGTGACTCCTACATGATCTCTATACAGTGTAGGCTGAGTGCTTTTTGTTGTGACTCCTACATGATCTCTTTACAATGTAGGCTGGGTGCTTTTTGTTGTGACTCCTACATGATCACTTTACAGTGTAGGCTGAGTACTTTTTGTTGTGACTCCTACATGATCTCTTTACAGTGTAGGCTGAGTACTTTTTGTTGTGACTCCTACATGATCACTTTACAGTGTAGGCTGAGTGCTTTTTGTTGTGACTCCTACATGATCTCTTTACAGTGTAGGCTGAGTGCTTTTTGTTGTGACTCCTACATGATCTCTTTACAATGTAGGCTGAGTGTTTTTTGTTGTGACTCCTACATGATCTCTTTACAATGTAGGCTGAGTGCTTTTTGTTGTGACTCCTACATGATCTCTTTACAATGTAGGCTGAGTGCTTTTTGTTGTGACTCCTACATGATCTCTTTACAATGTAGGCTGAGTGCTTTTTGTTGTGACTCCTACATTATCTCTTTACAATGTAGGCTGAGTGCTTTTTGTTGTGACTCCTACATGATCTCTTTACAATGTAGGCTGAGTGTTTTTTGTTGTGACTCCTACATGATCTCTTTACAATGTAGGCTGAGTGCTTTTTGTTGTGACTCCTACATGATCTCTTTACAATGTAGGCTGAGTGTTTTTTGTTGTGACTCCTACATGATCTCTTTACAATGTAGGCTGAGTGCTTTTTGTTGTGACTCCTACATGATCTCTTTACAATGTAGGCTGAGTGCTTTTTGTTGTGACTCCTACATGATCTCTTTACAATGTAGGCTGAGTGCTTTTTGTTGTGACTCCTACATGATCTCTTTACAATGTAGGCTGAGTGCTTTTTGTTGTGACTCCTACATGATCACTTTACAGTGTAGGCTGAGTGCTTTTTGTTGTGACACCTACATGACCACTTTACAGTGGGTTGGGTGGTTTTTGTCTGAACTTGCTTTACTTATATAATTCACTTTTAATAAACAAATATCCAATCATGTATTCCACTATTATAGTTCACTGTTTTTAATCAAATGTTCAATGACCTATCAGGTTTATTGCAGTTAATTAAGTGTTGTAAGCTCAGTACTTTTATAATTACAAAATAAAAACACAAACAAAAATAAACAACTAATGATGATGATGGTGATGATGGTGGTGGTGATGATACATATGTTCTGTTGTATTTCAAGGGGCTAGCCTTGTATCACATATTGTGATATGCTGAATCTCCCTGAGAACTATATTAAGGATGCACATGACTGAGGAATGCTCATCTACTTACCTATTTATTTCATAAGCAGTCAGTTCCATTGATTAAATCAACCAGAGCATTTGGAAATGACAGAGGTTCAACAACATAACTTTCAGCCTTGGCAATGCCAGGTAGTCTACTAGTGTACATATATGTGTGTGTGTGAGTTTTTCACATGCACCTTTTTATTGATATTTAAAAGAAGCTGTGATGTTTGTCTTGTAAACCACATCCTGCAGCAGCTTAGCAGATTGTCAAAGATGAGTGATATATGTCAAAATAATTAACTGTTTTCTTCAACCAAATGTTTTTGCCTGTGCCTCTGTACAAAAATAATATAAATGTAATTTTAAGTGAGAAAGAAGAGACAAAGAATGAGAGAAAGAGGAAGAGGTAAGTGAGTGGAAATAAAAAGGCTTTAATAGTGACAGGAAAAGAAAGAATGACAGTAAGAGGAAGAGTGGTAAAATACATTATTTCAGTACTGTGGTGACAATGGAGAAATAGGCGATAGCTACATACAACAGAAAGCAGATGATGGTCACATACAAAAGATAGAGAAGAGATGATGAAAATGATATGTAGTCAAATGAGATGCTTATTAGAGAGTAGATATGATATACACGCAAACAAATCAGCAAGACCTTTGTTAGCCGCTCTCCAGCCATCTATTTAAAGCTGTATACAGCTATGGTACGACCACACTTGGAATTCGCATCATCAGTCTGGAACCCCTATCTTGCTCAGAACATTGACCTCCTGGAAACTGTTCAGAGACGTGCAACCAAGCGCATACCCTCCATCAGACACCTACCATACTCTGAACGCCTTGCTTCCCTGGGCATCGATTCATTGAAACTCCGACGTCTGGCAATGGACTTGGTAAACACCCACAAAGTTATTAACCATCTCGCCAACAACAACCCTGAGCACCTTTTTGATCTCCATGTGTCTAACACACGTGGACATGCTTACAAAATCAGAAAACAGCACAGCTCCCATGACTTTCGTAGACATTTTTTCACGCTCAGAGTTACTGAAGCATGGAACAAACTGCCTGCGTCAGTTGTTAGCTGCCGAGACACTGCATCCTTTAAAACTCTCATGCTTCCCGAAATACGCCAAAACTACACCTGATGTACCCCTTCCATACACATGCACACATGTGTATATCATGACTCATGCACTGTTCATTTTCCTGACATTTGTACATTACCCTATGTACTATACATACACTTTTTGATGAGTTGTAGTGCACCTGAGCACTGTACACAATATTTCATTATTATTATTATTATAAACATTTAGAAATATATAATGGATCACTGATCTATTTTTGAGCTCCTAATATATTTGAAAAAACAAAAACAAAAAATCCAAAAATGCTAAGGAGAGACATAATACAATAATACAATATATCTATATATCTAAAACAGATGTAGACACCATCCCCAGGCCGAGGTATTCCATACTTCACTGTACTGTTTCAGAAAGGAGGGATAAACATGCCAATCTATGTTTAGAATCCCAAGCAACGCCGGGCCATTCTGTTAGTCTATATATCTAAAACAGAGAATGTCTGTCTGTCTATCTGTCTGTATGTATGTCTGGCTGTCTGCATTACGGCATTATGACATTATCTGTGTGTGTATATATATGTATGTATGGTGTGTGTGTATATATATATATAGAGAGTGTAACGTTTTTCGAAATATTTACTTCTGCGTTCACATATTGATTTTTTTAGTTTCAGAAGATCCGTTAAGGGTGAAAGCAGCGATTCTTTGCTTAAACTTTAATCTGTTATTTTAATATATATATAATTATATATTCGTGTACAGATATTTTTTGCATACACAAAAAAACAAAATATAAACAGCAGCAAAAACAACAAAAAAGAGAGGGAACGCAATTACATGCTTTTGAAAAATCGTAATGGAAAATTATTTGCCTATTCACCCAAGGTGACTTCGCTTTTTATTAGGACTTCTGCATCAATTGGTGAACATATGACGAAACATTGAAAGGAGTAAGACCACATCACGCTCCACCACTGCAGTCCCACATGTTTACTGCTCTGTAACTATTGCTTTCATTATGTCATAGCACAACAAATACATGTTCGGTTTGTCGAATGCCTTTTTACTTAACCCTATCATCTTGGCTTTCATGGGTTGAACATTTTACTCTCAGGCACCCAATTAAGTTAAACCCCTGGTAATCTACGACAAATTTTTTTTATAAGCACAAAATGTAGACACCATCCCCAGGCCGAGGTATTCCATACTTCTCTGTACTGTTTCAGAAAGGAGGGATAAATATGCCAATCTATGTTTAGAATCCCGAGCAATGCCGGGCCATTCTGCTAGTATAATATACAACATATAGTATACAATATAAAATATAAAATATAATATACTAGTAGTGGTTCCCGGCGTTGCACGGGATAAGGTGTTTTGGAAGGCGGGCCGCCAACAGACCTAATCGTGGAAAAACTGCATGCCTGGACAATATGTAAAGAAAATAAACCGAATACTCTGATGGCTGGATAATCTTTAAGATTTTCCTCGATGAAGCAGGAAAAATGCAGGTTTTCACCTAATGCGGGCCCTAGGGGATCAAGGAAATGAATTATTTTATATGCATAATATGCCTTGAAATTTCGGGAAAATCGGCTTGGCGTAACGCCTCCAAAAAAGCCCTAAAAAGCTGGAAAAATGAAGTTTTTCACCTAATGCCCTAGGCCATAAAAAAGTTGGATTTTCTTTGCTCACTGTATGAAGAAGAAACTGACTAATACATAGTTACAATTTCAAGGAAATCGGTCTGACGTAACGCCTCAAAAAACCTTAAAAAGCTTTAAAAAAACGCAGTTTTTCACCTAACGCGAGCCCTAGGAGATCAAAAAGTTGAATTTTTTATGTGCATAACACTCCCTGAAACATAAGTAATACACATGTAAAGTTTGAAAAAAATCGGTTGGGTACTTCTCGAGTTTTAGATTCAAACTCACAGACACACACACACACACACACACACACACACACACACACACACACACACACACACACACACACACACACACACATCCTCAGGGAAGTGACGTAATGCAGACAGTCAGACATACAGACATATATTATAAGGGCGCGACGTTATATGTATGTATCTATCTAAAAAGAGAAAGACTAAAAATTATAGAGAGATCGCTAAATCACCTAATGTGGTCGCTAGGGCATTGAAAATTTGAAACTTTCTTGCTCAGAACACTCCCTGAAACATAAGTATTACATATGTAAAGTTTGAAAACAGTCGGTTGGGTGGTTCACGAGTTTTAGGGATTTAAACTCACACACACACAGACAGACATCCTCAGTTTTATATATATAGACTAGCAGAAAACCACCCGGTGGGCGGTTTTCTGCTAGCAAATCTAGTGTATATACTGATATTGTTGAGATTTGGATGAGAAATGTTTTCGGCACCACATGTTCACCGTCTCTCGGTGTGTCTTTTATGCATGTATAAATATATATGTTATCTATACGGTGAAATCTTTGAAATAAATATATGTTAAAACGAAAAAGGAGAAAAAGAGATTAGTGACGGAAATATAAACGTTATGATACATAAACGTTATGATATAACGATGGAAATATATCTTCAAATGGTCCTTGGCATGGTGTCAAGTCAGAACCGCCTCGAACTGGTTACTTCTGGCTTGTGCAAGGTGTCTCTATAGCAACCAGCTATTCCCTTGGCCTCAGTGACCAAAGTCAGTGGAGAGGGGAAGGTAATGTTTCTATAGTGACAGTGTTTCTCTTGGTAGTACCAAAGTGGAGAAAGGAAGGGGAAGGTAATATTTCTGTAGCACCTACATTTGAGTTTTAGGGAAGGACAGACAGACAGACAGACAGACAGACAGACAAACAGAGAAATGCCCATATATTTCTGTGTGTGTATATATATATATATAATGGAAAAATTTGAACAGGAACAAAACAGAGAGGCAGTACAACGAATGTTTATTATATATATATATATTATATATATATATATATTATATATATATATTACACACACAGAAATGTATATATATTTCTGTGTGTGTATATATATATATATTACACACACAGAAATGTATATATATTTCTGTGTGTATATATATATTACACACACAGAAATGTATATATATTTCTGTGTGTATATATATATATATTTCTCTGTGTGTATATATATATATATTACACACACAGAAATGTATATATATTTCTGTGTGTATATACATATATTACACACACAGAAATGTATATATATTTCTGTATGTATATATATATATATATATATATATTACACACACAGAAATGTATATATATTTCTTAGAACAAAATTATTATTAATGTTTTGCTGTTCATAACAATTGGAATTGAAAACTTACTTTTGAAATTATTAGTTATTTTACTAATGCTTAGATATGTAAAAATGAAGCAATGTTTCTATTAATTGTTTCTACTTTTGGCACAAGGCCAGCAATTACCCAGTACATTACTGGTACTTTATTTTATCGACCCCGTGAGGATGAAAGGCAAAGTTAACCTCGGCGGTATTTGAACTCAGACCGTAAAGGGACGTAACTCCATGCTATGAAGCATGGTGTCCGACTCTCTACAGATTCTGCCAATCCACCGCCCTAATGTCTGTACGTAATGAGGGAGTGAGAGGGGAGAGAAAGAAAGGCAGAGGTGAAGTGACGAAGTGACTCTCTCCTCCTCCTCCTCCTCCTCCTCCATCTCCCCATTCGTCACAGCGATAGAGGGGAGGAATGTTAGTGTGTTACAAAGAGAAAGAGTGAGAGTGAGAGAAACAGACAGACTAAAAGAGAGGGATAGCTGGAGAGAGAGAGATAGCAACAACGCGCGCACGTGTTTCCACTCTCGAACAGACAGACAGACAGAGAAATTGCTGGTTATATATTATAAGGAGATAATACAAAATATATAATATACAATTTTTTTTTTTTTTGTGACGCTTAACTCCACCAGTTGCAGACCGCGCATTGACATGTGATATCTCTCTCCACAAAGTTCGATCACCAGCAGCAGAGTTCAAAGAGCAAAGATCAAGTCCAGTTCATAAGTTGACATTATCAAGCCATGGTTTTGGCTGCCGGCCTCTGTCTGTTTCTCTTACCAGCCAACCTTCTTTCCAGGCATAACCTACTCACACCACAAGTTGATCTTTTTATATGACCATATAGTTTGAGTAAGCTTGACTTGACAATTGATGTAATTGGTCTAAGTTTGGTAATGTTGAGCAGCTCACTGATACAGATACAGTCACTGAGCTGCTTACCAGTCATAAGTCTCATGATGTGGTTCTGGAATGTAGAGAGCTTCTGAAGAGACCTTGTTGTCCAATTAATACAGTCAAGACCATATAACACAACTGGTAGGTTGTAAGTATAAAATATTTAGCCTTCAAACGATAGGAAACTCGTTTTGATGTTAGCACTTCCTTGTTCTTGTTGAAAACTGCCCAACCTACAACAATTCGATATTGCGCAGCAACCATTCCAAACTGAAGAACAATGCTCCTCTGGCTATCAAATAGGAGGTAAAATCCTATCAAATCTTAGCTATGCAGATGATCTGGCCATCATGTATTACTCTAAGAACTGATCTGCAAGACTTTCTGAATATACTGGTCAAACATTCGCTGGAGTCTGGCTTACACATTAACAAAATATATGACAACTGATAAAAACAATGCCAATCTCCAACACACAATCTACAAACAGCAAATTGCTCAAGTTACAGAGTTTGTATATCTCGGTCACAAACTATCATCACAATGATATACAATATACAATATATAATACAAAATATATACTATACAATATATAATAAAATATGAAATAAACAACTAATTTTACAAATTTAAAGAAACCAAATTCCATATAAAATATTCAACATGATTAATTAAAAGAGCAATGCTTGTACATAGTTTATTAAGGGATAAAAGGGCTTATATAAATAATTAAATATTCTGAAATTATATGATGACATATTAAAATTAGATTTATCTAAGAGCTGAAACAATTATTCCTATCCCAACTTGGCATACCCTACTACACCCTACCTCACCTTACTACACTCTACTACACCCTACTTCACCCTACAACACCCTACCTCACCCTACTACATCCTACCCAACCCTACACCACAGATTTATATTTATCTGCACAGTCACTGGCTCCCTTCTCGGTGATATATTTAGATGAAAAAGGGGACAGGACATATCTCCAGTGGTTTGAATTCAACTGTTTGCTGATGAAAGCAGTCTGTCAAGATAACAAACAACACGAATAGCAGAGTTTCAACTGCAACATGTATATAGGAAGTTATTTCCAATGAGTTGCATAATAAAAAAAAATAGCAGCTTCCTCATGTAGTTTTTCTCCTGCTATTTTCTTTTGTTTCTTTTTGTATGAAATGCTCGTAACAAAAATATCCATACACAAATAATTTTTTACTTAAATTTTAAAGATCTCTTGAATTTTCCTTTTTTCTTTTTAATTAAATAACTAATTTGAGTTATTGACCAGTATCATTAAACATGGAAGAAACACACACACACACACACACACATATATATATATATATATATATATATATATATATATATATATATAATTATTAGAAATGTAAGCTATCGCCGTATTTTGACTATACTCATCTTTTTCCATTTCTCCGAGGGTTCTTAACCCCACTATCAGGCTAAATAATTTCTTTAATTTCTTTAGTCAAAATACGGCGATAGCTTACATTTCTAATAATTTCAAACCCACTCGCTGTTTCGAAAATATTCTTACTTGATATATATATATATATATATACAGGGTGTCCCAAAAAATGTATACACACTTTGATTACCTTTACAGGCATTATTTATAAGAATGCACAGCCGTTTCCAAAAATAAAATGATCTGTAGACATAATTCAATTGTATGTAAACACCCAAAAATGTTTACATAATTTAAATAATTGTTTCTACTTTAGGCACAAGGCCAGCAATTACCCAGTACATTACTGGTACTTTATTTTATCGACCCCGTAAGGATGAAAGGCAAAGTTAACCTCGGCCGGATTTGAACTCAGATCATAAAGGGACGTAACTATGCTGGAAAGCATGGCGTCTGACCCTCTACCGATACTGCCAATTCACCGCCCTACATAATTTAAATAATGCATATAAAACAGAATTTATTTTAATGCCTTTTTTAAAAATTTTGTTGTGTATACATTTTGGGGTGACACCCTGTAATCTATCTTATTTCTCATTCCTTCTTCTGATGAAGGACTAGCGTCCGAAACGTTAAGACCCTCTTCCTGCTATATCAAGCGTTAACCTAATCTACTGTACCGATTGTGTTATTATTTCTGTTTAACTTTTACATACATATACATATATATATATATATATACAGACAAATATATACACATATATAAACAGGTGAAACTCCACAAGTTAAAACTTCATTAAATTTTTTTAAATAGCCTAAATAATAGTTAATACATATATATAGCTTTAAAACAATTAATGGGTTGAAGTCCTGCAGATGCTAATGTCCATTTTGGTTCCGTTAAGTGGGCTTATATACTCCATTATTTAGACACTATTTTTAGATAATAAAAAATTGTATGAAGCTTTAACTTTCACATATATATATATATATATATATATATATATATATATATATATATATATATATTTACTTGTCTCACTCGCTTTACCCGTTTCACTTGTCCCAATAGCTTATTTTAGTTATTGCTCGCACCAACGTGAGGTATATGATTTTTAATGCGATGAAATACCAATGATGGTTGGCAAATCACTGATGAGGGACTAATTTTATAATATGTATTCCATGTGCAACCATGCAGTATTCTTCTCCCCATGTTTTTCATATATATATATATACAAAAATGAGAAAACTCATCGCTAGAACAGCCGTCAAAGCAGCCATATGCTGTCAAAAACAACAATGGGTAAAAATGCTTCTGAGGACAGCGGCCAGCAGTCAACAGAGAGACAATCTACAAGGTGGGGGAGAGGCGGATGAAATATAGAAAAAACTATTTATATTCATTCATTATTTCTAACTCATTGAGAACAGTTGTTAATATGGAATCAGAATTATGATACTCAGAAACTTGTGTTGTGATAAAATATTTGTAACTAAAGCACAAATGTCTCAACAACAATGTTACATTTTTTTGTTTAATGTTTGATCACAGCCAATACAGATCAATTTGGACCCCAGATTGGCTGAATTTCCTCCCTTAGTTGGAAACAATCAACTATTCTGTGATTTTGTGGCTTTCTCCAAGCTAATGACCATCTACAATGGAGTACTGCTCCCGTATATAGGGTGATGCTGCTGTTGGTCACCCAAGTATCCTAGACTTCACCCAGATGAAAGCTACTTGGCTAATTAGTTTAAAGTTTCCTGCTGACACACCCCCAGCCTCTGGCCTACAGACATGCTTTTACCATTAATTGTTTCTACTTTTGGCACAAGGCCAGCAATTATCCCAGTGCATTGCTGGTACTGTATTTTATCGACCCCGTAAGGATGAAAGGCAAAGTTAACCTCGGCGGGATTTGAACTCAGAATGGCAAGGGACGTAACTCTATGCATCAAAGCATGGCGTCCGATCCTCTACCGATACTGACACTGGTTTCTGCTCTTCAGATCTTGCTGAACTCATACTACCTCCACTCAGACCCCCCTGACTCACATATCTCTCCTTTCATCACCCATGTTGTGCCCAACTCCCCTACTCCAAACACACCCACCCTATATCAACCACTATGCACCAACCTTCCTACCCAGATCACTGGCACTCTGGAACTCTCCCCTGTTCAAGCTTTGGGCACTGATCTGTTCTTCAGATCTACCAAGTTCCTTACATATATTTGATTCATCAACAATCAGAAAGTGAAGCATTATTGTTATTTCATTATGGTTTAGTCAATTATTTCAGCTCAACACAAATATCCAGAAGGTTCTGTTAGTTTTTAATAAATAGGTTATCTCCCTTACATCTGCCAGCCAGCAAGAGCTTCAGGGTTAGTTATTTTTTTAATTTTTCTCTAGTTCCTAATTCCTGATAGAGTTATAGGGGCATTGTCTTGACACATGCCAAACAAATGTACCATGAGCAGTGGTTGAAGATATCTGAGCTTGATGGTGCATTCATATCTTCAATCATAACCCAACTTTGTCATTCAACCTTTCAAGGTAGATAAATCAAGTATCGATTTGTTTTAGTATATTTTAACATAATTTCTATTTTGTTCACATTCTTTATATTTTATTATAACTTGTATTACTTAGTAGCAATCGCTTTTCAAATATTCCAATTTAGTAGTTTACAGAAAAATTCATCCCAATTCATTATGTAAGGTGGTGGTGCTAGTGACATGATAACATACACCCAGTACACCTAGTAAAGTGGCAGTGGTGGTGCTATGATAAATTGTACTCTATCACACACTGCAAAGTGGTAGTGCTGGTGCTATGATAAAATGCTCCCAGTACACACTGCAAAGACATTCAGCCACAGAAACCATGTGAAAATGTCATGCATGAGCAAGACGTGACAATGTGACAACCCATCAAATCCACCCAAGTATGGAAAAGAGACATAAAATGATGATGATGATGATATTGATGATCCAGTTGCAACCATATCATCAGTATGTGCATATGTAAAGTCAAAAAGGAAATACATTTTCTCCCCTTGCTTTTGTCTTGTAACCATTGTTTCAACTGAAGGCTTACCAACCCAAAACCTCTATGTGGTTGTTTGACCTGCTAGAAACAGACATTAAATCTCTCTCAAATCACAATCTATATTGTCTTTAAAAAATAGGACACATTAGATAAAGTAATCCTAAATATCTTTTACCAGCTGAAACAAGCTATTTATTTTAAAGTGTTTATATTTATCTAAAAACCTTCTGTCATAATTTTGTGTAAGAGCTGCCATTAAGTTATACTCTAAACACCAGCTTAATACATACTTAGAAACTTAGTTATCCCCTCAAATTCTTGATTAATTGAAAACCTATAGGAAATGTATATCATTAGAAATATGGTACCAAAAGGGTTAAAAGAAAGGATAATCATGAATATAGGGCTTTTGGCCATCATCATCATTACCATCCCTATCAACAACAATAACAATAACAACAAATCATATATTAATAAACATATTTGTCAACTCTTAACATCCTCTATTGATTTAGCAGAAAATATCTAAAAACAGGTTTGTAAATTCAAATGTTTGTAGTATCTTTATTAGTGGACAGATACTTGTGAAAATTTGCAGTAAACTAACATGCAGACTATTTTTTAATGTGATGCAATAATAGTGCTGTTTTATATTTTTCAACAACATTTTCTTAATGCCGTTTTATGTGGTACATGATGTTAAGAGTTTATGTTTGTCGACATTTGCCTTAATGTTTCCTGATACATTTTAAAATATGATTTTGATTTTTCCCTCATCTTGTGAATTTGATACTTTTCTTTACTGAGCTATTTCCTCATTTCATAATTAAGGATGTTGATGCAACTGTAGAAGTGTGTTAACATAGAGCTTTACATTGCAATTTCAGCTTCACTGCTGACTTTTTATGGCTTTAAAAAACAAAGCTCACCAGGTCCAAAATCTGTGTGGTAATAAATCCTGAGAAATCAAAACTTCCCTACACTAAGAGACGCCATAGTACCAGCCTTATATTTCAGATGTCATCATTATGTTGGTACTAAACTAGGCAATGTATTAAGTGTTGAAGCAAACAGCTATTTTCAGCATGATACTGAGTTTTCAGAAGATAGTTGGCTGCTTGTAGTATATAATACATGGTTTAACACCACCACTTGACTCTTAAGTGCTCTATCTGTTACAAGCATTCAGATCAATTCTCAGGTTTGATGTTAAATCAATTGAACCAGGGTTTACTCCAACCCCTACAATTAGTTTCCAAGGCCCTGCAAAATTCATCGGTGCTGCCTTTTCTCCAGCTGCTTAGAGCATAAAAAATAACTTCTGATTCATTTAGAGCAATGCTTCCTAACCAGGACTCCTTTTTATTGAACCCCTTCATTATCATATTTCTAATGAAATACACTGCCTATGTGTTTTAAGTAATTTTGAAAATTTGAAGAATTTAATGAGATAACTAAATTTTTTATTAGTAAGCTGATGTTTGACACATTATTTGACAAACATTTCTCAAACAAAATTATGCTGGAAGGTTTCAATATAAGTATAGACATTTTAATATGAGCAGTTTTGTATCGTAAATTCAGGGTGGTTTCAAGTAGGTTGGTATCAAAACAGTTCATCAAGTTTTCATGGATCCCTCCAGGCTTTTGAAAATTTATCTATTAATATATATGAATCGAATGTTGTTTTCTAACAACAAACTTTAGTCAGTTTCATCTCTCAATTCAAAGATATATGTATCTGAATAATTGACTAAAAACGTCTAAAGTCTGTCTCAAGCTCGGAGGCTCAACAGGCTGGTGCTTATTTTGGTTTCTATGGTGTTAAGTGACTGAGAGTACAAGACTTACCCCTGGACAGGACACTGGTCCATCACAGGGTTAACCCCCCCCCCCCAGCTATTGCTGGTACTCATTTTCAGGTGAGTAACATGAAATGAAATGTTTTGCTCCAGAACACAACACACAACCCAATCCAGGAACTGAACTCATGACATTATGATCCAACACTCTAGGTCACATACCTCCACCTGAATAATTGGCAGTATTGAAAAGACAACAAAAAAAACAAAAAACAAAAACAAAACAAGAATAACCCCAAAAAACAAACCTTTGTTTAATGAGATGGGTGATACAGCTTTGTTGATACTATGTTCCATATTCCAGGTTCAATGGTAGATAGTTTTAAATGTGAACTAGGTTTTAAAAAACATCTAAAAGTAGATTATTTCCAATGATCTGGAAACGATTTTGAAATTTTTAAAAGTATATTTTAATAGCCTTAGCGTGAGTGCTTATACTATTTAGAACGTCTAGAAATTTTGAACTTTGTAATACTATTTTTGAACCTCAAGAGGTTCTGAGAGCAACCAGGAGTTTATGGATGTCAGGTTAATAATCACTGCTTTAGAGAATTAGCTGTAAGGTGGGAAAAGGTCATCACATTAATACACATGATCTTTGACTGTATACCACAAAGTCAGGCATTGAGCTATGCTCTTTGGATAGGTTCATTACTCTTCCTACTTCTGACTGACTGACTATTAACATGATTTACTCCTACATGGTAGCTGTAGGAAGAGCATCCAGCTGTAAAACGACATTCTGCTTTAACAATATACAGATGTTTGTAACTGCCAACGTAACCATGCTATTATGTAGAATGAGAAATAGATGTAAAATAGACTATCTATTCATCTCTATACACACTCAAACATACATACACACACACACACACACACATCACATACATCACACATGTTTCTCCCCCTCATATATATATATACATATATATATGTATATATATATGTGTGTGTATATATATATATATATATATATCCACACACACATATATATATATATACACACACACATATATATATAAAGTAGTAGGCATGCTTAGCTTATACAAACAAAGAAGAGAGTATTCAATACTAAGATAATAGAGTGTGCTTACGTTTCTAGTTGAGAAATTCTCATCTTTATATATATATATAAATAAAATTAGCAAAGACATATACCCCAAAAATTCTCCACTCATGTGTGTATATATATATACAAATATAGTGACGAAACATAAGTCAATTGCATGAACTCATAATCCTTTATTTACTGCTATATATATTTCGATGATAGCCATTGAATGGCTATGACCTCATCAGGCAGTTAGTCAGTTCTTAGATATGCCAGCTCTGTGTTTATAGTGTTGATGGTATCAGAGCCTTGGGACATATCAAATATATATATAAATATATATATAAATATATATATTTTATTTTTATACAAATATATATATATAAATATATATATTTTATTTTTAGAGAAACAACTTTTGAGTACATATGCTCTTATTGATGTCACATAACATCCTTTAATTTTAGACATTCTTTTCACTTCTACATGATGTGACATTGTCACTGTAATCTTGTGATTGCAGGCTAAAATATAATATATAAGACATCGCAGAGTTCTAATATGCAAGCCCAACCATACCTTGTATATGGCTTGGCACTTATCAGTCTAGATCCTATATATTAGTGTTGGAGAACTTTTTTGAGAGCTTGTACCCTCATTAGTGATAGAGCTGTTCTGCTAGAGAATGGGTCGCAGGTGGTGGATAGTTATACGACTACCGGATATGATGGTTAGTTGCAATATATGTGGGCTTCTGCCAGATGAATAAACATCCCTGGACCAAACAGCATTAAGCTACTTGAGGAAATGGAATAATGGGTGACAGTGTTAGCTCTCAAGAAAACTCTCACAACCCTAGCAATGTAGTTACGATGAAGCGAGTAAAGGCCGCCTCTAAAAAGGCCTAGTCTGCGTGGGTCTTAGAAATTAGTCTTCAAGAAAAAAATAAAATTCCCTCAGAAGCCTAGGGAAATTTTCAAGCAGATTATAATTTTTAATATATTTATATTTTACAAATTATTTTATGGGAAAAGAGAATACAAGGTTAGAAAACATTTTTAAACAAGTATGTTTAAAGAAGTATGATTTACCTCCTGATATCCTGGTTTCTACTAATTTCTAAAAGTCTTTTAGGAATAAAAATATTTCAAGACTAAAAGATAAGATATTATGCTTAACCTTTTATCATTTAAACTAGCCATATCCGGCCAGAATTCGTTCACCTCTTTCTGTTCAAACCGGCTGTAACCAACCTCTCATACTAAATAATATCAAAATCTCATAGATTCGATATTATGTGAGATAATTATGTAAGGTAAAGCCTTTACCGTGAAAATATAATTGTAAATATAGAGTAATGTAAATGCTAAAAGGTTAATAATAGTTTCAAACTAATTAAAACTGTTTTCACATTCATTTAATTTAACATGTATGAGTTCAGTATATAGTATTTACAAAATTACATTATGTATGTTATTCAAGAATGGTGAAAAGAAAATAGCAGGAGGAGGAAAACTACACGAGGAAGCTGCTATTTTCTTGTTATGCAACTCATTTGAAATAACTTCCTATATTCATGTTGCAGTTGAAATTCTGCTATTTGTGTTGTTTGTTGTTTATATACAGGGTGGCCACAAAAACACTCCTTGATTTCAAATACTTATAATATCAAAACTTAAATGAATATTCTTATAATATTAGTGGTTACAATTGCATAAACTAATAAAGTTTCTTTCCTCATTTGCAGAATTGACTTAGTCCACTAGATGGCAGTGTAATTCAAGATGGTGTTCACTCTACAACAATGTAGCTGGTGTCTTTTTGTGGTCACCCTGTATAATGGCAGTGTCATTAGAATGTTGGATAAAAGCTGAGCAGTTATAGTTCCAGCTTTTTAAGTTCTAAGTTAAAATCCTGTAGAGATCAATTTTGCTTTTCATCCTCTTGAGATCAATAAAATAAAGTACCACTCAAGTACTGGGGTCGATATAATCAAATGTCCTCTCCCCGAAATCGCTGTCTTTGTGTCTAAATTAGAAATTATGATTCATATTGAGTGTATATCTATAGCACAGGGAATTAAACATCAGAACACTGTAAACACTTTAGAAGAAAGGTTTAATTTCTTATATGAATTTCTTTTCCTTCCTTCAACTCATAACTCTTGGTGGAGTCAGAGGAGCACCACAGGGACATACAGCATTTCTTGAGCCTTTTTTTAAAACCTGGTGTAGCCCATCTTCTCTTCAGGTCTGGACACAGCTGATTTCTTCCAGGAAGGACAGAGCGTGATAGAGATCCAGAGTGATATAGATCCAGGGTGATAGAGAGTGATAGAGATCCAGAGTGACAGAGAGTGATAGAGATCTAGAGTGATACAGAGTGTTACAGAGTGATAGAGATCTAGCGTGATAGAGAGTGATAAAGATCCAGAGTGACAGAGAGTGATAGAGATCCAGAGTGATAGAGAGTGATAGAGATCCAGAGTGATAAAGAGTGATAGAGAGTGATAGAGATCCAGAGTGATAGAGAGTGATAGAGATCAAGAGTGATAGAGAGTGATAAAGATCCAGAGTGACAGAGAGTGATAGAGATCCAGAGTGATAGAGTGTGATAGAGATCCAGAGTGATAGAGAGTGATAAAGATCCAGAGTGACAGAGAGTGATAGAGATCCAGAGTGATAGAGAGTGATAGAGATCCAGAGTGATAGAGAGTGATAGAGATCCAGAGTGATAAAGAGTGATAGAGAGTGATAGAGATCCAGAGTGATAGAGAGTGATAGAGATCCAGAGTGATAGAGAGTGATAAAGATCCAGAGTGATAGAGATCCAGAGTGATAAAGAGTGATAGAGAGTGATAGAGATCCAGAGTGATAGAGAGTGATAGAGATCAAGAGTGATAGAGAGTGATAGAGATCCAGAGTGATAAAGAGTGATAGAGAGTGATAGAGATCCAGAGTGATAGAGAGTGATAGAGATCCAGAGTGATAGAGAGTGATAAAGATCCAGAGTGACAGAGAGTGATAGAGATCCAGAGTGATAGAGAGTGATAGAGATCCAGAGTGATAGAGAGTGATAGAGATCCAGAGTGATAAAGAGTGATAGAGAGTGATAGAGATCCAGAGTGATAGAGAGTGATAGAGATCCAGAGTGATAGAGAGTGATAAAGATCCAGAGTGATAGAGATCCAGAGTGATAAAGAGTGATAGAGAGTGATAGAGATCCAGAGTGATAGAGAGTGATAAAGATCCAGAGTGACAGAGAGTGATAGAGATCCAGAGTGATAGAGAGTGATAGAGATCCAGAGTGATAGAGAGTGATAGAGATCCAGAGTGATAGAGAGTGATAATGATCCAGAGTGACAGAGAGTGATAGAGATCCAGAGTTATAGAGTGTGATAGAGATCCAGAGTGATAGAGTGTGATAGAGATCCAGAGTGATAGAGAGTGATAGAGATCCAGAGTGATAGAGTGTGATAGAGATCCAGAGTGATAGAGAGTGATAGAGATCCAGAGTGATAGAGAGTGATATAGAGTGATAGAGATCCAGAGTGATAGAAATCCAGAGTGATAGAGAGTGATAGAGATCCAGAGTGATACAGAGTGATAGAGATCAAGAGTGACAGAGAGTGATAGAGAGTGATAGAGAGTGATAGAGATCCAGAATGATAGAGACTGATAGAGATCCAGATTGATAGAGAGTGATAAAGATCCAGAGTGATAGAGAGTGATAGAGATCCAGAGTGATAGAGAGTGATACAGATCCAGAGTGATAGAGAGTGATAAAGATCCAGAGTGATAGAAAGTGATTAAGATCCAGAGTGATAGAGAGTGATAGAGAGTGATAGAGATCCAGAGTGATACAGAGTGATACAGAGTGATAGAGATCAAGAGTGATAGAGAGTGATAGAGATCTAGAATGATAGAGAATGATAGAGAGTGATAGAGAGTGATAGAGATCCAGAGTGATAGAGCATGATAGAGATCCAGAGTGATAGAGATCCAGAGGAAGCAAGAAAGAGATATAGAGGAAGAATCTACGCCAGTACTGGACTGTACATTTTAATCAACCTCAAAAGGATGCAGAGGCAAAGTTGACCTTGGTGGGATTTGAACTCGCAGAGCACAGAGAGCTGGAATAAATACTACAAAGCATTCTATCTGATGCTCTAATGGTTCTGCTAAGTCACCACCTTCCTGCATGAAACTTTTAATTAGAAAATCTCTACAGAGATTGTTGATAGATAATAAATGGGATAAGAGAATGGGAATAGTAAGTGATAGAGAAATCCAGTAGTTTTCTATTAAACTTAATATACCTTCATTTATAGATTGTGTCCTTGAGCAAGACATTTTACTTCACATTACTTCAGTCCACTTAGCTAGCAAAGATTAGCTGTACCTGTAATTCAAGGGGCTAGCCTTGTATCATACATTGTGACATGCTGAATCTCCCTGAGATGCACATGTCTGCAGAATGCTCAGCTACTTACCTATTTATTTCATAAGCAGTCAGTTCCATTTATTAAATCAACTGGAGCACTTGTTGGAAATGACAGAGGTTCAACAACAACAACACAACTTTCAACCTTGGCAACACCAGGTTTTCTATTAGTATACATATATATGTGTCTGTGTGTGGTATCTAATTGTTAATTTGATCTTTGCTACACAGCAGCAGTACCTCAAAAGTCAGCTATTGTTGATGTCTGATATTTTCTGTTGAAGTCTATGAGAAACATTATTCCCTGCTATCAGTCTCATAGGGGAACCTGGTTTCACTTCTATCTGAGGTGGTCTTTGATCAAGTGAAAACAAAACGGAATGTTGGTTTTTATAGTCATAAAAAGTCTGTTGGATATAAATACTGAGCTGATTTCTACCACATGTTGTATAATTTTCATTACATTACACACCTGTTCATCCACAGGTTACATCATATATTTATCTGCCAATTCTGTGATGATGATATATTCTACAATGGTAATAAAGAGGTGATTTTATTATCAGCTAATTCACTGCCAAATTGGTTGAGTTGATAGAACGTCAGATTAATTGCCTCGATAATTTGTTCCAGCTCTCTGCACTCTGAATTCAAATCTTGTTGAGAGTAACTGTATCTTTGAACTTTTCAGGGTCAATAAATAAAGTACCAGTCCAGGGTCAGTGGGTTGGCAGAATTATTAAAGAGTTGCAGTATGTTTTCTGGCTCTGTACTTTCTGAGTTCAAATCCAACCTCCTTCTACCAGGAATGACTAGCAGATAGTATCTGCAATAGTAAAATCAGTGGAAACATGGGTTCCTTTGTCCAATCTGCTGATCAGCTCTTTTCTTTTCCTTTGTACTTTTAAAACAGTTGCTTAAATTCTTGACAGAATGACATATGGTTCTTTTTTAGTTCTAGGTCAACATTGAGCGAAACTTTGATCCAAGTCATTCCAGACATGACTATTCCCACAGTTTAGAGGTACCTAGAACTACATTATCTAATATATATGTCCTTTTTTAGTGAGTGGGATGATGACAATTTGGCTGCTATCTTCAGCAGATTGAAAAGCCATACAGAAGGTCTCTTGTTGGCTTATTTTTCAAAAAGATACAATACCTGGAAATAGAATGGAATGGTCATAACTGAAATGTCTTTAATTATATGTCTGCTCAATCTGATCTCACCTGGGGCTAAACAACAACACCATATGTATGTCCTGATTAAAGTAAAATAAGAACTTCTTAAAATGTGTTCATGTTTTCTTTATATATAAATTAGAGCATGTGTGCACTCGATGAATTAGAGCACTCGATGAAGTACGCAGGTGGGTCTGTTTACACAGGAGTATATTCATAAACATGAAGTACAAGTGAACAGGTCAAAATTAACTTTGTTTATTCATAATCATTCTTATATATATTTCGGTGATAACCATTATGCAACAGCTATGACCTCAAGAATTTGAACAGAAAAAACATAAAACCATAAAGATGAAATAAAGCTAACTTCTGTTGTTTCGATTGAGGCAACACGGTAAAAACCTCCCAGCCCCACACTGTAAATGTGGTTGGTGTTAGGAAGGGCATCCAGCTGTAGAAAACCCGCCAGACAGTCCACACTGTAATGTGGCCGTGTAGGCAACACGGTAAAAACCTCCCAGCCCCACACTGTAAATGTGGTTGGTGTTAGGAAGGGCATCCAACTGTAGAAAACCCGCCAGACAGTCCTATGCGAGCAAGACAACCACTCTTGCCTCAAGTGGGAAAACCCCCGTCCAAACCCATGCAAGCGTGGAACACGGACGCTAAACCTGATGATGATGATGATGATATGCTCCTGGCTGAAATTTGATGTTGCTTTCTCAAGGCTCTGCGCATATGCTACATCGATTATGAATAAATGAAGTTAATTTTAACCTGTTGTCTTGTACTTCATGTTTATATATATATCATTATCATCATCATCATTTTTATACCTGTCACCACCATGCTGACATGGGTTAGATGGGACTTTTTGAAGCAGTGTTTTGTGGCTGGAAGCCCTTCCTTCCTTATGGCACACAAGATATGATGCATCTATTGTAAAAACTGGGATATATATATATTACTGCATAATGCCAGAGATCTTGATTGTGTCATCGCCTTTGAGAGGTGCAATTGTGCAACGTCAGCTTTTATCACCTCATCCCATGTCATCCTAGGTCTTCCTACACCATAGCATCCATCAACTTTGAATGCCCTGCACCTTTTTATACACCTGTTATTCTTCATATGCATCACCTGTCTGTACCAATTCATTCTCCTCTCCAGCACACTGCATCTGATCCCTATTAAGCCAAGTTTCTCTTGCAGTTCATTTATGCTTTACCATTCCTGTATATTACTATTACACATCCATTGAAGCATGGAAGTTTCATTTCTTTCCAATCTTCGTAGTTCCTCTGAACACAGTACCCAACTCTCATTGCCATGCAACATTGCTGTTTGTAGACATGCATCATAGAATCTTCCCTTCATTTTGAGAAAACCTTTTGTGGTTAGCAGTGGTTGTAGCTTCCTGAACTTTCTTCATCCTGATCCTGTTCTCATTCTGGCTACAGTACTTTCAGAACACCCACCTCCACTGTTAATTTGGTCACACAGGTAATGGAAATTAACAGGGAGCATTTTGAAGGTGATTAAATAAAATTTGTGAAATGTAAAATATTGTTTATTTTTTAATGCACCTAATATATTATATGGTAGCCAGGATGGTTCTATTATCACTATTATTAATGCTGCTACAACCATTGTTACTGATCTCTACTTCCTTCTATTTAACTGAGATGGTGGTGTTGCTGCTGTTGTTGTGGGGATAATTAACTTTATTGCTCCCCCACTCCCACAATCAAAGGCTAGCTATCATGCAACCCCCTACTGACCTGATACCAGAGTGAGTGGAGCTTGGTAGGAAGGCAAAGAGGATGTAGTGTTAGAACTATCTTCAACCAATAGTTAGGTGTTGTTTACACCCTTTATGATGGTGCTGTGAGGTTGTTTGCACTAATTTATATGTTAGCAGGGATTTGGAGGAATAACACCAATAACCTGCCAAGGGAATATCACAGAATGGCAACTGCATGAGTAATTTTATTTTTGTTCATGTCATTTTATTCATGTAATTTTTATTTATGCAACTTTCTGTTCATGTAATAGCTGTCTGATGAAGTTGTAGCTGTTACATAATGGCTGCCATCAAAATATGTATAACAGCGATTGTGTAACAAGTAAATTCTAAGCTACTGACTTCTACTTTATTGTAATACCAATACTCTGGAGTACACAGACCTACATATATACTTCGTCAAGTCCTCTATCCTGCATACACTAGTGTCGGTTGATTATAACACAAAATATACCAAGTATATATTATATATATATATATATATATATATATATATATATATATATATATAAAGTTCAGCAGCTGTTGAGAGTTTAGATGTAGAAATGTAATCTGTAAAACATGAGAATGCTATTCTGGTGGAGATTCAATAATTTCTCCTCATCTGTCAAATACTATTTATTATTATCAGGTACAAGATACAATGGCGGTGGATTGGCAGTATCAGTAGAGGGTCAGACGCCATGCATTGATGCATAGAGTTACGGCCCTTGCCATTCTGAGTTCAAATCCCGCCGAGGTTAACTTTGCCTTTCATCCTTACGGGGGTCGATAAAATAAAGTACCAGTAATGTACTGGGTAATTGCTGGCCTTGGGCCAAACGTAGAAACAATTATTATCAGGTACAAGTTTGGCTATAGGTGTAGGTATGGATGTGTGGTTAAGAAGTTAACTTTGCAGCCATGAATATTTAGGTTCAATCCCACTGCATCACAGTTGAAGCAAGTGTCTTCTAATATATCCTTAGACCGACAATACATTCTGAATGAAAATGGTTCACAGAATCTCTACAGAAGAGAGAGAGAGAGACACACACACATGCAGAAACACTCCCCGTCTCTCTCTCTCTCTCTCTCTCTCTTTGCTCTCTCCTCCGCTCTCTGAGCATGGACAGCCAGTGTCATTTGTTATTTTCTGCACAAACAGTATAGAGTTCTCTAATAAATTTTTCTTTCATTCCATCATTTATAATATTTAATCATCATCATCATCATCACTTTACGTCCATTTTTTCATTCCAGCATGGGTTATACAAGTTGTTCTGTTGTAGGCAAAGGTGACCATGTCTTGCTTATACAGAACTGATTTTGGCTTGGTTTCTACAGCTGGATGCCCTTCCTAACACCAACCTCATTTACAGTGAGTACTGGGTGCTTGTTGTCAAGACGCATATATAACTACTTTACAGTGAAAGGGTGGGGTGGGGCATACTGTATATTTGCTTCAGCTTCGGCCTGTGCCAGTGAAAAGACAATCCTTTCATTATTTCTGTTCTGTCTATGAAATTTCTCAAAATTCTAATATATGCCTACAATTTAATGTTATCTAATCGATATCAAAATACTTTTGTTACAGTCCATAGTTTAGTTACATACAATGATGTAGATCATACATAACACTTTAATGAAAACTAAATAATATAGACGTAGGCATTGGTTAAAGATTTCCCTTCACAACCATGGGGGTTGATGTTCACTACCACTCAAAGCTCCTTAGGGTTTTCTACTAGAGCCGAGAGTTAACCAATGCCTTGACAGTAAAATTTGGTAGATGGAAATTGCAGAAGACCACTGTACACACACACACACACACACACACACACACACACACACACACACACACACTCACACACACATATGCGAAAAATAAATGGAAAACAACACAGCAAAGGATACAGTACAATGAAGATATATAGTAATTTATCACTTAGTCCTTCATCTAAAGATAAAAAGATAAATAAAAGATAAATAGAAAGATAGAGAGTGAGAAGAGGGAAAAAAATGTTTTGAGTAAAAAGCATGTGTGTGTTCAATTTGCCAATATATATATGTGTGTGTATGTGTCTGTGTGTGTGTCTGTGTGTGTGTATAAGCTGTGATTTGGTAGAGTCATTAGAATGTTGAGTAGAATCCTTTGCAGTATTCATTCTAGTTTTCTGCACTCCGAATACAAATCCTGCTGAGGTCAACTTTCTCGGTTGATAAAAAGAGTACCTGTTATGTATTGGAGGTTGATTCTTCATCTATATTTCTTTCTCACTTCCTCTCTGTCACTCTTTCTCCTTCTCTAGAAGAAATTATCTGTGTTCAGACATGGAGAGGCGATAGGCTCCATTAGGTTTAAAATGCAGAACATCACTGTCAAATTTCACTACAGCATTCCTATGGCTCCCTGAGGAATTACAGGTACATTCATATATAAGTGTGTGTGTGTGTGTGTGTGTGTGGTTTCATGCATAGAATTAATATATGCAGGGTGGGTCATAAGAATCGCTGGACAGATTTTACAGGCAAAACCAATCAGCAAGGGACCCAGGGGTAGACCCTAAGCAAGATGGTTGGATAACATCCATGAGCTTGGGTGGCTAAGCTTGGGGATCCAGCTGGATCAGTTGGAGACGGTTGCTTCTGGCAGAACCCACTGAAAGAAGTGTTTGAAGACACTGCTCTCATGACCCTCCCAGGAATAAGTGGGCAAAGAAGAAGAAGGGTCATAATCAGCTTTCTACCATACTGATAAGAAAAATGAATAAAACCTACTTATTGGGTAATAAACTCATTAGCTGACCTTTGGATGTCTTTAGCAAAGTCCATAATGCTGCAAGCACTGGCCTGTCACTAAGCATTGGCCCTGGGCGAATAGAGGGGGCAGGGTTGGGAGGCAGGTATTACCTTCTGAACATTCTTGGTGAGCTCTTTTTTGGAAGGAATATATTTTAGGACTTTTTTTTTACAATAAACTTTATTTTCTAAATCTGAATGTGCACCATTGAAAAGTATAGGGGGTGATGTGGAGGGTGGTGGGGTGGTGGTAATATAGTAGTGCCATCCTGTGCTGTCTTTTGTTGCAAGATAACTAAATGCCCTGTTTTACTGCTTCCTCCCGTACCAACTTATCAGTTTTGGTTTTTCCCTCTTTCCTCCCATCAGTCCCACCAGATTTTTACTACTGCTTTTAATCCTCTTGTTATGTTCTAAATAAATTATATTTGAATGTGTTGCATTAAATTAACTCTTCACATTCTCTACAACATGAAACTGTATTAGCAAGACGTTTAACTCTTAACATTCTCTACAACATGAAACTGTATTAGCAAGACATTCCACTTTTAACATTCTCTACCACATGAAACTGTATTAGCAAGACATTCAACTCTTAACATTCTCTACAACATGAAACTGTATTAGCAAGACATTCCACTCTTAACATTCTCTACCACATGAAACTGTATTAGCAAGACATTCAACTCTTAACATTCTCTACCATATGATACTGTATTAGCAAGACATTCAACTCTTAACATTCTCTATCACATGAAACTGTATTAGCAAGACATTCAACTCTTAACATTCTCTACCACATGAAACTGTATTAACAAGATCTTCAACTCTTAACATTCTCTACCACATGAAACTGTATTAGCAAGACATTTAACTCTTAACATTCTCTACCACATGAAACTGTATTTGCAAGACATTCAACTCTTAACATTCTCTACCACATGAAATTGTATTAGCAAGACATTCAACTCTTAACATTCTGTATCACATGAAACTGTATTAGCAAGACATTCAACTCTTAACATTCTCTATCACATGAAACTGTATTAGCAAGACATTCAACTCTTAACATTCTGTATCACATGAAACTGTATTAGCAAGACATTCAACTCTTAACATTCTCTACCACATGAAACTGTATTATCAAGACATTCAACTCTTAACATTCTCTACCACAACCACATGAAACTGTATTAGCAAGACATTCAACTTTTAACATTCTCTACCACATGAAACTGTATTAGCAAGACATTTAACTCTTAACATTCTCTACCACATGAAACTGTATTAGCAAGACATTCAACTCTTAACATTCTCTACCACATGAAACTGTATTAGCAAGACATTCAACTCTTAACATTCTCTATCACATGAAACTGTATTAGCAAGACATTCAACTCTTAACATTCTCTATCACATGAAACTGTATTAGCAAGACATTCAACTCTTAACATTCTCTACCACATGATACTGTATTAGCAAGACATTTAACACTTAACATTCTCTACCACATGAAACTATATTAGCAAGACATTCAACTCTTAACATTCTCTACCACATGAAACTGTATTAACAAGATCTTCGACTCTTAACATTCTCTACCACATGAAACTGTATTAGCAAGACATTTAACTCTTAACATTCTCTACCGCATGACACTGTATTAGCAAGACATTCAACTCTTAACATTCTCTACCACATGAAACTGTATTAGCAAGACATTCAACTCTTAACATTCTCTACCACATGATACTGTATTAGCAAGACATTTAACTCTTAACATTCTCTACCACATTAAACTGTATTAGCAAGACATTCAACTCTTAACATTCTCTACCACATGAAACTGTATTAGCAAGACATTCCACACTTAACATTCTCTACCACATGAAACTGTATTAGCAAGACATTCAACTCTTAACATTCTCTACCACATGAAACTGTATTAACAAGATCTTCAACTGTTAACATTCTCTACCACATGAAACTGTATTAGCAAGACATTCAACTCTTAACATTCTGTACCACATCAAACTGTATTAGCAAGACATTCAACTCTTAACATTCTCTACCACATGAAACTGTATTAGCAAGATATTCAACTCTTAACATTCTCTACCACATGAAACTGTATTAGCAAGACATTCAACTCTTAACATTCTCTACCACATGAAACTGTATTAACAAGATCTTCGACTCTTAACATTCTCTACCACATGAAACTGTATTAGCAAGACATTTAACTCTTAACATTCTCTGCCACATGACACTGTATTAGCAAGACATTCAACTCTTAACATTCTCTACCACATGAAACTGTATTAGCAAGACATTCAACTCTTAACATTCTCTACCACATGATACTGTATTAGCAAGACATTTAACTCTTAACATTCTCTACCACATTAAACTGTATTAGCAAGACATTCAACACTTAACATTCTCTACCACATGAAACTGTATTAGCAAGACATTCAACACTTAACATTCTCTACCACATGAAACTGTATTAGCAAGACATTCAACTCTTAACATTCTCTATCACATGAAACTGTATTAGCAAGACATTCAACTCTTAATATTCTCTATCACATGAAACTGTATTAGCAAGACATTCAACTCTTAACATTCTCTACCACATGAAACTGTATTAGCAAGACATTCAACGCTTAACATTCTCTACTACATGAAACTGTATTAGCAAGACATTTAACTCTTAACATTCTCTACCACATGAAACTGTATTAGCAAGACATTCAACTCATAAATTCTCTACCACATGAAACTGTATTAGCAAGACATTCAACTCTTAACATTCTCTACCACATGAAACCCTATTAGCAAGACATTCAACTCTTAACATTCTCTACCACATGAAACTGTATTAGCAAGACATTCAACTCTTAACATTCTCTACCACATGAAACTGTATTAGCAAGACATTCAACTCTTAACATTCTCTACCACATGAAACTGTATTAGCAAGAGATTCAACTCTTAACATTCTCTACCACATGAAACTGTATTAGCAAGACATTCAACTCTTAACATTCTCTACCACATGAAACTGTATTAGCAAGACATTTAACTCTTAACATTCTCTACCACATGAAACTGTATTAGCAAGACATTCAACTCGTAAATTCTCTACCACATGAAACTGTATTAGCAAGACATTCAACTCTTAACATTCTGTATCACATAAACTGTATTAGCAAGACATTCAACTCTTAACATTCTCTATCACATGAAACTGTATTATCAAGACATTCAACTCTTAACATTCTCTACCACATGAAACTGTATTAGCAAGACATTCAACTCTTAACATTCTCTACAACATGAAACTGTATTAGCAAGACATTTAACTCTTAACATTCTCTACCACATGAAACTGTATTAGCAAGATATTCAACTCTTAACATTCTCTACCACATGAAACTGTATTAGCAAGTCATTCAACTCTTAACATGCTCTACCACATGAAACTGTATTAGCAAGACATTTAACTCTTAACATTCTCTACCACATGAAACTGTATTAGCAAGACATTCAACTCTTAACATTCTCTACCACATGAAACTGTATTAGCAAGACATTCAACTCTTAACATTCTCTACCACATGAAACTGTATTAGCAAGACATTCAACTCTTAACATTCTTTATCACATGAAACTGTATTAGGAAGACATTCAACTCTTAACATTCTCTACCACATGAAACTGTATTAGCAAGACATTCAACTCTTAACATTCTCTACCACATGAAACTGTATTAGCAAGACATTCAACTCTTAACATTCTCTACCACATGAAACTGTATTAGCAAGACATTCAACTCTTAACATTCTTTACCACATGAAACTCTATTAGCAAGACATTCAACTCTTAACATTCTCTATCACATGAAACTGTATTAGCAAGACATTCAACTCTTAACATTCTCTACCACATGAAACTGTATTAGCAAGACATTCAACTCTTAACATTCTCTACCACATGAAACTGCATTAGCAAGACATTCAACTCTTAACATTCTCTACCACACGAAACTGTATTAGGAAGACATTTAACGCTTAACATTCTCTACCACATGAAACTGTATTAGCAAGACATTCAACTCTTAACATTCTCTACCACATGAAACTGTATTAGGAAGACATTCAACGCTTAACATTCTCTACCATATGAAACTGTATTAGCAAGACATTTAACTCTTAACATTCTCTACCACATGAAACTGTATTAGCAAGACATTCAACTCATAAATTCTCTACCACATGAAACTGTATTAGCAAGACATTTAACACTTAACATTCTCTACCACATGAAACTGTATTAGCAAGACATTTAACTCTTAACATTCTCTACCACATGAAACTGTATTAGCAAGACATTTAACTCTTAACATTCTCTACCACATGAAACTGTATTAGCAAGACATTCAACTCTTAACATTCTCTACCACATGAAACTGTATTAGCAAGACATTCAACTCTTAACATTCTCTACCACATGAAACTGTATTAGCAAGACATTCAACTCTTAACATTCTCTACCACACGAAACTGTATTAGGAAGACATTCAACGCTTAACATTCTCTACCACATGAAACTGTATTAGCAAGACATTCAACTCTTAACATTCTCTACCACATGAAACTGTATTAGGAAGACATTCAACGCTTAACATTCTCTACCACATGAAACTGTATTAGCAAGACATTTAACTCTTAACATTCTCTACCACATGAAACTGTATTAGCAAGACATTCAACTCATAAATTCTCTACCACATGAAACTGTATTAGCAAGACATTTAACTCTTAACATTCTCTACCACATGAAACTGTATTAGCAAGACATTTAACTCTTAACATGCTCTACCACATGAAACTGTATTAGCAAGACATTTAACTCTTAACATTCTCTACCACATGAAACTGTATTAGCAAGACATTCAACTCATAAATTCTCTACCACATGAAACTGTATTAGCAAGACATTTAACTCTTAACATTCTCTACCACATGGAACTGTATTAGCAAGACATTTAACTCTTAACATTCTCTACCACATGGAACGGTATTAGCAAGACATTCAACTCTTAACATTCTCTACCACATGAAACTGTATTAGCAAGACATTCAACTCTTAACATTCTCTACCACATGAAACTGTATTAGCAAGACATTCAACTCTTAACATTCTCTACCACATGAAACTGTATTAGCAAGACATTTAACTCTTAACATTCTCTACCACATGAAACTGTATTAGCAAGACATTCAACTCTTAACATTCTCTACCACATGAAACTGTATTAGCAAGACATTCAACTCTTAACATTCTCTACCACATGAAACTGTATTAGCAAGACATTCAACTCTTAATATTCTCTACCACATGAAACTGTATTAGCAAGACATTTAACTCTTAACATTCTCTACCACATGAAACTGTATTAGCAAGACATTCAACTCATAAATTCTCTACCACATGGAACTGTATTAGCAAGACATTCAACTCTTAACATTCTCTACCACATGAAACTGTATTAGCAAGACATTTAACTCTTAACATTCTCTACCACATGAAACTGTATTAGCAAGACATTCAACTCTTAACATTCTCTACCACATGAAACTGTATTAGCAAGACATTCAACACTTAACATTCTCTACCACATGAAACTGTATTAGCAAGACATTCAACTCTTAACATTCTCTACCACATGAAACTGTATTAGCAAGACATTCAACTCTTAACATTCTCTACCACACGAAACTGTATTAGCAAGACATTCAACTCTTAACATTCTCTACCACATGAAACTCTATTAGCAAGACATTTAACTCTTAACATTCTCTACCACATGAAACTGTATTAGCAAGACATTTAACTCTTAACATTCTCTACCACATGAAACTGTATTAGCAAGACATTCAACTCTTAACATTCTCTACCACATGAAACTGTATTAGCAAGACATTCAACTCTTAACATTCTCTACCACATGAAACTGCATTAGCAAGACATTCAACTCTTAACATTCTCTACCACATGAAACTGTATTAGCAAGACATTCAATTCTTAACATTCTCTACCACATGAAACTGTATTAGCAAGACATTCAACTCTTAACATTCTCTACCACATGAAACTGTATTAGCAAGACATTCAACTCTTAACATTCTCTACCACACGAAACTGTATTAGGAAGACATTCAACGCTTAACATTCTCTACCACATGAAACTGTATTAGCAAGACATTCAACTCTTAACATTCTCTACCACATGAAACTGTATTAGGAAGACATTCAACGCTTAACATTCTCTACCACATGAAACTGTATTAGCAAGACATTTAACTCTTAACATTCTCTACCACATGAAACTGTATTAGCAAGACATTCAACTCATAAATTCTCTACCACATGAAACTGTATTAGCAAGACATTTAACTCTTAACATTCTCTACCACATGAAACTGTATTAGCAAGACATTTAACTCTTAACATTCTCTACCACATGAAACTGTATTAGCAAGACATTTAACTCTTAACATTCTCTACCACATGAAACTGTATTAGCAAGACATTCAACTCTTAACATTCTCTACCACATGAAACTGTATTAGCAAGATATTCAACTCTTAACATTCTCTACCACATGAAACTGTATTAGCAAGACATTCAACTCTTAACATGCTCTACCACATGAAACTGTATTAGCAAGACATTCAACTCTTAACATTCTCTACCACATGAAACTGTATTAGCAAGACATTCAACTCTTAACATTCTCTACCACATGAAACTGTATTAGCAAGACATTTAACTCTTAACATTCTCTACCACATGAAACTGTATTAGCAAGACATTCAACACTTAACATTCTCTACCACATGAAACTGTATTAGCAAGACATTCAACTCTTAACATTCTCTACCACATGAAACTGTATTAGCAAGACATTCAACTCTTAACATTCTCTACCACACGAAACTGTATTAGGAAGACATTCAACGCTTAACATTCTCTACCACATGAAACTGTATTAGCAAGACATTCAACTCTTAACATTCTCTACCACATGAAACTGTATTAGCAAGATATTCAACTCTTAACATTCTCTACCACATGAAACTGTATTAGCAAGACATTCAACTCTTAACATGCTCTACCACATGAAACTGTATTAGCAAGACATTTAACTCTTAACATTCTCTATCACATGAAACTGTATTAGCAAGACATTCAACTCTTAACATTCTCTACCACATGAAACTGTATTAGCAAGACATTCAACTCTTAACATTCTCTACCAATATGAAACTGTATTAGCAAGACATTCAACTCTTAACATTCTCTACCACATGAAACTGTATTAACAAGACATTCAACTCTTAACATTCTCTACCACATGAAACTGTATTAGCAAGACATTTAACTCTTAACATTCTCTACCACATGAAACCGTATTAGCAAGACATTCAACTCTTAACATTCTCTACCACATGAAACTGTATTAGCAAGACATTCAACTCTTAACATTCTCTACCACACGAAACTGTATTAGGAAGACATTCAACGCTTAACATTCTCTACCACATGAAACTGTATTAGCAAGACATTCAACTCTTAACATTCTCTACCACATGAAACTGTATTAGGAAGACATTCAACGCTTAACATTCTCTACCACATGAAACTGTATTAGCAAGACATTTAACTCTTAACATTCTCTACCACATGAAACTGTATTAGCAAGACATTCAACTCATAAATTCTGTACCACATGAAACTGTATTAGCAAGACATTTAACTCTTAACATTCTCTACCACATGAAACTGTATTAGCAAGACATTTAACTCTTAACATTCTCTACCACATGAAACTGTATTAGCAAGACATTCAACTCTTAACATTCTCTACCACATGAAACTGTATTAGCAAGATATTCAACTCTTAACATTCTCTACCACATGAAACTGTATTAGCAAGACATTCAACTCTTAACATGCTCTACCACATGAAACTGTATTAGCAAGACATTTTACTCTTAACATTCTCTACCACATGAAACTGTATTAGCAAGACATTCAACTCTTAACATTCTCTACCACATGAAACTGTATTAGCAAGACATTCAACTCTTAACATTCTCTACCACATGAAACTGTATTAGCAAGACATTCAACTCTTAACATTCTCTACCACATGAAACTGTATTAGCAAGACATTCAACTCTTAACATTCTCTACCACATGAAACTGTATTAGCAAGACATTTAACTCTTAACATTCTCTACCACATGAAACTGTATTAGCAAGACATTCAACTCTTAACATTCTCTACCACATGAAACTGTATTAGCAAGACATTCAACTCTTAACATTCTCTACCACATGAAACTGTATTAGCAAGACATTCAACTCTTAACATTCTCTACCACATGAAACTGTATTAGCAAGACATTCAACTCTTAACATTCTCTACCACATGAAACTGCATTAGCAAGACATTCAACTCTTAACATTCTCTACCACATGAAACTGTATTAGCAAGACATTCAACTCTTAACATTCTCTACCACATGAAACTGTATTAGCAAGACATTCAACTCTTAACATTCTCTACCACATGAAACTGTATTAGCAAGACATTCAACTCTTAACATTCTCTACCACATGAAACTGTATTAGCAAGACATTCAACTCTTAACATTCTCTACCACACGAAACTGTATTAGCAAGACATTCAACTCTTAACATTCTCTACCACATGAAACTGTATTAGCAAGACATTTAACTCTTAACATTCTCTACCACATGAAACTGTATTAGCAAGACATTTAACTCTTAACATTCTCTACCACATGAAACTGTATTAGCAAGACATTCAACTCTTAACATTCTCTACCACATGAAACTGTATTAGCAAGACATTCAACTCTTAACATTCTCTACCACATGAAACTGTATTAGCAAGACATTCAACTCTTAACATTCTCTATCACATGAAACTGTATTAGCAAGACATTCAACTCTTAACATTCTCTACCACATGAAACTGTATTAGCAAGACATTCATGAAAAATACAAAACAACACTATGAATACATCACATTAAAAAATATGGTCTTTAATTTAGCTTTTTCGTGAATGTTCACAATGATTTGTCCACTAGCAAAGATACTACAAACATTTGAATTAACCAACCAGTTTTTAGATATTTTCTCCAAAATCATTGCAGGATGTTAAAAGTTAAACAGACATTCATACATCCAAGTGACATTGGTAATCTTTAGTTTCTCCTTTCTTTCAACCAGAGTTGCTGAAACATGGAACAAACTAACTGCATCAATTGTTAGCAGTTGGGACACTGCATCCTTCAAAACGTCCATGCTTCCCAAAATTCGCCAACACTACACCTGATAATTTCCCCTCCATACACACGCACGCATGTATCCGTGTGTATATCATGACTCATACACTGTTCACTTTCCTGACATTTGTACCTTATTCTATGTACACCTTTGATGAGTTGAAGTGCACCTGAGTACAGTACAAAATAATTTTCATTATTATCATTATTTAATTAAGGGCGGTGGATTGGAGGTATCGGGGGAGTGTCAGACACCATGCTTTGCAGCATAGAGTTACAGTCCTTTACGTTCTGAGTTCAAATCTCGCTGAGGTTAGCTTTGCCTTTCATACTTACGGGGTCGATAAAATAAAGCACCAGTAATGCACTGGGGTAATTGCTGGCCTTGTACCAAAAGTAGAAACAATTATTATCAATATTTATACTAAGAATTAGAAAATATGAATAGTAATACTTATAAACATACATAAAAACACATATGTATATTATATGGCATACTATAAATGTTAATGTCAACTGCATGTGTGCATGTGTGAGAGTGTGTGTGTGTGCGTGTGCGCATGTGTGTGTGTGTGTGTGTGTGTGCGCCCGCATACATGCAATGGTAGATTTCAACATTTATTTCATAATATGTGACACTATTACTATATTGATAATATTAATATAGTTTATAATGATAATAAAGATGCTGATGATGGTTTAAATTAAGGCTGTTCCTTTGATATTAATGGGATGACTAATTTTAATCTAGTAACCTTTGCTTCTGGCAACCTGCATATTATAGAAATAATAGGCAGGTTACCAGTATTTGGCAAGATCTACCTTTAATCAAAATGTAGCAGGTGTAAGAATAGTAAATATTTTGATAGTTTGGATGATTTTTGTGATATTAATCAAAGGTCTGTGAAAGTAGTGCTAATGTTTTTTCAAAGAGACTATAAAACAGAGTAATAAACCAAATTTACACAACTTGACTGCTTCTTCTTCTTCTCTGCCAGTAGAATTTAGCCCTGCAGCTTCCCATCCCATAAAAAGCCCCAACTGTATTTCTTTTAACTAAAGAGAGCAAGGGAGAGAGAAAGTTCTTCAACCAATAGTCAGTATATCTCCCTGTTGCTGCTGCTAGCAGCCACTGGTTTTAACAACCCAGCCTAGGAACATAGAAATTAGCTTACACAGAGATGAAGGAAAAACATATATAATTATATAAATATAAACATAAAGATATATATATATATATAAAATATATATATAAATATATATATATATATATATAAATACACATATACATATATCATTGTGTGAAAAAGTGTTATTTTCAGATTATATCACTGAAAATACTTTTTTTCATATAGATTCATTCAGAATATAAAAGCAAAATCTTATGTCAAAAGATATACACATACACACACACATATAAATAGATATTTATTTTAATTACATCTTTAAAAAACCCAGTTAAACTTCAAAAATGAAATTAAAAGAAAATATACTTATAATTTTAGTATTTCTTAACTTTTTCCTACTAATGAGAGATGGAAAATGTAGTAGTGAAGAGACTAATGACCAATTCAGTGGAGAAATACCCCTTGGAGCTGCCACCTTGGCATTTGTGTTTGATAATACTGGTTCTATGATGGATGACCTTAGGCAGGTAATTGAAGGAGCAGCAAAAATATTAGCCACAACTCTTGATCGGGGAGAGAAACTTTTGTACAACTACGTCCTGGTACCTTTTCAAGATCCAAGTAAGTGACACTTTATAATTTCATCTTTGGTCAGTTTTATTTTGCCTCTCTTTCAACCATTCTATTAATTAGAAAATATAAATATATCTACTTTCTTATATATACACAAACACATATGCTGACACTAAAACAGATATGTATTTATGTATACATGCATATACCTAGACACACAAGCATATACACACAAACACACACACACACACATATGCATACAATCAAACACATGCATTCACTCAAATACATATGTGTATATGCATACACCCAAATGCATATGTACACACCCAAACACACATTTATACACCCAAACACATGCATGCACACACATTCACTCATATATAAAAATATACACCTAAACACAGGCATACACATACACACACATATATATGTATAAACCCAAACACATATGCATACAATCAAGCACATATGCATACATCCAGAAACACATGCCTACACCCAAACATGTGCATACAAAGACACACTCATATATACCTGTCTGTGTCCATATAACATTTCATTAATGAATAAAGACCTTTTTAAAATATATTTTAAATGAGAAGTTATTTATAGAAATAGAGTTTGTAGATCTAAAGATGTTGGACACAGTGCCGGATTTAATTATAAGTTAAACCAGTCATATCCTAGGGTCTCATAATCCACAGCAGCCTCTAAATAATTAATAGGTGTATATGTTTTCAAATTTTGTGAGGTCTTCTGGTGTAATATTCTTACAAACGATCCCCAAGCTTTACAAAGCTGTGGTCCTTACCATCTAGAGGGGCCTCAGAATAATTAAAAGGTGTATATGTTATCAATTTTGTGAGACCTTCTGGTTTGATATTTTTACAAAAGATCCCAGGCTTTATATTGCTGTGGTCCTTACTATGTGAAGGGGCCTCTAAATAATTAAAAGGTGTATATGTTATCAATTTTGTGAGACCTTCTGGTTTGATATTTTTACAAAAGATCCCAGGCTTTATATTGCTGTGGTCCTTACTATGTGAAGAGGCCTCTAAATAATTAAAAGGTGTATATGTTGTCAATGTTTGTGAGACCTTCTAGTATAATTTTTTTACATGGGATCACCCCAATCTTTAGATAGCTGAGGGTCTCCCCATCTGAAGGGGCTTCAAAATAATTAAAGGCCATATATGTTTTCAATTTTTGTGAAACCTCCCAGTGTAATTTTTTTACAAGGGACTCCCAAGCTTTGAATAGATAAGAATCTCAACTATCTCGATTAGGATCCAGCACTGTTTGAACTCGTCTACATCTAGATAACTCAAAGTAATGACCATATAATTAACCACCACCACTGTCACAACAACAACAACTACAATAACAACAACAATATCAATAACAAGTGATATCCAAATATATTACAATAACAAGTGATATCCAAATATATTACAATAACAAGTGATTTTACCATAACACTACTTGCTGGTCATCAAAGGTCCACTTTCAATTAAAACTGTCTCAATGTACCTTTAGCCAGACACTTTATTTCACATTGCTCCAGTTTACTCAGCTGTAGAAATGAGATGATAGAGACTGGGGTCCCTATCATTCCACTGCAAAGTGGTCGTGGAGGTGCCATGGCAAAAAAGCACCCAGCACTCACTGTAAATGAGGTTGGTGTTAGGAAGGGCATCCAGCTGTAGAAATCAAGCCAGAATCAGTTCTCGTCCCACCCTTGCAAGCAGGGAAAAGCGGATGCAAAATGATGATGATGATGATGATGATGATATATATATAAATATATATATAAATATATATATAAATATATAAATAAATATATATATATATATATATATACAGGGTGTTCCTCAAAAATGTATACATACTTCGACAGCATTCTAATAAATATTGCCTGTACAGTTAATCAAAGTGTGTGTACATTTTTTTGGGACACCTTGTATATATATATATATATATGAGTTCAATTCTCAGACCGGGTGATGTGTTGTTTCCTTGAGCAAGACACTTTATTTCACATTGCTCCAGTTGACTCAGCTGTAGAAATGAGATGATAGGGACTGGGGTCCATATCATTCCACTGCAAAGTGGTCGTGGAGGTGCCATGGCAAAAAAGCACCCAGCACTCACTGTAAATGAGGTTGGTGTTAGGAAGGGCATCCACCTGTAGAAATCAAGCCAGCATCAGTTCCTGTCCCACCCTTGCAAGCAGGGAAAAGCGGATGTAAAATGATGATGATGATGATGATATATATATACCGTCTAAACCCATGATGATGATATATATGTTTAGAAATACCCAAGCAGCAACATGTAACCTGACCTACCCCTATGACCCCACCTCCACAAGCACTCACCAACAGTTAGCCTCAACATCACCACTTCAAACCCACCATGCATGCCCCCCATTTCTAGCAGCTGACCTTGGTCTTGTGAAGCGGTTGATGATGGGAAGGGCATGGAAGGCTAAACAAACAAAGGGTTGGAAGGACCCTTCAGTCCTGTCAAGGACATAACAGCCTCCCTAGTGTAAGTGATCTACATGATAAACACCCCCAGTACACGTTGTAAAGTGGTTGGTGATAGGGAGGGCATACAGCCATAGAGAGCTTGCCAAACAAAAGGACCATCAGTTGTATAAAAAATCATGACAACCTCTCCTGTGCACTCTGTGGAGCATTGACTATACATAAAGCAAGACACTGATCCCTGGCCTGGCTGAGAAATCTGTGGCTTTGCTTCAGTACTGAATTGGTCTATGTAGACCCATCCAACCCTTGCTAGCAGGGAAAACAGACATTAAAACAACGATGATGATGATGATGATGATGATATATATATATGAGGATATCGTTCTCATAATAACAACAAATGCATGAATTATATCTTGATTGCATGAAAGAACTGCTAAAATAATTATAACGAATAAACGATTTATGTAACATCAGCATCTTTATTAATGTTATTATTATTATTATTATTATTATTATTATTATTATTATATATATAGTACAAACACATATGCATATACATACACATACACCCATATATACATACATGCAGACACACACATATAGTCACCATATCTACACCTCTACAAACAAAATTACAGATATATATATATATAAATAAATAGATCTGCACACATCCTGGGCTCATGTTTATTTTATCTATCAGATTATATATAATTTATAAAAACATTTTGTAAATTTATAGAAGAAAAAAAAGTATCCATCAGTGATTTAAACTTCAAAAATGAAAATATATGAAAATATATGAAAATATACTAAAATAATTTAGTATTTCTTAACTCTTTCCTATTAATGAGAGATGGGTGTTATAGTGAAGTCACTGATGACAAATTCAGTGAATTAAAAACCAAAATACACACAGTCAGTGTTGGACAATCATTTTACTATAAAAAAAAGTTATGAATGAATTTATGCTGTTACCAAATGACAATCTTACATTCATATGTAAATATAAAGGATTAATACCCAAACATTTTGATATCTATCTACCTGACTACTTTTCTATTTGTCTAGCTGTCTATCTGTCTATCTGTCTATCTGAATCTATCTATCTGACACCTTTCTCTCCAGCCAACAACTGGTTCTTTTTTTCAAATACCACTTTGGAAGAAGAATCAGGATGGAGAGAGAGGTGCTGTACCCCAGCAAGTTTTATGAAAGGTGGGTGAAAGTGGCGAGAATGGCCCGAGTGAATGGGCCTTCTCTCTATATCAGCCTGTAGGTTGAGGAAAAGGAGGAAGAGAGGAAAGGAGTACAAACTCTTCGTACTCCTGGAGATGAGGGTTTCACATTTTTTCGGGGGTATGTGTTACCCATATAAACTGTCTCTCCCTATTGGGGAAAATCGACTAACTTTTTAAATTGCATTTGTGATAACATTTTACACGTTTTTATTGTATGTAAACTTCCCCCTTTGTATTTGTCCCCTTCTTTTGTGCCCCTGTGGCTAATAAAGAAACATATCTATCTATCTATCTATCTATCTATCTATCTATCTATGCATGTATGTATATTTTGGAGTTGTACTTGTTTGGCAAATGACTTGATCTAAGACTTCACCTTGGAAGGGTCATTTTACCCATTTAAGAAGATACAGAAACTATTGCATTCACATTTCATTTATTTCTCAATAACAGAACCATGAAAACACCTTCATACAAATCTATTACACCTCATTCAATATGACCTGACCTTCATACAAATCTATTACACCTCATTCAGTATGACCTGACCTTCATACAAATCTATTACACCTCATTCAATATGACCTGACCTTCATACAAATCTATTACACCTCATTCAGTATGACCTGACCTTCATACAAATCTATTACACCTCATTCAATATGACCTGACCTTCATACAAATCTATTACACCCCATTCAATATGACCTGACCTTCATACAAATCTATTACACCTCATTCAATATGACCTGACCTTCATACAAATCTATTACACCTCATTCAATATGACCTGACCTTCATACAAATCTATTACACCTCATTCAGTATGACCTGACCTTCATACAAATCTATTACACCTCATTCAATATGACCTGACCTTCATACAAATCTATTACACCTCATTCAGTATGACCTGACCTTCATACAAATCTATTACACCCCATTCAATATGACCTGACCTTCATACAAATCTATTACACCTCATTCAATATGACCTGACCTTCATACAAATCTATTACACCTCATTCAGTATGACCTGACCTTCATACAAATCTATTACACCTCATTCAGTATGACCTGACCTTCATACAAATCTATTACACCTCATTCAGTATGACCTGACCTTCATACAAATCTATTACACCTCATTCAATATGACCTGACCTTCATACAAATCTATTACACCTCATTCAGTATGACCTGACCTTCATACAAATCTATTACACCTCATTCAATATGACCTGACCTTCATACAAATCTATTACACCTCATTCAGTATGACCTGACCTTCATACAAATCTATTACACCTCATTCAATATGACCTGACCTTCATACAAATCTATTACACCTCATTCAATATTACCTGACCTTCATACAAATCTATTACACCTCATTCAATATGACCTGACCTTCATACAAATCTATTACACCTCATTCAATATGACCTGACCTTCATACAAATCTATTACACCTCATTCAATATGACCTGACCTTCATACAAATCTATTACACCTCATTCAATATGACCTGACCTTCATACAAATCTATTACACCTCATTCAATATGACCTGACCTTCATACAAATCTATTACACCTCATTCAATATGACCTGACCTTCATACAAATCTATTACACCTCATTCAGTATGACCTGACCTTCATACAAATCTATTACACCTCATTCAATATGACCTGACCTTCATACAAATCTATTACACCTCATTCAGTATGACCTGACCTTCATACAAATCTATTACACCTCATTCAATATTACCTGACCTTCATACAAATCTATTACACCTCATTCAATATTACCTGACCTTCATACAAATCTATTACACCTCATTCAATATGACCTGACCTTCATACAAATCTATTACACCTCATTCAATATGACCTGGTCGTGTGAATCTTGTTTGCCACCATGGAAAAGTTGACATAAAAATGATGATGATCATACATGAGCCTATATAGCAAAATATCACATTCTGTGACAAATACTACATAGCCTATAATTTCTTCTTCTTCTTCTTCTTCTTCTTCTTCTTCTTCTTCTTCTTCTTCTTCTTCTTCTTCTTCTTCTTCTTCTTCTTCTTCTTCTTCTTCTTTTCCCTGAGAAGGTCATGGGAGCAGAGTCTTCTGACATGCTTTCCCTATCATTTTGTACTTTCAATTTGATTGGCCATGTAAGATATTGTTAATGCTATCAAAATAAAAAGTATGTTTATGAAAGAACATAACTGTACTGAAGTAGAAATTAAAAAAAAATATGAGAACAACATTAAAAAAAATCCTACTACAGACAACCAAGTATTTTTCTAGACAGAAAAACAACATAAGCTACTGCACATGTGCACATGTGGTACCCATGTGCATATTTGCAGGTATGTATTTGGGTACATTGACAAGTCTTAAGTACATACACACAGCTTTTTTTTCCACAATTAAATAAATACACACACACATATATATATATATATATATTTATATTTATATATTTATCTATTTCACTCTCTGTCTTTCTCTCTCCCCCACTATATATAAGGCTTCTCACTACGAAGGAAAGGCTGATTGTATGACGCCTGTGTGCAATGTGTGATGCTGTATGATGCTGTATGCTAATGAGACATGTACAGTGAATGCAGAAAATATGCAACGGCCAGAGAGGAATGAAGTTAGCATGCTTCTATAAATGTGTAATGTTAATGTGTGTGAACAATAAAGCATGAATTGAGAGAAAAACTAGGTATAAGAGGGATCAGAAGTAGTGTACAAGAGAGATGACTATGCTGGTATGGACCTGTGATGTGCATGGATGATGCCTTTCATCTTTATGGGGTCAATAAAATAAAGCACCAGTAATGCACTGGGGTCAATTTAATCCTCCCCCTTCAAATTGCTGGCCTTGTTCTTAAAGTAGAAGTTATTATTATTATTATTGGTGGATTGACTCATCATCATTTGACGGCTGTTCTTCATGCTAGCCTAGCAAGTGTTCGATGGGTCATCACAAACTAAGTCAGTACTTAATCAGAGCTACTGACCTCTCAGATGGGCTGGGGCCACATCTCACCTACATATGTTCTTGTACTTTCTCTCTTCACAGAGTGCAGCAACTGCATTTTATCATGGCACCAGTATTAGGGAGGTTGTCATATTTTTGACACAACTAAAGAGTAATTTTGAGCATTTTTTTCTAGCAGGATGTTAAGGGTTCATTTTTATAGCACCAGCACTAAAGAATTTGTTGTGCCCTTGACACAACTGAAAATTCTTCTCAACTCTTTGTTTAGCATGATTTCTACAGCTGGAAGCCTTTCCTAATACCAATCATGTTACAGAGTGTACTGGGTGTGTTTTATTGTGGCATCACAGTCAGGGAGATTGCTGGTCCTTAACTCAACTGAAGAACTTTTTCTCACCTATGGGGAGGGATTAGAAAATATGTCATAGGTGTATCATAGATGTGGTGAAATTTAACAAAGTGATGAGAGGGTTTGGGGGTTTATCTCAGGTAGAGAATTGGGGTACAGTGAGGATACAGTTAGCATTACAGGCCTTAGCCAATACAATCTTCTCTCTTGCACACTACATCAGATTCCTCTTATGCCTAGCTTACCTCCTAGTTCATTTATGCTGTGATATTCATGAACACTAATGTTACACATTCTCTAGGACATACAAGCCTCATTTAATTCTAGCCTTTGCAAATCTCTTATAGTCAAGACCCAATGTAACATTGTAGTTTGCATGTTGGTATTATAAAATCTACCCTTCACTCTGAAAGAGAAGCACTTTGTTGTTAACAGTGATACTAGCTATCTGAACTTTTTCCTGCCTGTCCTTACTCTGGATACAACACTTTCAGAGCAATCTCTCCCACTGCTGATTAGGTCACCTGGATAAGAAAAGTTGTCCTCAAATTCTAGTGAGTCACCATGGAAATCAAGGAAATCTATTTCATGAGTGTTCTTAGTGCTTATTTCTCATTTTCATCTGCTGCATTAAAAGTCTATCTTCTCTGTTAATTTGCCTGTAAACCCACTGCAGCTCTTGTGCATCTATAGATTTCCTAACCCTTTTCGAAATATAGAACAAGGCCATTTCTCAGATTGTATCAATGTCCTGTTTTTTCCTACTTATATTAAGATTTCAGTCTTTACTCAATTTAATGTTAGTCCTTTGGAATCTAAATTTTTCTTCTATATCTAGAATTTTATCTTTAACTCGCCCATGGATTTAGTTATAAGGACTAGATCTTCAGCACACATGGTGCCAATGGAAACTTCTTTTTCTGTCTTTTGAGAGTTTCAGCCTATTTTGTAGGCTATTTTATAGCAGCTCTGAACATGAGCACACCATCCTTTGCACACACACATATCTAACGCTCATAGCTGAATCAATGGCTGAACTAGAGAAGATATTCCAAACATGGAAGCATGGCCTAGAATCAAAAGACCTTAAAGTTAACTTGTCTAAGACTAAAGTCCTAATATGTAGGAAGGAGAATAGGGCACTGGTCCCATCTGGGAAATGGCCATGCTCAGTGTGTAGGAAAGGAGTAGGCAGAAACTCCATTTTATGTCCCAAATGCAAAGTATGGGTGCATAAAAGATGTAGTGGGATCACAGGTAAGCTAACTAAGAATATAGATTTTATATGTGGCCAGTGCTCTGGTGCAATAAGTAGCAGTAAATGCCCACAGAATACTAGTTCATTCCATTGCCCAGATGGTTCTATAGAAATAGTGGACACCTTCCGTTACCTGGGTGATAAAATCAGCAGTGGTGGAGGGTGCTCCAAAAGTACTGTAGCTAGAGTCCGAATGGGATGGAAAGAGTTCAGAGAGCTTATACCACTATTGGCTGCTAAAGGTTTCTCTCTAAAAATAAAAGGCAGGCTGTATGATGCCTGCATACGAATAGCGATGTTACATGGCAGTGAGACATGGGCCTTGTGTGCAGAGGATCTACGCAGACTGGAGAGGAATGAAGCTTGCATGCTCCATTGGATGTGTAATAGTAATATATGTGAACGGCAAAGCATAAATGAACTAAGTGAGAAATTAGGAATAAGAGGGATCAGATGCTGTTTACTCGAGAGAAGACTACGTTGGTATGATCACGTGATGCGCATGAAAGATGACAGCTGTATAAAAAAGTGCAGGGCGATCAAAATAGACGGTAGCTACGGAGTAGGCAGACCCAGAAAAACCTGGGACGACTTGATAAAATCTGACCTCACACACTTACACCTCTCCAAGACAATGTCACTGGACCGAGATCTTTGGCACTACGTAGTAATACAGAAGACCCGCCTTGCCTAAGTACAAAGCGAAACCTACAGTCAGTAGGCACCTCTTAACCAAAATACACCCCCGTCCCACTACTCCCACCCCATCCACACCACCCCTTTCGATGTAAAGCTATGTTGGTACCACAACATCCAGTCCTAAATAAATGAGGTCATGTAGGTGTCACGACAAAAAAACACACAGTCCACGCTGCAATGTGGTTGTGTAGGTAACACGGTAAAAACCTCCCAATCCACACTGTAAACATGGTTGGTGTTAGGAAGGGCATCCAGCCGTAGAAAACCCGCCAGATAGTCCTGAGCAAGACAACCAATCTTGGCTCAAGTGGGACAATTCCCGTCCAGACCCATGCTAGCGTGGAAGATGGAGGTTAAACGATGATGATGATGATGATGATGATGATGATATATATACATATATATACATATGGTTTGGAACTAGCTGCTGAAACAGCAAGAGCTCAGCCGTTGGGGTACCAACTCTTTCAAAAAGGGTGACCGCACATAACCTGTGAACTATCGTCCAGTCAGTCTTACTAGTTGCATTGCCAAACTGATGGAATCCTGTGTCAGAGAAACACTTTGGAACTTCTGGAACTCTCACAGTCTTATCTGGCTCTCGCAATTTGGATTTATCCCAACTCCAGCTGCTGTGATCAACTTATCGAGTTTCTTGAAGATATCACCCGGATCACTGATGGCGGCTCATGGGTGGATGTTGTTTACCTTGACTTTGCGAAAGCTTTCAATTCTGTGCCACACAAAAGGCTTATGGCAAAACTCTCTGCAATGGGTGTGAAGGATGATCTTTCTAACTGGTTGAAGTCCTTCATTCTCAGTCGAAGAGAGGTAGTCACGGTTCTGGGACATTATTCCTCACCATATGAGATGTCATCTGGTGTACCATAGGGATCTGTTCTTGGCCCCCTTTTGTTTGTGGCATATATTAATGACATAGATGCCAACTTAAAGAATGCCACAGTTCTAAAGTATGCAGATGACACCAAGCTGTACCTTGAGATAAAAAGACAGATCCTGAACACTATAGATCTTGCTTGCAGTCTGACCTGGACACAATGCAACAATGGATCTCAGACTGGCAACTCAAGCTAGCTGTGGACAAGTGCACCATCATGCATTTTGGGAGTAAAAACCCAGCGTCCACATACTCCCTCCACAGCACTAATATCAAGAAGTCTTCTTGTGAACGTGACCTGGGCATTATGGTCAGCAGCGATTTGCGTTGGATGAAGCACGTCTCTAAAATTGTCATGAAGTCCGAGGGTCTCTTAGCATCACTCAGCAAGAACTATGTCAGCCGCTCTCCAGCTATCTATATAAAGCTGTATATAGCTATGATGTGGCCACACTTAGAATTTGCATCACCAGTCTGGTACCCCTATCTTGCTCAGAACATTGACCGCCTGGAAACTGTTCAAAGATGTGCAACCAAGCGAATACCCTCCATCAGGCATCTACCATACTCTGAGTGCCTTGCTTCCCTGGGCATGGATACATTGAAGCTCTGATGCCTGGCAACTGACTTGGTAAACACCCACAAAATTGTTAACCATTTTGCCAACAACAACCCTGAGTACCTTTTTGATTTCCATGTGTCTAACACACGTGGGCATGCCCACAAAGTTAGAAAATAGTACAGTTCCCATGACTTTCGGAAACATTTTTTCATGCTCAGAGTTGCTGAAGCATGGAACAAACTACCTGCATCGGTTGTTAGCTGTCGAGACACTGCATCCTTTAAGGCCTCCATGCTTCACGAGATTCGCCAACACTACACCTAATGTTCCCCCTCCATACACACATGTATATCATGACTCATACACTATTCACTTCCCTGACATTTGTGTATTATTCTATGTACTATACATGCACCTTTGACGAGTTGTAGTGCACCTGAGCACTTTACACAATAATTTCATTATTATTATTACATATCATTATCATCACCATTTTACATCCATTTTCCACACCAGCATATATATATATATGTCAATGTGTGTGAACGACGAAGCATAGATGAGTTGAGAGAGAAACTGTGTATAAGAGGGATAAGTTGTAGTGTGCGGGAGAGAAGACTGCAATGGTATGGACATTTGATGTGCATGGAGGATGACCGCTGGGTAAAGAAGTGTCAGGAAATCCCAGTAGAAGGAAGACGCAGTCAAGGAAGACCACGAAAAACATGGGTGGAGATGGTGAGAGCAGACCTCAGATCGCTGAAGCTCACGGAGGAGATGACAAAGGGCCATGACAAGTGGAGAGTTGCTGTGTTAAATAGGACCCGTCCCACCCTTTCAAGCAGGGAAAAGCGGACGTAAAAGGATGATGATGATGATGATGAGATATATATATATATATTCATTTTATTAAAACTATATAGTGAGTCTATTAGCCTTAATAAAATGAATATTAAAACTCTACTCCGATATTGAGTACTCTTTTCTTGCTCAGCCATCAACTACACATGGATATGTGTGTGTGTAGATTTGTGAAATTTTAAGTCTCTGTGGAAACAAATGATACAAAATGAATAAGTGTAAGGAAATAAATAAGTTTCTTTTGTTTTCTATTTGATAACTAGTATATGGATTTTCTTCTATATACTAGAATCTTACTAAAATGATAATTTTTAACTATCCCTATCATATCATCATCATCATCATCATCATCATCATTTAACGTCCATTTTTCCATGCTTGCATGGGTTAGACGGGTTGTCTATGTTGAGAGACAAGTCTGGCCAAGATGGGCCATGCTGTACCTTGCTTTGACTGGACTATAAATTTGGCCGTGGTTTTTACAGCTGGATGCCCTTCCTAACACCTACCACATGCAAGTGTATGTATATATATATTCACAGTGTATGTATATATATATATACATTCACAGTGTATGTATATATACATATATAAATATATATATATATATATATACACACACACATCCATATGTAGAAACAAAGCCTACAAGCCTGCATCCATATATAGAAACAAAAACATATATTTACATGCAGACAAGCAGGGAATTGTGTATTTATTCTAAAATCTGGGATGCACATCAACAAATGTATGCATGTATATGTGTCAGTACTCATCTGTGTATGTATACTTCTCTAGCATGGTATATGGACGTTAACTGATGATTACGATGATGTGTATATATATATGTATATATATATTTATATGTATGTATGTATATAAGTGTATGCATATGTATATATGTAATTTTTATGTATGATTTCTTGGTGATTTATTTATGTTTTACTTCAAAGAATTTAAGCCAGTCTCCACCAAAGTGACAAAACATGTTTCAATTTAGACCTTTCCAGGGATTTGTAAATATGTGAGTTAGTGTGTGTATATATGTAGGTGTGTGTATTTTGCACTCATGTTTTCAGCAGACTTGTCTCTTGTGTACACATGTGCGTATGTATGTGTATTCCATATATATGCATGAATGTATACATGTTCATCATCATCATCATCATCATCATTTTACGTCCGCTTTTCCCTGCTTGTAAGGGTGAGACGGGAACTGATTCTGCCTTGATTTCTACAGCTGGATGCCCTTCCTAACACCAACCTCATTTACAGCGAGTGCTGGGTGCTTTTTTCCCGTGGCGCCTACACGTCCACTTTACAGTGAGTGCTGGGTGCTTTTTTGCCGTGGCACCTCCACGACCACTTTGCAGTGGAATGATAGGGACCCCAGTCCTATCATCTCATTTCTACAGCTGAGTAAACTGGAGCAATGTGAAACAACACACCACCCGGTCCGAGAATTGAACTCACAACCTTTCGATTGCAAGCCCAATGATCTAACTACTAAGCCATGTGCCTCCATATATATATATACACACACACATATATACATACATACACACACTTATACATATATATGTAATGTATGCATGTGGCTATGTATGAATATTTCCATCTAAATATATGTGCGTATATTTGTAGCTGCTATCCCTTGAGGGAAAGAAGAATGTAGAGAAAGTACATTTTGGTTTCAATATAGGTATGCACATACACACTGATATGCATACATACATTTATACATGCAAACTTATATATATATATATATATATACACCGCCCCTTTCAATGTAAAGTTATGTTGGTGCCACAACATCCAGGCTGAAACAAATGAGATCGTGTAGGTGTCACGACAAAAAAAACACACAGTCCATGCTGTAAATGTGGCCGTGTAGGCAACACGGTAAAAACCTCCCAGCCCCACACTGTAAATGTGGTTGGTGTTAGGAAGGGCATCCAGCTGTAGAAAACCCGCCAGACAGTCCACGCTGTAATGTGGCCGTGTAGGCAACACGGTAAAAACCTCCCAGCCCCACACTGTAAATGTGGTTGGTGTTAGGAAGGGCATCCAGCTGTAGAAAACCCGCCAGACGGTCCTATGCGAGCAATGACAACCACTCTTGCCTCAAGTGGGAAAACCCCCGTCCAAACCCATGCAAGCGTGGAACACGGACGCTAAACCTTGATGATGATGATGATGATGATATACACACACATGCACACATACTTGTGTACATACATATACAGTTAAAAATTCACGTACATATGTATAAGGAGTGAGACATGGTCACCTAACCTGGCATTGCTCACACCGTGATAACTCACCTAACCCATGCCAGTAGGGAAAAAAATGGACGTTAAAAAATGGATGATCAACATCATATTTACATATAGTCAAACACGGATGAAGTGTACCTGTTCTAAAAACTGGTATATAGGCAGGAATATATGTCATAGAATACACATCCTATAATCTATAGAAAATGCACATTGCATTTTCTACTATGATAGCACATATGGAGCTCTTCAAGAATCTAAATGTAACACATGGATGTGAGATTCCAACAGCTGTACTTCCTGCCACTGTCATTGATCCCATGCCTCTCACACTTGCTGATCTTAGGGAAAGACATATTTCTCTAGAACTTGTGTGGAAGTGTGTCCCAGATTTACATTCAACTTTTTCAGAGCCATAGGCCAGGATGCCTGGGATTTTCCATATATAGTTTATTTTGAAATTCTTGTTTCTAACTCTTACTTTGTTGATATCATCTATGACCACACCAAACTACAAATTATGGAATCCTATCAAAGACCTTCTCTAGGTTAATGAATGCTAGGTAAAGTGGCTTGATCTTAATTAAAAAAATATTCTGCTGTTGTCTCCCTAAGAACATTGGTGGTACCACATCATTTCATAAATTCAAACTGCATCTCAGCTAAGATAATTCTTTTCCAAATTAGTTGTACTTTTGCTATTTATATAAACTGCTCCATTAGTTTGGTGTCTCTAGAGTTGTTTTACTCTAGATTAATTTCTTTCTTCTTGTAGCTATGAACCATGATATTACAATACCAATCATTAGAGATGACAGCTTCTTTTACTACTTAGATGACAACAAGTCAACAGAACCTCCTATATAGGTTTATTTGACTTGCTAGAAATAGCTGCTAAACTTTTCTCAAATTGTCATCTTAAAAATGGAAGATGCTATCAAATGTGCATTATACCCCAAAACAAATAATAGGATGGTCACATCTGGAATGCTTTTCTTAATTGAGGCTGGCCTAAGGCTAAAGATCAACACCAAGTAAGCATGGAAAAATAGACATTAAAAGGTAATGATGACTGGATAATTAGCTGGTGACTGGTAAAATTCAGATACCAGTTAACCAAGATACATTAAATAAAGACAAAAAATCACTGCATCAGTAAATATTTGTTGATTTATATACCTATAAATCTACAATCCAAATGACAAGAGCTCAGCTGTCAGGCTCTGACTCTCTATTATATTATATCTGCTTTCCTTGCTAGAAGGGTGATATATATATATATGTATATATGTATGTATATTAAGAAGTGCACTAGCAGCTGAAGCATATGATAAAGTTATATCTGTATAAATACAGAATGTGTATATAAATATACACATTTTTAATATATAAACATGTAAACGTGCCAGAAAAAACGAATTTCCCTATAATTGAACAGGAAAGAACGTCGGAACGCTGAACGGGAATATAAACTGCATAAATCAGATGCCAACAGAAAAAAGAGGAAATAAATCTTCTAACCATCTCAAGCAAGTGACAAAGAAGGCAGTGCTTGAATTTGAACAGTGCATTGCAACCAATCCTGACAGTAAGGTGTTCTGGAAATATGTTCATTCAAAGCAGAGACCTCACTCTCCAGTTGGTCCTCTTCGCAATCCCCACACAAGCCAGATCACTGACGATCCCAAGGAATGCGCAGAACTCATTGCTGAGTGCTATGCAAGTATTTTTACTGTTGAAAACCAGAATGTACCATCTCCACCATCTCTAACATCAAATTCCATAACAACTATGGAATTTACACCTGCAATGTTGCGACGTCACCTTAAGAATAAGCGCAACTATGCCTCCCCTGGTCTTGATGGTGTGACATACCTGCTTCTCAAACGTGGCGGGTATTTCCTTTTGCGCCAGCTTTCTTTCTTCTTTCAATACTGTCTCAACAATGGTGCTACTCCGGAGCAGTGGAAAACTGCCAGTGTCATTCCCCTGTTCAAAAAGGGCAACCGCATGTCACCTGTCAACTATCGTCCAGTCAGTCTTACTAGCTGTATGGCCAAACTGATGGAATCCTGTGTCAGAGAAACACTTTGGAACTTCTGGAGCTCTCACAGCCTCATCCGGCCCTCACAGTTTGGATTTATCCCTAATTCCAGCTGCTGTGATCAGCTTATCGAGTTCCTTGAGGACATCACCCGGATCACTGACAGCGGCTCATGGGTGGATGTTGTTTACCTTGACTTTGCTAAGGCTTTTAATTCTGTGCCACACAAAAGACTTATGGCAAAACTCTCTGCAATGGGTGTGAGGGATGATCTTTTCGACTGGTTGAAATCCTTCATTCTCAGCCGAAAAGAAGTAGTCACGGTTCTAGGACAGCATTCTTCACCATATGAGATGTCATCTGGTGTACCACAGGGATCTGTTCTTGGTCCTCTTTTGTTTGTGGCATATATTAATGACATAGGTGCCAACTTACAGAATGCCACGGTACTGAAATATGCAGATGACATCAAGCTGTACCTTGAAATCAAAAGGACTGATCCTGAAATTTACAACTCTTTCCTACAATCAGGCCTGGACACAATGCAGCAATGGATCACAGACTGGCAACTGAAGCTGGCTGTGGACAAGTGTACCACCATGCATTTTGGAAGGAAAAATCCAGCGTCCACATACTCCCTCCACAACACTGATATCAAAAAGTCCTCTTGTGAACGTGACCTGGGCATTACTGTCAGCAACGATTTGCGTTGGACAAAGCATGTCTCTAAGATTGTCAAGAAGGCCGAGGGTGTCTTGGCATCACTCAGCAAGACCTTTGTTAGCTGCTCTCCAGCCATCTATTTAAAACTGTATACAGCTATGGTACGACCACACTTGGAATTCGCATCATCAGTCTGGAACCCCTATCTTGCTCAGAACATTGACCTCCTGGAAACTGTTCAGAGACGTGCAACCAAGCGCATACCCTCCATCAGACACCTACCATACTCTGAACGCCTTGCTTCCCTGGGCATGGATTCATTGAAGCTCCGACATCTGGCAATGGACTTGGTGAATACCCACAAAGTTTTTAACCATCTCGCCAATTGCAACCCTGAGCGCCTCTTTGATCTCCATGTGTCTAACACACATGGACATGCCTACAAGATCAGAAAACAGCACAGCTCCCATGACTTTCGTAGACATTTTTTCACGCTCAGAGTTGCTGAAGCATGGAACAAACTGCCTCCGTCAGTTGTTAGCTGCCGAGACACTGCATCCTTTAAGACACTCATGCTTCCTGAAATACGCCAAAACTACACCTGATGTACCCCTTCCATACACATGCACACATGTGTGTATCATGACTCGTGCACTGTTCATTTTACTGATGTTTGTGCATTGTCCTATGTACTATACATGCACTTTTTTGATGAGTTGTGGTGCACCTGGGCACTGTACACAATATTTCATTATTGTTATTATTATTATATCATGACTCATACACTGTTCATTTTCCTGATATTTGTACATTATTCTATGTACTATACATGCACCTTTGATGAGTTGTAGTGCACCTGAGCACTGTACACAATAATTTCATTATTATTATTATAATAAACACGTTTAATTGATATTTAGATCTCATCAATATATATATCATCCAATCAACCACAAGGAAACATGTATTTGATGGGTATATATACCCATTCACTCTTAGTATTATTCTGAAATGGGATATACTAATTTGCATATAATTAGCAATCATGCTGGTAATTAATTAGGATATATATCTAGAAGTACGTTTGCATATTTACATATTAGATATGTGTACATTTATATACACATTCTTGCTCTCTTGGTTATGCACTTTGTGTTTATACAGATATAACTTTATATATATATATATATATTTATTAAAATAACAGATTAAAGTTTAAGCAAAGAATAGCTGCTTTCACCCTTAACGGGATCTTCTGAAACTGTCAGAAGATCCTGTTAAGGGTGAAAGCAGCGATTCTTTGCTTAAACTTTAATCTGTTATTTTAATAAATATTTGCTCTACAGTTCTTATATATTTGATATATATTTATCCTTATCGAGCCCTCTTTGGATTTTAGTCTTCAAATTTATTATTATTATTTATTCTGGATTGGCAGTATCGGTAGAGGGTCGGACGCCATGCTTTCCAGCATAGTTACGTCCCTTTACGATCTGAGTTCAAATCCCACCGAGGTTGACTTTGCCTTTCATCCTTACGGGGTCGATAAAATAAAGTACCAGTAATGCACTGGGTAATTGCTGGCCTTGTGCCTAAAGTAGAAACAATTATTTATTATATATATATAGTGAAGGCGTGTGGCTGAGTAGTAAGAGAATTGGATTCGCAATCGTAAGGTTGTGAGTTCGATTCCTGGACCGGGCGATGCGTTATGTCCTTGAGCAAGACACTTTATTTCACGTTGCTCCTTCTACCTGGAGTTGCGACCGATAGATAGTATTAGCATTTGGAAAGACCAACGGAAACATTGTTCCCTCGGTCCGATTTGACGGAAGTCGATCGTTAAAATATATATATATACATATATAGGGTAAGAGTAAAGACACCCTTTGGTCACAAATGACCATGGGATTTGAACCTAGAAAGTTCGCCTTCCAAGACCCAAGTCCAGGCAAGGTTGTTTATGGAAGACCAGCACTCACCCTTGCATACCAGTCTCCTCATGCCACCGATGTTGTCCAAGAGAAAGGCAATGGCTTATACAGCTTGGCACCAGT
>OZ024745.1:48541541-48601541 GCA_964016885.1 Eledone cirrhosa
AATTTATCAGCTCGTCCCAGGTTTTTCTGGGTCTGCCTATTCCGTGGCTACCGTCTATCCTTATTGCCCTGCACTTTGTTATACAGCTATCGTCCTTCATGCGCATCACGTGACCATACCAACGTAGCCTTCTCTCGAGTAAACAACATCTGATCCCTCTTATTTCTAATTTTTTCCTTAGTTCGTTTATGCTTTGCCGTTTACGTATATTACTATTACACATCCAGCGGAGCATGCAAGCTTCGTTTCTCTCTAGTCTGTGTATATCCTCTGCACACAATGCCCAGGTCTCACTGCCATGCAACATTGCTGTTCGTATGCAGGCATCGTACAACCTGCCTTTCATTTTTAGGGAGAACCCTTTAGCGGCTAATAGCGGTATAAGCTCTCTGAACTTTTTCCATCCAGTTCTGACTCTAGCTACTGTACTTTCAGAGCACCCTCCCCCACTGCTGATTTTGTCACCCAGGTAACGGAAGCTGTCCACTATTTCTATAGAACCATCTGCGCAGTTGAAAGAGCTAGTATTTAATGGGCATATGCTGCTACTTATTGCCCCAGAGCACCGGCCACATGTAAAATCTATGTTCTTAGTTAGCTTACCTGTGAACCCACTACATCTTTTATGCACCCATACTTTGCATTTGGGACACAAAATGGAGTTTCTACCTACGCCTTTCCTACACACTGAGCATGGCCACTTCCCGGAGGGGACCACTGCCTTATTTTCTTTCTTACAAACTAGAACTTTAGTCTTAGCCAGGTTAATTTTAAGGCCTTTTGATTCTAGGCCGTGCTTCCATGTTTGGAATTTCTTCTCTAGTTCGGCCATTGATTCAGCTATGAGCGTTAGATCATCTGGTACCAGCACTACAACCTTATACATTGTGTTTATAATAATTGTTTCTACTTTTGGCACAAGACCAGCAATTATCCCAGTACATTACTGGTACTTTATTTTATCGACCCCGTAAGTATGAAAGGCAAAGTGAACCTCGGCGGGATTTGAACTCAGATCATAAAGGGCCGTAACTCTATGCGACAAAGCATGGCATCCGACCCTCTACCCATACTGCCAATCCACCGTGTTTATAATAATTGTTTCTACTTTTGACACAATGCCAGTAATTACCCAGTACATTACTGGTACTTTATTTTATAGATCCCGTAAGGATGAAAGGCAAAGTTAACCTCGGCGGGATTTGAACTCAGACCGTAAAGGGACGTAACTATGCTGCAAAGCATGGCGTCCGATATACAATATTATGAATACATTTTTACCATGGTGTAGCTAGACTTTGTACCATTACCATCGTCATCACCATTGTCTCTACATTCATGCCCACTTTGATGTATATGTATGTATGTTTCTCTCTCTCTACCTCTCTTATAGGATGCTTTTTGTCATGGTACCAGCACTACAACCTTATAATGTGAACTGGGTGCTTTTTGTCATGGCACCAGCACTACCACCTTACAGGGTGGAGTGGGTGATTTTTGTCATGACACCAGTACTACCACTTTACAGGGTGAACTGAGTGCTTTTTGTGGTGGCACAAGCACAACCACCTTACAGAATGGACTCTGTGCTTTTCCTCATGGTACTAGCACTATCACTTTACAGGGTGGGCTGAGTGCACTTTATTGTTGCACCAGCACTACCTCATTACAACACTAGGGTGCTCAGTGTCCTTGGGCTGGCTCCGGAAACACAAACAACTCACTGTGGGAGGAGGGATCTGTCAGTTTATGGGGATAGCTTTAAAGGAAGTGGATGGTGTCTAGCTTCCCTAGTTAATGTGTGTGTGTGTGTGTGCGGAAGGGACGTTTATATGCTACTTGCAGGGAAGGGGGCACTGTATCAAGTGGGTGGATGGGTGGGTTGAGTTAGACATTGTAAGGTATGCCTGGCTTTCTGTGGTGGGCTGAGTTGGACATGGGAAGTATGTCAAGTGTGAGGCAGGCAAGTGTTCAGCATAGAAGGGAAAATCTCTCTCTCTCTCTCTATCTTTATATATATATACGTATATATACATATATATCATCATCATCCTCATCATCACCATTGAATGTCAACTTTTCCTGCTAGCGAGGGCTGGACAGGTCTACATAGACCAAGTCAGTATTGAAGCGAGACTACTGACCTTCCAGACAAGCCAGGTGTTTGCATCTTGCTTGTCTTATGGTCTATCAAGTGCACAGAGAAGGTTGTTTCTGGGTGCATGTACTGGGTGTGTAGAGTTGTTGTCCTGCCATGACATGACTGAAGGGTCCGCTCAACCACCTTTTACTTTCTTTTTCTCGCCATTAAACGCCACCCAAAACAAACAATTAGGAGTTTAAACTTTTGTGCAGCTATGTAAAATTACCAGCCAGCCAGCCACTCACAGTATGTAGCTTACTATAGAAAACCCACTCACAAATGTAATCCTAAATACATGTAAACTCATTTTTCTCATTTCAGCATATCAAATGTGAAAATCATATTTTTGTAAAAGCGCAAAAATTTTATTCTATTGTGTAAATGTGTAGACTATATGTAAATATGTATTTCGAGTTTGTTTCCTTAAACTAATCCCTGTTCTCTCAATTGTTAGTAATCTTATTTCCTAGAACTAGTGAATATTTTAAAACCCCAAACTCTTTTGCTCATTCAAGCATATCAAATATGTAAATCATATTTTTGTGAAAGTATAAATTTTATTGCATAGAGCAATTTACCATGTAAACATATTGTGTAAATGCATCCCTCCCATATACTTATACATTTGTTGAAAGAAGAAATGAAAGAGTTAGTGTCAGAAAGGGCATCCAGCTGTAAAACATAAAACATTGCCTCAAAAAGTCCTGTCTAAATCATTCCAAGATGGAAAAGTCCACATAAAAACGATGGTGATGATTTATTGAAAGCAGGAGATTCTTTCCATCGCTCCTCTGAGTTTCTCACTTCTATTCTCTTATTTGATGACTCTAATAGTTGTTATATTAGACACACAACTACTACACTTTTACAGGGATTAACTATGCATATTCAATGAATAACTATTGCTACATATTATATTACATTAAACTTAGTTGATGCAACAATTGTTTTATTTAGAATATCCATTACTCACCTAAAAAAAGGTAAAAATAAATGCAAGTTAAAAGAGTCATCAAGGAAGCTATTTTAACAGAATATAACACAAAACTGAAACACTAGATACTATGCATCAATGACTTTTTGTTTGCTGATATCAGTAGCCAGAAACCAATGATAACAAATGAAAAGCAAACAACATTGTCCCATGATATTCTCTTAAAAATGCCAATAAAACCCATGACTGGAAATCATATCATCCAAAAGATAAGACTGAAAAGAACTGAATATTTGTACATGAACCACAGATATATATTTTATAGTTAAAAACCAAATAGAAAGAATGAAACATTTTTAATGAAAAAAGATAAAAAGGCTGAACAAAATCACATAAAAATAAAACTGTTTCTTAAATATTTGTACATACATACATACATCTTGTTGGCACTCTGCCAGTTATGACGATGAGTATTCTAGTTGATCCAATCAACGGAACAGTCTGCAAGTGAAAATTAAAGTGCATGAGGCTGAGCATTCAACAAACACACGTACCCTTAACGTAGTTCTCAGGGAGGTTCATCATGTCACAGAATATGACAAAGCTGGCCCTTCAAATTACAGGCACAACTCATTTTTGTCAGCCGAGTGAACACTGAAGCAAGGTTAGTGATTTTGGGAGAGAGGAAGTCGATTACATTGACCCTAGTAGTTAACTGGTACTTTATTTTATTAACCCTGGAAGGAGGAAAGGGAAAGTTAACCTCAGGGAGATTTAAAACCAGAAAGGCTGTAATTAAATGCCACAATTCATTTTGTCCAATGCTTCACCAAAACTGTCAATTCATTGCCCTTAAAAGGTAATAACAGATCTGACAAACGATTATGTATCTCTAAAAGAAATGGAAAAATTATCCAAATATAAAGATATAGAAATACAAATAAACAGAAGCAGGTGGATTTTAAATAAAAACAATCCCTATAATAGTCATTTCTAATTCAGGCACAAGCCCAGCCTTTTGGGGGAAGAGAAAAGTTGATTATATTGATCCCTATACTTAAGTGGTATTATTTCAACCCCAGAAGAACGAAAGACAAAGTTGACCAAAACAGGATTTGAATTCAGAATGTAGAAAATCTTAACTAAATGCCACAAAAAAATTTGGACATTCTGACAACCTTTATAATAATGATTTCTACTATAGGCACAAGGCCAGCAATTTTGGGTAGAGGGAAAGTCGATTAAATCAGCCCCAGTGCATTACTGGTACTTTATTTTATCAACCCTGTAAGGATGAAAGGCAAAGGGAGGGATTTGAACTTAGAACGTAAAGGGCCGTAACTCTATGCTGCAAAGCATGTCGTCCAATGCTCTACCAATACTGCCAAATAATAATAATAATAATAATAATAGGTGGATCTTGCCTCAAGTGGGACAATTCCCGTCCCAGACCTATGCTAGCGTGGAAGATGGACGTTAAACGATGATGATGATGATGATGATGATGATGATGCAGACAAATACATAACCAAAACACTAGAAAATACACGCATAAGATGATGAAAATGATGATGAAGATGATGATGATGGTGATGATGATGATGATGATGATGATACACAACCAGTGGCATGTCTTGAGAAATATGTTTAGGTAAGCAAATGGAATGTTGCATATTTGAGGGGCAGTGGCATCAGACAGTGATACCACCTCTTTCAAAACAAAATCTAATAGATTAAAAAAAAAAGGTTTATACTATTATTAATTCATTACATGATTCCAAACTGTTTGTGTCATTATTTAAATATTATGATAATGAGTTTAGTAGCCTATGAAAGTGTGAAAAGAAAAGAAAGTTGAATAATTAAACAAATTATTATTTTTATAGACTAAGCAATGTTTACCTTGCATCTCAGGAATTCACACTTCTGTGCACAATATTAAAAGTAGTAGTAGTAGTAGTAGCAGTAGTAGTAGTAGTAGTAGTAGTAGTAGTAGTAGTAGTAGTAGTAGTAGTAGTAGTAGTAGCAGTAGTAGTAGTAGCAGCAGTAGTAGTAGTAGTAGTAACTGCAGCAGCAGCAGTATTAGTATTAGTATTAGTAGTAGTAGTAACAGCAGCAGCAGCAGCAGTTATTTCTAATTTATATATAGGGCTAGCAATTTGGGACGCAGGCGATAAATGAATACCAGTTTTTGACTGGTACTTTATTTTATTGGACCTGGAAGTATAACTAAACCCTATAAAACCAACAGTAACTAACCCCTATTAAACCAACAGAAACTAAACTCTATAAAACCAACAGGAACTAAAGCCTACAAAACCAACAGGAACTAAAGCCTATAACTTCATCTGGAACTAAACCCTATAAAACCAACAGAAACTAAATCCTATAAAACCAACAGAAACTAAACCCTATAAAACCAACAGGAACTAAAGCCTACAAAACCAACAGAAACTAAACCCTACAAAACCAACAGGAACTAAAGCCTATAACTTCATCTGGAACTAAACCCTATAAAACCAACAGAAACTAAACCCTATAAAACCAACCGAAACTAAATCCTACAAAACCAACAGGAACTAAAGCCTATAGAACCAACCAAAAAATAAACCCTATAAAACCAACAGCAATTAAACCCTATATAACCAACAGAAACTAAGCCCTATAAAACCAACAGTGACTAACGCCTATAACTTCATCTGGAACTAAACCCTATAAAACCAACAGAAACTAAACCCTATAAAACCAACAGAAACTAAACCCTATAAAACCAACAGAAACTAAACCCTATAAAACCAACAGGGACTAAACCCTATAAGTTCATCTGGAACTTAATCCTATAAAACCAACAGAATACTGATCAATGAAAAATAGAACCCGAACAGCACTACAAATATATAAATATAAGGGAATATGAGGAAGATTTGAGAACAGGAAATTTCAGCGGTGGAGGAAATCATAAACATGACAATCTAAAGAGGGAAATAGTTGAAGAATTGAAAATAATAGATCTTCTGAAACAATGAAAGTACCATGAAAGAATAAAACTAAATGATTAAATAGCAACTATGATAAAAGAAAATGCAAACCTGGCCATCACAGTTTTAATGAAAACAATTGCAAACATAAATATGAGCAGGTTAAATGGAATGATATATGTAGCAACCTTTATAGTTATAAAGGTAAGTAGATACTCCCTGAGATCTACTTATATTTGAATATAAAAACCCAAGAAAACAATAGGGAAAATATATAATAAAAAGGCAAAAAAAAAAAAAGAAAACAGAGAATAGAGAACAGAAAGGAGAAGATCATACAATTCTTCATGAAATTGATAACAGGAAAATCTTACAATACTTACTTTGCCTCTTAGGAATTCACACCAATGTACACAGTAAACAGAAAAAAATATAAATAGTCATAGTAGTAGCAGTAGTAGTGGTAGTGGTGGTGGTGGTGGTAGTAATGAAATTTATAATGAGAAAATCTTACAATCTTTAATAAAATTGATAAAAAGAAGAAACGGGTGAAACACACAAACAAACAAACAAAAAGAGAGATACTCCAGAAATATAACAGAAAAAAAAGAACTCCTGAAACTAGAGATTTTTACTAAATTGTAAAGAATCTGTCAGGTTGAAAAACGATTCTTAGAACAAAGCAAACAGTTTGACTTCAATCCAAGGTGTTTCATCAAGAACTATGTAACAATAAAAAAGAGATAAAATACAGCACCAACAACAGCAATGGATGTGGAAGACTTCTATGGAAGAGTATATGAATAGCGAAGGAATTACCTTGGATGATATTGTTTAAAACAATGAATATAACACCTGAACAGTAGTGGGAGGCAATAACCACAACACTAATGGCTGACACACTGAAAAAAAAAAAAAAAATTCTAATTAACATACTGAACAGAACATAGGGGGAGCCAGTGGATATGTTTAACTCTTTATGACCTGGACCATATTAGACTGCATAAGCAAAACATTCTTTAAAAAGTACAAAACAGCACTACAACTGCATCATATAAACAATGAAGCCTTTACTTGAATATTGCAAATTTTTGCAACAATCTAGTAAAGACATGATAAAGATTTGAATTGACAAACCTGTTTTTAGATATTTTCTACTAAACCCTTACGAGATCTTAGTTAAGAAGATACTGTCAAAGCTGGAGAAAACACTTGACTTGTCTCATTGATGGAGAAAACCATCTTAACCCCTGTCTGATAACCTGCTTCCCTATTACCTACAAAACCTGAACTTCAATAATAACACAGAGAATAAATAAATATCTAGGGGTGAGGGATCAAGTATTTTCAACAAGAGTAGAACAGATACTTCAAAAGCTCATAAAGTTAAAGATGAATTGCTGATTAAAAAAAACAACAACATAACCTGCAACTGTAGAAGGATAAAGAATGGCATGGATTAAATACTAGATGGCTTTTGGCAGTATTTCCCACATATTGAAATATTAGACATTACACAGTAATCAGAATGGAGGAAGGTGTAAAAGACAAACTCGCTATCTTCAATTCAGTATTCACGTCAACCCTTACCAATAGTCATGAATCTTGGGTAATAACCAACAGAATATGATCATAAATACATGTGGCAAAAATAGGGTTTCTTTGAAGGATCTTTGGTGTAATGTTACTTGATAGAGTACATAGTTTGAAAATCAGGGAGTTGCTCCAGATAGACCTGCTATTTCTCTGAATTGAGAGATCACAACACCGATACTATGGACATGTGGTTAGAATATCTAATGAAAGAATCTCTGGTCAGATTTTACAGGCAAAGCCAACTGGCAGAGGACTCAGGGGTAAACCCCAAGCAAGATGGTTGAGCAATATCCAAAAGCTTGGCTGGGGATCTAGTGGGATAATTTAAAGATGGTTACTTCTGATAGGATTCTCTGAAAGGCACATCTGAGGACACTGGTATAAAGGTGATATACACCAGGAAATGTTTTGGACAATGACAAGATGACCATAATCTAGCATATGACAGATTTAAAACATAAATTACTAATTCTAATGATATAGAAGGAATGTAATATGCAGTTAGTATTCTATATAGTAAGGTTGTGGTGCTGTATAAACAATTTCCTACACAAGAAATTTGTTGGTATTTCTGTAAATTCATCCATACTTTTGAAGTGAAAGCAAGATATCTGTATATATGTTTGTGAATGTGTGTGTATATATATATATATATATATATATATATATATATATATATATATATATATATATATATATATATATTATATATATTATATATATATATATATATATATATATATATATATATATATATATGTCTCTCTTTCTCTCCCAGTATATATATCATCATCATCATCATCATCATTTTACGTCCACTTTTCCCTGCTTGCAAGGGTGGGACGGGTCTTATTCAGCACAGCATCTCTCCACTCGTCACGGTCCCTCGTCATCTCCGCCGTGAGCTTCAATGATCTGAGGTCTGTTCTCACCACCTCCGGCCATGTTTTTCGTGGTCTACCTCTACCACGTCTTCCTTCAACTGGCATTTCCTGGCACTTCTTCACCCATCGGTCATCCTCCATGCGCATCACATGTCCATACCACCTCAGTCTCCTCTCCCGTACACTACATTCTATCCCTCTCAGACACAGTTTCTCTCTCAACACATTTATGCTGGGTCGTTCACGCACATTTACACTGCACATCCAACGGAGCATGCTTGCCTCATTTCTCTCCAGCCGTCGCATATCCTCTGCGGTTGCTGCCCATGTCTCACTACCATGCAGCATCGCGCTCCTCACACAGGCATCATACAACCGGCCTTTCGTACGCAGGGAGAAACCCTTCTTCGTCAACAGAGGAAGCACCTCCCTAAACTTCTTCCAACCCATCCTTATTCTAGATACTATGGCCTCGGAACACCCTCCTCCCATGCTAATCTGATCTCCTAGGTACCGGAAGCTATCCACCACTTCTATAGCGCCCTCTCGCATTTGAAAAATGTGTCTATCAGTGCGACTTCTACTGTCTAATTTCCCTGTACATCTACTGCATACATATTTCTCCCTACCTGTTAGTTTGCCTGCTATCCCGCTACATCTCTTGTGTACCCAGGACCCGCATTGTGTGCATTTTATAGAATTTATGCCAGTTCCTTTTCTGCATATCGAACATGGCCATTTCCCTGACGGAATCAGGGTTTTGTCCTCTTTTCTACTCATCAACACTTTTGTCTTAGCTAGATTTACTCTCAGTCCTCTTGCTTCCAACTGCTGCTTCCATAGCCGGAATTTATTCTCTAGCTCCTCTACTGATTCTGCTATAAGAGCCAGATCGTCAGCATAGAGAAGTTCCCATGGACAGCCAGTCTTAAACTCCTCTGTTATGGCTTGGAGGACTATAATGAACAAGAGCGGGCTGAGGACCGAACCCTGATGTACTCCTACTTGTATCTGGAATTCCTCACTAAACTCCATTCCTACCCTGACTTTACTGAGAGTACCTCTGTACAAAGTTTGCACTGTCCTCACAAGCCATTCCTCAACACCTAGCTTCCTTAGGGACCACCAGATGACAGATCGGGGTACCCTATCAAAGGCCTTCTCTAGGTCAACAAAGGCTAAGTATAGTGGCTTATTCTTCTCTAAGAATCTCTCTTGCATTTGTCTCACCAAGAAGAGGGCATCTGTTGTACTCTTCCCAGGCACAAAACCAAACTGCATCTCATCTAGTTTGACCCTTTCTCTAATTAGTTGTGCTAAAATCCTTTCTGCCACTTTCATAACCTGATCTATCAGTTTTATACCCCTATAATTGCTCCTCTCCAAAGCATCCCCTTTACCTTTGTAGCAATTTATGAGAATACTGCTGCACCAGTCTTTGGGTATGACACCACCATATATAGCCTGATTGATGATGCGTGCAACCAGTTTAGTGCCCACGTCCCCTGATGCCTTCAGCATCTCAGCAACTATTCCCGATGGTCAGGCCGCCTTACCATTTTTCATTTCCCTAATCGCCTCTTGGACCCTATATTCGTCAATCTCAATAGCTGGTCCCTCTGTCGGATCTACCAAGGGTAATTTCTCTCTCTCCCATTCATTCTCCACATTCATCAGTCTCTCATAATGACATTTCCAGGCCTCCTTTTTCTGGTCATTCGTGACACTAAGTACACCGGCATCATCCCGGACACATTTATCTCCAACAACATCCTGATTTGCATTGACACACTGCCTTGCAATGTGGAACACCGCACGCCTCTGATCTTCCCGTCGCAGAACATTGGCAAACCTCCTACTCTCTGCCCCCCTGCGTGCTAAGTACACCTGACGTCTAGCTTCTCTCTTAGTGGCTGTATATTCTTCCCTACTCCCACCCTTTTTCCAAGCCTTCCATGCTAGTCTTTTGTCTCTAATAGCCTTATCTACTGTGCTGTTCCACCACCAGGTCACTCTCTGTCTGGTTGGAGCTCTGCTCCAGCCACAGGTTTCATCAGTAACCTGCAGCAAGTTGTCACGTAAGAACTTCCAGTTATTATCTATGTCATACGTCTCTAAATCGTTTTCTTTTTCGTCATATACATCTTGAAGGGCTTTCCTAAATTTGTATTTTAGTGAAAGGTCTTTTAGCTTCCAGACCTTTCTTCTCCACACCTTCCTATATGTCTCATTCCATCTCTTGCTTACTGAGATATCACTAACAACTAACCTATGCTGTGGGGTACATTCTTCCCCAGGGTATGCCTTGGTATTAGACACGATCTGCCTGTCCCGCTGCCTAACTAGCAGGAAGTCAATCTGGCTTATGTGCTCACCAGATTTGTAGGTTATTAGGTGATTGGCAGGTTTCTGGAAGTTTGTGTTGCAAATAGTCAATGTACTCGCATCACAAAATTCAAGAAGTCTCACTCCTTCTTCATTTATATATATATATATATATATATTTGTATACCTATGGTAATTGTTTTGCGTATGCTTGTGTATGTACGTATTTGTTTGCGTGTATGTATTTATTTAATTTCTATTACTTCTGTATTGTATTTATTTACTTTGTTCTTAACTCTGTAGCGGAGATTCATTCGGCCTCCTAGTTAGAATTTTAGTCTACGACTTCAGCTATACCATTTACGTGGTTTTGTCTTTGCGTGCAATTGTTCTCCACGCTCCACATATGACGTATTATCTTCGTTTTTTTCGTTCATTGCCAGAGAACGTCTCTATGCACCACCTAAGAGAACATTAGTCTACAACCTCTTTTATACCATAAACGTGGTTCTGTCTTTGCGCGTAATTGTTTTTCATGACGTATTATATTCGTTTTTTCCCGTTCTTTGCCAGCGAACGTTTCCACGAACCAAAGTATTGTCTTCCTGTCTTCCTCCGGTTGCAACGTTTTTTGAAATATCCAGTTCTGCGTTTACAGATTGACTTTGTTAGTTTCAGAAGATCTCGTTAAGGGTGAAAGCAGCGATTCTTTACTTAAATTTTAATCTGTTATTTTACTAAATATTTGCTCTACGGTTCTTATATATTTGATATATATTTATCCTTATCGAGCCCTCTTTGGATTTTAGTCTTCAAATTTATTATTATTACTATATATATATATATATATATATATATATACTGGGAGAGAAAGAGAGACACAGATGTATGTGAATAATTCATATATATTTGTGAGAGTGTGTGTATATATATAATTATGTATGTATATATGTATGATGTATATTATATATATAATATACATCATATATATATACGTGTATGTATACATGTATATGTGTATACACATATACATATACATGCATACATACACGCATATATATGTATATTATATATATAATATACATATAATATACATATATCATTGTTGTTTAGGTGTCTATGTTTCCATGTTGACATGAATTGTACAGGTCTTTTATTCAGTATATCATTACACATACATGTATATGTGCATGCTCAAATATGTGTATGTGCATATACAAGTAATATGTAACCCAACATACATACATACACACAAACATTTTTGTTAAAGTATCATATTTGTCAACGGATGTGTGACACTGTCCTAATGGATGAGGGAGTGGTTTCCTGCTAACTTCTCTTGGTAAGCACGAAGTCTTATATCTTTTAGTATGTTTTAGGAGAGAGCAAAAGAAGAATTGGGAAATGGTTTCAAGTGTGAATAGAAACTGGGTTATGGACTTGGTTCACCAGAAACTTACACAAGCCCACACATATACACCAGACATGTACTAACCATTTTACATTTATATAAAGACACACAGACACATATATTTATAACTACATATATACAGAAGATATTTATCGTAACACTGATGTAAATATATATATATATATATATATATATATATATATATATATATACACACACACACACACTCTCTCCCACACAGACACACACACAAGCATATATCCTCATTATCAAAATCATAACATCATGGTCATTATTTTAATATCCATTTTTCTGTGCTGCTGGGATGGCTTGTATATCTTTTGTAGATTATCTCTGCGTTCATCTTTATCCTGCCTCATCTTTCTGAAATAAACTATTTTCAAATCTGTCTTCATCACATTCTTACAGGCTTCCCTTGATATGTGTTTACCCTCTTGTAAATTACTCCCCACACATTTTTCAACCAGCATGTATTTTTCATTCACTTTACATGTCCATGTCCCCACAAACAAGGTCAGTGAATTGTTAGATTTGTAAGAGCATCAGATAGAATCTGTTGTGGTATTTGTTCCAGCTCTCTGCACTCTGAGTTCAAATCTCACTGAGGTCAGCTTTGCTTTTCATGCTTTTGAGGTTGATAAAATAAGTCCCAGTTCATTACTAGGGTTGATTCTTCCTCTACATCTCTTTCTCATTTTCTCTCTATCACTTTCTCTTTATCACTTTCTCCCTCTCCTTCTTTGAAAGAAACCAGCCATGTACAGACCTGGAGAGAAGATGGGACCCTGTCAGGTTTCAAATGCCCAAGACATGCTGTATGTCACTATAGCAGTCCTATAATTACATTGGGAGTTACAGGTCCAGACATACATATATCAGCACAGTCATAGCAACCCAACAAGGGATCTTTAATGCATTAGTTCAACCTGCTAGAAATAGCAGTAGTGCCTTTCTCAAATCATAACCTACTGTCTTATAAAAAGGAAGGATATATTAGATAACGTAGTGAAATATATACAAAAATACATGATGATTATAGCTGGAATGCTTTTTATCCTAAGTCTATTTAGCCCCAGTATTAGTTCAGGATCATTTTATTCTGAGTTCAAATCCTGCCATGACCTAGTAGTTACTTCAGAAGGGAGGTAACACAATTGAGTCAACAACCATATTTAACCATGAACAGCCTTATAGCAATCCTTGGTATTCAACCTGCTTAGAGCCGACAATACCTGATTATGATGATGATACAAATTATTTTAATATTAATTTGGTATTCATACCTACTCTTACCTACGGTCATGAATCTTGGGTAGTGACTAAAAAAATACGACCAAGAATACAAGTGACAGAAATAGGTTTCTCCTTCCCTTACACACTTCATCTGATTCCTCTTATGCCCAGTTTTGCCTTTAACTTATCTATGCTTCATGATGTCCATTAAATGTCCATTTCTCACTACCATGCAACATCACACATAATAAAATATAATTTGAGGGAGATTTCATCGCCATTTCTAGCACATTGAGCAGCCACATAATGGCTCACTTTGATATATGTTTAATCATGTATAGTGATGTGTGCTCTATTTACCAATGCCAAGATTTTTGCTAGTAATAGAAACAAGCTTCCAAATTTACCACCCCCAACTACTGTGGGCAAATAAATATATGATGTTGGAGGTATACATAATCAAAGAAAATCTCTCAAGAAATGTAAACAAAGAACTCAAGTGATAATCTATAGAATAAAATGCTATAAAAAAAGAATTATGGTTGACTAAAAACATAAAGAAAGCTATAAAGTTAAATAAACAAGGAAATCTGTATATAAACAATATAAGTAAATACATGCAGGCACCCTCATGCTCACACACACATATATATACATACACACACATATATATACATACACACACACACACAAGGCATTCAATACAAATGAAACAATGAAATAATTTGAGTCCTATACAAATAATTTCTATCTGATAGATGTGTGTGTGTGTGTGTGTGTGTGTGTGTGTGTGTGTGTGTGTGTGTGTGTGTGTGTATATATATATATATATATATATATATACACACACACACACACACACACATCTATCAGATAGAAATTATATGTGTATATATATATATATATATATATATATATATCATCATCATCATCATCATCATCATCAGGTTTAGCGTCTGTGTTCCACGCTTGCATGGGTTTGGACGGGGGTTTTCCCACTTGAGGCAAGAGTGGTTGTCTTGCTCGCATAGGACTGTCTGGCGGGTTTTCTACAGTTGGATGCCCTTCCTAACACCAACCACATTTACAGTGTGGGGCTGGGAGGTTTTTACCGTGTTGCCTACACGGCCACATTACAGCGTGGACTGTCTGGCGGGTTTTCTACAGCTGGATGCCCTTCCTAACACCAACCACATTTACAGTGTGGGGCTGGGAGGTTTTTACCGTGTTGCCTACACGGCCACATTTACAGCGTGGACTGTGTGTTTTTTTGTTGTGACAGCTACACGATCTCATTTGTTTCGGCCTCGATGTTGTGGGACCAACATAACTTTACATTGAAAGGGGCGGTGTGGATGGGGTGGAGGTGGTGGGACGGGGGGGGGGGGGGGGTGTTTTGATAGAGATGCCTACTGACTGTAGTAGGTTTTTACTTTGTATTTAGGTAAGGCGGGTCTTCTCTATTACTGAGTACCGCCAAAGGTCTCGGTCCAGTGACATTGTCTTGGAGAGGTGTAAGCGTGTGAGGTCGGAATTTATCAGCTCGTCCCATGTTTTTCTGGGTCTGCCTACTCCGTGGCTACCGTCTATCTTTTATATATATATATATATATATACACACACACACACACACACACACACACACACATGATGGCAGCACATGGCTTAGTGGTTAGAGCATTGACCTTGCAATTGAAAGGTTGTGAGTTCAATTCTCAGACCGGGTGATGTGTTGTTTCCTTGAGCAAGACACTTTATTTCACATTGCTCCAGTTTACTCAGCTGTAGAAATGAGATGATAGGGAGATAGGGACTGGGGTCCACATCATTGTGGAATGATGTGGACTCCAGTCCACAAAGTGGTCATGGAAGTGCCACGGCAAAAAACACACCCAGCACTCACTGTAAATGAGGTTGGTGTTAGGAAGGGCATCCAGCTGTAGAAATCAAGCCAGAATCAGTTCCCGTCCCACCCTTGCAAGCAGGGAAAAGTAGACGTAAAAATGATGATGATGATGATGATGATGATGATGATATAGTAATAATAATAAATTTGAAGACTAAAATCCAAAGAGGGCTCGATAAGGATAAATATATCCAATACAACCCAGGGCTTTCTCACACCTGTTGGAGGAACCTCTCCCTGGTTGACCTCTATCGCTTTCTGTTTGGTTTTGGTCATGTCAGGGGTATAGCCATACTCAACATGCTTGGCTAATTGCAGGTTGGTGTGGGTGGCTATTTAATCCATAGTTGGGGTGGATGGCCATTGAATCTGAGGAGTTCATCTGCACTTGTTTTTCATGCTGCTGGGGTTCCACTTACCCTCCTCACCACACAAGGGTCTCGTGGGGAAACCAGTTTAGTCACGGGCCAGTCAAAAAACATATAACCTCACATACACACACATATATATACATATATGTATGAGTATATATATATATATATATACACACATATATATACATATATGTATGAGTATATATATATATATATATATATATATATATATATATATATATATATATATAAAAGATAAAGACCCCCCTTTGGTCACGGATAACCATAGGATTTGTACCTAGAAATTTTCCCTTCTGAGACACAAGTTCAGGCAAGATGTGTTTTGTGGAAGAGAGAATAGCAATTGACTATGTATACCAATCTTTCCTCTCCACATCACCGATGTTGTCCAAGGGAAAGGCAATGGCCGATACAGCTTGGCACCAGTGATATCACAATGCATTTCTACAGCTGAGTAAACTGGAGCAACATGAAATAAAGCCCAAGAACACAACACACAGCCCAGTCCAAATATAATTATATATGCATATAGGCATATGTACGTGTATGTATGTGTATATCATCACTGTTCATCATCATCACCGTTTAACATCCATTGGTTAGACAAGTTGCCCCGTTGTGAAACAAGCCAGGTCCGATGACTGTGTCTTGTTTATACAAAACTGGTGTTGGCTTGGTTTCTACAGATAGCTGCCCTTCCTAACACCAGCCATAGCTACAGTGGGTGCTTTTTGTTGTGACACCTACATGACCACGTTACAGTGTGGGCTGGGCTCTTTTTGTTATGAAACCTATATATATATACTACACTTATGTAGTGGAGGCACAGTGGCAATAGGGTTATGGTGCTAGAATTCTTACTGCCAGTAATTGTGTTATACTACTTTTCAACAGTTTTCAACTAACATGAAATATGTTTCACCCTTCACTCTTCATGGTTGAGCAGGAAGAAGAGTATCCAGCTGTAAAAATAATTGTTTCCATAAATAAACTATCACACGCATGTATTTAAAACCAAGAATTATATGTATATGATCAGGGGAGATTGTAGAGTTGCTTGAATAAAAGAAAGTTGATGTATGCTATGTACAATAGACTAGAAGAGACTAGATGGAGGAGAGAGTCAGCTATATTCCTTGTGGACAAAAAATGATTCTACAGATTTTTCTGGGTGAGAAATGACAATGGGCTGGGTGGAGTAGAGGTTATGTTAGCAGAAAAATGGGTAGATAAGGTTATTGCTGTAAATAGAGTGAATGACAGAATCATTAAAATTAGACTAGTACTACATAGAACAATTATGTCAATTATATCTGCTTATGCACAATAATCTGGTTTACCAGACGTTATAAAAGACAGGTTCTATGAGTCCCTAATGCACACTACTTCCCAAATAAACGGTGGTGACTGCATAATCACTGCTGGTGACTTTAATGGGCATGTTGGACAACACTGTGATGGCTATTACAGTATCCATGGAGGTTATGGGTTTCATACTAGAAATGAAGAAGGTTTCAGGCTCCTGGAATTTTGTGATGACTATGACCTATCTATCTGTAACACAAACTTTAAAAAACAAGACATTAAAAACCTGCCATATTGTTCAGATATATAGAGATATATATGTTCCTTTAGTAGTTGAATGATGTATATGTTATTGGACACACCATGCTGTTTCAACAAGGACATGTTCTGTATGCTATCTATTCAATATTTCTCTACTTCCAAAGAATTCCTTTGATGACGGAATTTCTTCCAATATCGGTTGTCTTAATTTATTGAGATAATTTGTATTGTTTCTTAATTCCATAAGCCAGAATGCTGTTTTCTTGTAAAATATATGGTAGTTATGAGTAAAACATTAAAATACATTATAGTTTCTCACATATTATAGTTCATCACACATTGTGTGCACACTCTTGATTCTGCTTTGATGAGGTAATTTATGGTAGCAGGATGTTATGACTAAAACATTTCTCTATGCCATCTTGCTGCTTTCCTTCTGCTCAAAGTAATTTTTAGTAAGCTGCAGCTTCTGAGGAATTCAATAGTAAGAATTCTTTCTGTTACTACTTGCTCTACAGTAAAGTTTTCAGGCTCATTATTATCAGTATCACTAATGTTGGTACCAGTTTTATTCAGTATTGCTAATGTTGGTACAAACATTGATAACACTGTTGGTGTCAATAAAACACCAACATCATTATGAAATATTAACTTTTATAAAAAGATTGTTTCAGCTGTTATACATGCACACTCATGAAATAGTCTTATCTCTTTCTAATCTCATTGATATCATTATATTCAACATTGTAGTATGAACAAACAATATCAGATGGACAAAGTTGTGTACAGAATGGAGACTGTTGGGGAGAGGTTGACATCACAAACCCTTTAGTATTTACATTACTCTATATTTACTATTGTATTTTAAGGTAAACATCTCACATAATATTGAATCTAAGAGATTTTGATATTTATTTTGAGAAAATGCCTCAACATAAGTATGAGCAGCCAGTCATGGCCAGTTTGAACAGAAAGAGGTGAGTGAATTCTGGCAGGATATGGTCTGTTTAAATGTTAAAGGGTTAAGGAAGACTATGAACGAGATTATTGCATGCATGTAAAGATAAAAACAATTGGAACTAGCTTAGAGACAACTTTGTCTGGCAGTGTGAAGATAATGACTAGTGATGAAATGGAATACATTTAAAATATTAGTGAACATCTACATAATTGCTCAATCTGCTATAAATAGCAGCCAATTTTCTCTCAAATCACACCCTATCATCTTAAAAGAAAAGTAATATATAAAATGTGATGGTCCTGACTGGAATGACTCTAAGAACAGCAACATTTGAGAACATGTGAACCAATATATCATCATCATCATCATCATCATCATTATCACCTCTTTTAACGTCTGTTTTCTACGCTAGCATGGGTTAGAAGAGTTGTTCCATTGTGAGGCAAGTCAGTTCAAGTGATCGTGTCTTGTTTATACAGAACTGTTTTGGGCTTGGTTTCTTCATCTGGATGCCCTTCCTAATGCCAACCATATTTACAGGGTGGACTGGGTACTTTTTCATCGCATCATCAGCACGACCACCTTACAGGGTGGACTGGGTGCTTTTTCATTGTGTCACTAACACGGCTACCTTACAGGGTGGACCAGGTGTTTTTTTGTCATGTCACCAAAACGACCTCTTTACACTGTACTAGGTGCTGGGGGTGAGGGAAGTGCATGTATGAATGGTGGGGATTGAAGAGATAGGTCTGTGGTGGGGTACTTAGCTGGTGATGGGTGGAGTATTAGGATATTGGAGGTCTATGGAAGGAGGTAGGGGAGAAGTGGTGCATACTAGAAACCACAAGATGTTTGCTCCAGCCCATGCACATGGGAAGGTGGGTCTTCTGCATTACTGCATAAGCAGTTAATTCAAAAGAGTTAGGGTTATTGTTTTGTGTCCATTTTTCCATGTCTGCCCAGGTTAGACCAAGCCTGTAATTTATCTCAGCTACTTGGGCATTACAGTCTATTGCTGGGCTAATCTCAAACTGCTGCTGATGTTTCTGCTACCAATTTTCACCTGAAAAAGCTGGAGCAATGTGAAATGAAGTGCCTTGCTCAAGGAAACAATGTATCGCTCTGGTAATCGAACACATGAATTTTATGATCAAGACTCCAACTACTCGACCCCCACACCTGCACAATTCATAAGATAATCTGCAACATTGCTAGACTATTGCTGTTCAGCAGCTAAGCATTATTACAAAATTGTTTTCACATGTGAAATGTCATGGAAGTTTATTGTTTTTTCATAATAAAACAGGAAATTCTTTACTTGACAGTTTCTTTATGGCAGATAATGCTGACTCATTCATAATGAGCTTCTTTTTGTGTTTGGGATGGGGGGGGGGGGGGGGGGGGGGCATATTATAGGACTTTCAAATTTTATTTTTCACTGTTTTGTCAGAGAGGGAAGGGTTGTAGCAATGACCCCTTTCAGGACTTCTGAGACTGGTGGGAGGAAGGGAGAAAGGTAGCCACAAACCAGAAATCTGGTTCAAATGTTTGCAACAGATTAGACTCAACTTAAGACATCTAATGGAGTTGGTGTTAAATCAGGCAGTGGATTAAATCTGCCATTCAATTATATTATAAGTTAATCTCCTTTCCTAGTCATCATCATATTTTCAAGTCCATTTTTCCACATTTGCATGTGTTGGATGGGTCCTTTTCAGCACAGCATCTCTCCACACATCACAATCCTTCATCATCTCCACTGCGAGTTACAGTGATTTGAGATCAGCTCTCACCACCTCTTCCCAGGTCTTGCGGCTTCTTTCCACTGGGATTTCTTGACACTTCTTCACCCAGCAATCACTATCCATGCACATCACATGTCCATACCAATGAATAATGTTACAGAATATTTTTAACAAACATTTTATATAGTAAGCCAGTAACTATGATACCAGCAAAGCAGTGGCAAAAGCTATATTTCCACTGATAAAGCCTACTAATCCAGAAACAGTTGGAATTGTCTCCCTTGTTTACTTAAGTAAATGTAATGTTAGTCAACACCTAATATTTTCCCTGATTGTCACATTGAACCATATAGTGGTTATTTCAGATTTTGAAAACATTAAAAATAATTAAGCCCATCCTTTTACTCTTGAATCAGTTGATTGTCTTCCAGTCAACATCCTTTCTTGGTATTCAATTCCGTAGTGTAAACAACTTCTGCAAAATATCTCTCATGGGTAACTGGAAATTTAAAGATAATTTATTTATTGTATTTCTTTCTGATTAAACAACATTTTGCTAACTGAATTTGAATTTTTTTTTTAAGAACAAAATAATCTATTTCAATTAATTAAGTTTGTTTAGATGCCGGGTATCATCTAAAGTTGTTGAAATAGATTTTGAAATAAATAAATAAAATTTGAAGAAAATAAAATAAATATTACATTTTAATCATTCTTCATTTATTATCAAATTGAAAGTGTTATAGATATGAGTAAAAATCGCAATAAATAATAGGATTGTGTCAAAGTGTATACTTCTTTTTTGTTTAGAATATGACTCTGTATTTTCTTTCTAATATAAAATGAAATCCTAATAAAATTAGTAAAATAATTATGAGACACTTGTTAAGATAATAATAAAAAATACTAATGACAGTTATCTGACTGGAGATTAGTTGAGCTATAACAATAAACAACTGCGATAAATTTTACTGTAATTTGGAGACTGCTGACATTTCTCTTATAAATAAGGGCAGTTAAAAGAGTCAGTAAATCATTGATGCAACCAAGTTTTTTAATTTCCTATAGCTAGAATGTAAAAACTGATAAAGTAAATCTTTTGATATCATTCCACCTGAAATTGCCCCTGGTTTTATAATACAAAACTGTTTGTTTTAAAGCGTTTATATTTATCTAAAAATCTTCCATCATAATTTTGTGTAAGAACCTTTTTTATGTTTCAAATGCTGAGAAAATTAGTTAAATTACTAAATACCTCCAAATTCTTGATTATTTTTGAAATGATTTAGAAATAATAGGTAGTATCTTTCATTAGAAATATTGTAACTAAAAGGTCAAGAAATAGTATTGATTTTTTTTTACATAGAAACAATGGCAATTCTTTTGAATGGAAAGGAGTACCTTTAATGGAATCAATGCTGGTATATTACAGCTATGAAATCCTAACCTTTTAACCCTGACTTGACATCTGCATGAAAATCACTGAAAAAAAAAATTGACAATGTTCATAGCAATGCCAAGAACTGAAGCTAAAGTAATGATTTAAAATGATTGGTGTTTTGTGTAGAAAGTGGTATAAATATCAGTAATAAACAGAACTGCATGGTAGAAAAGAATACTGAAAAGGCAGGATACAGTTGAACATCAGTGTACCAGGGCTGGTGGGTTACAGTCAAACATCAGTGGTACCAGGGCTGGTGGGTTACAGTCAAACATCAGTGGTACCAGGGCTGGTAGGTTACAGTCAAACATCAGTGGTACCAGAATACTGGGCTGGTAGGATACAGTCAATCATCAGTGGTACCAGGGCTGGTAGGATACAGTCAATCATCAGTGGTACCAGGGCTGGTAGGTTACAGTCAAACATCAGTGGTACCAGGGCTGGTAGGTTACAGTCAAACATCAGTGGTACCAGAATACTGGGCTGGTAGGATACAGTCAATCATCAGTGGTACCAGGGCTGGTAGGTTACAGTCAAACATCAGTGGTACCAGAATACTGGGCTGGTAGGATACAGTCAATCATCAGTGGTACCAGGGCTGGTAGGATACAGTCAATCATCAGTGGTACCAGGGCTGGTAGGTTACAGTCAAACATCAGTGGTACCAGAATACTGGGCTGGTAGGATACAGTCAATCATCAGTGGTACCAGGGCTGGTAGGTTACAGTCAAACATCAGTGGTACCAGAATACTGGGCTGGTAGGATACAGTCAATCATCAGTGGTACCAGGGCTGGTAGGATACAGTCAATCATCAGTGGTACCAGAATACTGGGCTGGTAGGATACAGTCAATCATCAGTGGTACCAGGGCTGGTAGGTTACAGTCAAACATCAGTGGTACCAGAATACTGGGCTGGTAGGTTACAGTCAAACATCAGTGGTACCAGGGCTGGTAGGATACAGTCAAACACCAGTGGTACCAGGGCTGGTAGGATACAGTCAAACATCAGTGGTACCAGGGCTGGTAGGATACAGTCAAACATCAGTGGTACCAGGGCTGGTAGGATACAGTCAAACACCAGTGGTACCAGGGCTGGTAGGATACAGTCAAACACCAGTGGTACCAGGGCTGGTAGGATACAGTCAAACATCAGTGGTACCAGGGCTGGTAGGATACAGTCAAACATCAGTGGTACCAGGGCTGGTAGGATACAGTCAAACATCAGTGGTACCAGGGCTGGTAGGTTACAGTCAATCATCAGTGGTACCAGGGCTGGTAGGTTACAGTCAATCATCAGTGGTACCAGGGCTGGTAGGATACAGTCAAACATCAGTGGTACCAGGGCTGGTAGGATACAGTCAAACACCAGTGGTACCAGGGCTGGTAGGATACAGTCAAACATCAGTGGTACCAGGGCTGGTAGGATACAGTCAAACACCAGTGGTACCAGGGCTGGTAGGATACAGTCAAACACCAGTGGTACCAGGGCTGGTAGGATACAGTCAAACATCAGTGGTACCAGGGCTGGTAGGATACAGTCAAACATCAGTGGTACCAGGGCTGGTAGGATACAGTCAATCATCAGTGGTACCAGGGCTGGTAGGTTACAGTCAAACATCAGTGGTACCAGAATACTGGGCTGGTAGGATACAGTCAATCATCAGTGGTACCAGGGCTGGTAGGATACAGTCAATCATCAGTGGTACCAGGGCTGGTAGGATACAGTCAAACATCAGTGGTACCAGAATACTGGGCTGGTAGGATACAGTCAAACATCAGTGGTACCAGGGCTGGTGGGTTACAGTCAAACATCAGTGGTACCAGAATACTGGGCTGGTAGGATACAGTCAATCATCAGTGGTACCAGGGCTGGTAGGATACAGTCAAACATCAGTGGTACCAGAATACTGGGCTGGTAGGATACAGTCAATCATCAGTGGTACCAGGGCTGGTAGGATACAGTCAAACATCAGTGGTACCAGAATACTGGGCTGGTAGGATACAGTCAAACATCAGTGGTACCAGGGCTGGTGGGTTATAGTGAAACATGACTCAGACCAGACACGGAGCTGATGGGATACAGTTAAACATGGCTCAGACCAGAATACTGGGCTGGTGGGTTCAAAGAGTTAACCAAGTAAGGAGTCATTGGATTACACAATGTTTGAATAAAAGATGAAATAATCACTGCTTGAACTTCTTTCATCAAAGGTTTTCTCAATTAGTTTTCACCTTGAGCTAAATAACAATAACAGTAATAACAATAATTGCTATTTGTTTTATTGTTTAGAAGGAAAGGTGTAGTTGATATCAGCAGGATTGGAATTTAGAATATATAATGAAACTAAATACTATATTGCATTTAATCCTGATCTCTGCCACTTTCTATCCACCTGTGCTATAATAATTATGTGAATATTACAATCTAATTTGTTATGAAGTAACTGAAGAGCAATTATGGGGGTTTCCTTCAGTTTATGATTGTATCTTTGCAGTTGTTAATGGCTGCACCCTGATAATAGAGAGATAATATTAATGAAATTAATATACTCTTACTTTTATATAACTCCTATTCAGAGTTGTTTGGATAAGTTCCATATTATAACTCTTTAATTGGGTGGTAATAGAAGTAAATTAACCAATTGAATCATAGAAAGCAGTGTGAAGTTAATAAAGATTATTGAGGGTGGACTAGTGGGTGTGCCTTTTATAAGTAATTTGATCTGTAGATATAATTCTTCCTGCTGATAAAGTTTCATCATGCTGAAAACATGTTTTAAGTTCAAGAAAACACGACCGACAATTATATGGTACAGCTAGAAATTAAAGCTGGCTTAATCATAATGATAGTTTCATTTTAACAAGTTAGACAAATTTCCATAATTCATGAGTTGCTCACTAGTTTATAACTTTGAATTTAAACCTTGTCAATAAAATGTTGTGTGGTTAAGAAGTTCATTTTGCAATCATATGGTTCTAGGTTTAATCTTAGTGGGTATTTGTACTTTGGGTAAACATCTTGACCTAAACATTGTGATTGAAATCAAATGAGTTGTACCAATTCTTAGATGATACAGCTAATGCATCACCTAGTTTAAAACCCTGGAGAATTTAATGGGGCCCACTCTGTTACAAGCATTCAAACCAAATCTCTGGTCTAAGTTTTGCTGCTTCTGCTGTATATGACAGCTGTTTTCTCCCTTTCTATCATCAGTTTCAGAGTTCATGTGCAGTGTTCTTCACCATCTAACTGAACCATAACAAAAACTAGACTGAGATATATAATAAAAATAAAAAGCTACTATATCAGTATTCAGATGTATTGAGTTGTCAGTTTTACTAAGCATTCATTTTACTGGTGCCAAGCAATATCTTTTAAATAATGTTTCTTCTTCTTCTTCACCCACTTATTACTGAGAGGGTCGTGAGGGCAGAGTCCTCAAACACTCCTTCCAGTGGGTCCTGTCAGAAACAAAAATAATGTTTCATATTAGATAACCTAATCTCAGAGATTGTAGATCATTTTATTATCCATTATTTTTTTCAATTTCAACTTTCTGGTACTATATGACAGTGTTCACCAGCCACAACAAGGACAATGTAATTAAATTAACAGAGACAGTGTTGGGTGATTTATCCATGGCAATAACAAATAATATAATACAAACTTAAGAGAAATCATTTAAGCTCTATTTCTAATACATACTAATATATATTAAATATAATTGTTTCTATATTTGGCACAAGGCCAGCAATTTGAAGGAGAGGGGAAAGTCGATTAAATCAACACCACTGCTTACTGGTACTTTATTTTATTGGCCCTATAAGGATGAAAGGCAAAGCTAACCTCGGTGGGATTTCAACTCAGAACATAAAGGGCCATAATTCTATGCTGTGAAGCATTTGGTCTGACGCTCTACCAATTCTGCCAATCTATATTGCATTAAATATAATTGCTTCTACTTTTGGCACAAGGCCAGCAATTATCCTGGTGCTTTATTTTATCGACCCCGTAACGATGAAAGGCAAAGTTAACCTGGGCAGGATTTGAAATTAAATATAATTGTTTCTACTTTAGGCACAAGGCCAGCAATTACCCAGTGTATTACTGGTACTTTATTTTATCGACCCCATAAGGATGAAAGGTAAAGTCAACCTCGGCGGTATTTGAACTCAGATTGTAAAGGGACGTAACTATGCTGGAAAGCATGGTGTCCGACCCTCTACCGATACTGCCAATCCACCGAATGCAAACTTAAAAGGCCAAAGACTTAAACACATCATTATAACTTTCTATCACCATTAAATTCCCCAAATATGTGTTTAGAAACATTGGTAAGTAATTAAACAGTATATTTCAATGTACAAACAAGCAAAAGAACATACTTGTGCTGCTTTACAAGATAAAAGAAGGATTCATTACTACTTTAGGGGTTTCAGATTTCATAAATGATATGAAATAGCAGTTAATAGAAAAGTTTAAAATGTCAGACTTCTTGTCAAACCTATTGACACAATTGACAAGATGTTATCTTTGTACATGTTAATAGGGTTGCCATATACAGAGTTTGGTAATAAGATATGGGAAATACACTTCACACATGAAATATGTCACAAAACAGATACAAAATATTGTGATATCGTGTTTAGAAAATTAAATTGTTTGGTTTGTAAAACTTTTCTGTTACAACTGTCATCAGCCTTAAGTTGTTTACTAAATATATCACAGCCACAAAACTTAATATGTCAATAGATGTTACTGGTGATGAAATCTTTTTACAATGTGAATTTATAATAATTTGACTCAATGACCACACTAGAAGAAGTCATAGATTTAGAGACATTCATGAGTATAATAATAATTGTTTCTACTTTAGGCACAAGGCCAGCTATTTGGAGAGGGAAAAGTCGATTAAATTGGCCCCAGTGCATTACAGGTACTTTATTTTATCGACCCCGTAAGGATGAAAGGCAAAGTTAACCTCAGCAGAATTTGAACTTAGAATGTAAAGGGCTGTAATTCTATGCCACAAAGCATGTTGTCCGACACTAACGATACTCTCAATTCACTGCCTTTAACAACAACAACAACAACAACAACAACAACAACAACAATAATATTAATAAAGATTTCTTTATTAAGCAGAAAAGGTTCACATTCAGAAAAAAACATTCAGGATGACGCAGGACAAAACATTGAATATGAGTGTGTTGGTGTGTGGACTTTACATGTTAACAGATTTAATACAGGTCTCACTGATGATCACTGATGTTCAGTGACCTGAGGTCATTGAGCAGGTGACCCAGCTTCCAAGGCGACCCCAGATTATGTGCATTCACACTGCCTATTCTAAGCAAGACCATGTTTTGGAGAAAAGAAGAAAAGTTAGTTTTGTATTGAAGGGTGGTTTGTCTGTTCTTCCGGTTGTTTTGGGGTGTTTCCACTAAGTATACACTTGTTGACGTTCCCTTGGAAATCAATTTTCTTTGAGAATTTAGTTTTTAGCTGTGTATGTATATCTTGTGTCGTTTGAATGGTTTGTATGTGTGTAGGTATGGGGATTGTGGGTTATAATATCTGTTTGTTTGATATATGTGTATGTTTGTATGTATTTTAAGAAGTCTATGTAGCTTGTAATGCTATTTTCTTTACTTTGTGTTTGCTTTTGTTGTTGTTGTGTCTGTGGGTTGAGTTGTATTTGTGGAAGTGGTGGTGATGTAGTGTTTGCTTTGTCTAATTTTTGCTTTGCAGTTTTTACTTTTTTTCTCTCGATTTTATGTATGGGTGAGGTTCGTTCGTTAGTTTTTACAGTTTTCCTTTTCTTTTTTTCCCTTTCCTGTGTTTGCTTATCACTTTCCAATCCTCATCCTGGTTAGACTCACAACAGGTTATGCCTGACCTTTCAGAGTTGGGGAGTGACATGTCCTCCAATTAAATTGGTTTGGAGACAGGGGGATCTTTTGATGCTGTGGTTGGCACAAGGCCAAATTTATTGGGAGACGGAGAAGGAGAAAGCCCTATTAAACTGGGCCCCCTCCATAGCCACTTCCCTAAACTATCACTGACTAGTTCTCTTTTTTGGTCTGGTAGACTTCAAGGATTTTTAAATTTTCCTCAATGACTACTGTGACTGGAGCAATTAGCCAAGGAATGGCTATTTCAGGCAGTACCTGCTGGACAAGGATCCTTGCCATAATGGTATAGGACAAACAGGATCTCTTCACTTTGTAGGTGTTTTAGGGAGTGAGATCTTGCTTCCTCTTCTGTCGTAAATCTCACCTACACTGTCCCTTTGTATATAAGTTTTTAGGTTCCATACAAAGCTTAAAGCTTTTTGTATTTGAACCTCTCCATGTTCCTTGTTTTTAAATCAATGTTACCATGTAGCATACTGTATTTTGGATGGTGTCAACTGAGGTGTTGAGGCTAACAATAGGGCTAGCTCTTTCCACCAGTTGTATAACTTGTACTTCTTCCTCAGAGTAAATTACTCTTTGCAAGAAAGATTTCATAGCCCTCGCAAAAGATAGCTTACCACTAGTGATGGCATTTTTGGTTGGTTTGCCGGCTGGCTCGTTGTTGATACTGTTGCCACTGCTGTTATTATTGTTCTTGTCATTGGTGCTGTTTTCCAATTCATTTTTTGAAACAGTTGTGTTACTGGTTTTTCCTTCATGTACAGGCATTTTCATTTCACCAAATTCACTTGTATTATGACTGTTAGGGCGGTGAATTGGAAGTATCGGTAGAGGGTCGGACATGCTTTCCAGCATAGTTACGTCCCTTTACGATCTGAGTTCAAATCCTGCCGAGGTTAACTTTGCCTTGCATCCTTACGGGGTCGATAAAACAAAGTACCAGTAATGTACTGAGTAATTGCTGGCCTTGTGCCTAAAATAGAAATAATTATGACTGTTATTGGTGTTGTTGCAGTTGTTGTTCCTGTTATTATTTTTTCTATTCAAGCAACTTTTATTATTTAAAACCACATTGCTTGAAATAATGTTGATTCGTTGTTTTCATTTTTGCTACTTTATGTGATGGCTATCAGACACTGTCATCAATAAACATTTTTATCTTGATAGAGGAAACATTGTCCACCTATATATGTGAGGTATATCACTCTCTTTTTCTGCTTATAGTATCCTTGCTAAAGTTTTGACTGAGATATAAATTAAATGTTTAAAATCTCGATGTCACAACACATCATAAGGGGTGTCATTCAAGATAAAACAATCCCACTTGCAAAGAGCTGGGTAGCCCTCCTACAACTTTGTCAAGTTTAAGGACTTCACCAAAAGATTAGGACTGATCAAAAACAAATAAAAAAATTCCTATAAATTTCAGTATGTTTTTGTTATAGCTCAGTCAAAGGAGAGACACAAACCATAACTTTTGTGTATAGACTCTAAGATTGATGATGGAATAAGAGAAAGAAGCTATGACTTATGCAACAGTTAAAAAAGTGAGTTTTTCTAAAGCCTAATATGCTAATCAGGTTAGCTCTTGTCCTGGTGTTATGTGGTGTTAAGTGACTGAGAGTAAAAGACATCCTGCTGGACAGGTAGGAGGCCAGTCCCTTGCAAGATTAACTCACAACTGCTGCCAGTGCACATATTCTTTTTCAGCTGGGTGGGCTGGAGTAATATGAAATGAGATCAACAGTGATATCTTTCATCAAAGAGTATTATTATTGAAGGAAAATGATATTATCTATGCTATCTTTTATCAGAGGAAATACTTACAATAAAAGAAAGAATATGATAACCTGAATGAAATTGTTTATATTTTAATAACGTTTAGAGTAACAGATATTCCTATGAATTAGCTAAGATAGTGTTCATTTGAATGGTGTATAGAGAGAATGAACTCATCATTTGGATATAATTGAGGAAGTGGCTTTTCAAATCTCTTTTGTTCTTTGTACATATGTAAGCATAATCTAACAAGTATTATCTTTTAATTGCTTAAGACTTCGTCTTTTAAGATTCTTTGTATTAACTGAAATATTTAAGTTAGGAGTCAACGGAAGAAACAATATGTCACATACAGCATTTATTAACCACTAACTAAAGACATACGTACATACATAAATACATACATACACAAATACACATGCATACATATGTATATATGTATATATAGATATGTGTATATATGCATGTGTGTGTGTATATATATATATATATATATATATATACCCATGCTAGCGTGGAAGATAGACATTAAACGATGATGATGATGATGATGATATATTATATATATATACATATACATATACATATGTGTATATATGTGTATACATATGTGTGTATATATACATATGTGTATACATATGTGTGTGTATATATATATTATATATATACATATACATATGTGTGTATATACACACACGCACATACACACACACCTACTCGTTTCCATGTTCCAGCCGGCAGGCTGAGGCCATGCTTTGGTATGCACTACTTGTAAAATATTCCCAAAATAACTTTCGAAAAACCTTATAGTTTTTAATCTTTATTACAGGAGTTGAGAAGTTAACTACTAATTAAGAGTAAGGGATAAGACGTTATTCTGTGATAAAACAGACTGAGTCTTACTTTAGCAACAATAATATGGGAAGTCAAGACATTGCTCTGTGATAAGACAGACTGAGTCTTGCTTTAGCAGTAACAATATGGGAAGTTAAGTCATTGTTCTGTGATAAGACAGACTGAGTCTTGCTTTAGCAGTAACAATATGGGAAGTTAAGTCATTGTTCTGTGATAAGACAGACTGAGTCTTGCTTTAGCAGTAACAATATGGGAAGTTAAGTCATTGTTCTGTGATAAGACAGACTGAGTCTTACTTTAGCAGTAACAATATGGGAAGTTAAGTCATTGTTCTGTGATAAGACAGACTGAGTCTTGCTTTAGCAGTAACAATATGGGAAGTTAAGTCATTGTTCTGTGATAAGACAGACTGAGTCTTACTTTAGCAGTAACAATATGGGAAGTTAAGTCATTGTTCTGTGATAAGACAGACTGAGTCTTACTTTAGCAGTAACAATATGGGAAGTTAAGTCATTGTTCTGTGATAAGACAGACTGAGTCTTGCTTTAGCAGTAACAATATGAGAAGTTAAGTCATTGTTCTGTGATAAGACAGACTGAGTCTTACTTTAGCAGTAACAATATGGGAGGAGGGGTGGGTTAAGGTATTGTTCTGTGATAAGACATACTGAGTCTTACTTTAGCAGTAACAATATGAGAAGTTAAGTCATTGTTCTGTGATAAGACAGACTGAGTCTTACTTTAGCAGTAACAATATGGGAAGTTAAGTCATTGTTCTGTGATAAGACAGACTGAGTCTTACTTTAGCAGTAACAATATGGGAAGTTAAGTCATTGTTCTGTGATAAGACAGACTGAGTCTTGCTTTAGCAGTAACAATATGGGAAGTTAAGTCATTGTTCTGTGATAAGACAGACTGAGTCTTGCTTTAGCAGTAACAATATGAGAAGTTAAGTCATTGTTCTGTGATAAGACAGACTGAGTCTTACTTTAGCAGTAACAATATGGGAAGTTAAGTCATTGTTCTGTGATAAGACAGACTGAGTCTTGCTTTAGCAGTAACAATATGGGAGGAGGGGGTGGGGGTGGGGGTTAAGGTATTGTTCTGTGATAAGACAGACTCAGTCTTACTTTAGCAGCAACAATATGGGAAGTTAAGTCATTGTTCTGTGATAAGACATACTGAGTCTTACTTTAGCAGTAACAATATGAGAAGTTAAGTCATTGTTCTGTGATAAAACAGACTGAGTCTTGCTTTAGCAGTAAAAATATGAGAAGTTAAGTCATTGTTCTGTGATAAGACAGACTGAGTCTTGCTTTAGCAGTAACAATATGGGAAGTTAAGTCATTGTTCTGTGATAAGACAGACTGAGTCTTGCTTTAGCAGTAACAATATGAGAAGTTAAGTCATTGTTCTGTGATAAAACAGACTGAGTCTTGCTTTAGCAGTAACAATATGGGAAGTTAAGTCATTGTTCTGTGATAAGACATACTGAGTCTTACTTTAGCAGTAACAATATGAGAAGTTAAGTCATTGTTCTGTGATAAGACAGACTGAGTCTTACTTTAGCAGTAACAATATGGGAAGTTAAGTCATTGTTCTGTGATAAGACAGACTGAGTCTTGCTTTAGCAGTAACAATATGAGAAGTTAAGTCATTGTTCTGTGATAAAACAGACTGAGTCTTGCTTTAGCAGTAACAATATGGGAAGTTAAGTCATTGTTCTGTGATAAGACATACTGAGTCTTACTTTAGCAGTAACAATATGAGAAGTTAAGTCATTGTTCTGTGATAAAACAGACTGAGTCTTGCTTTAGCAGTAACAATATGAGAAGTTAAGTCATTGTTCTGTGATAAGACAGACTGAGTCTTACTTTAGCAGTAACAATATGGGAAGTTAAGTCATTGTTCTGTGATAAGACATACTGAGTCTTACTTTAGCAGTAACAATATGAGAAGTTAAGTCATTGTTCTGTGATAAAACAGACTGAGTCTTGCTTTAGCAGTAACAATATGAGAAGTTAAGTCATTGTTCTGTGATAAGACATACTGAGTCTTACTTTAGCAGTAACAATATGAGAAGTTAAGTCATTGTTCTGTGATAAGACAGACTGAGTCTTACTTTAGCAGTAACAATATGGGAAGTTAAGTCATTGTTCTGTGATAAGACAGACTGAGTCTTGCTTTAGCAGTAACAATATGAGAAGTTAAGTCATTGTTCTGTAATAAGACAGACTGAGTCTTGCTTTAGCAGTAAACAATATGAGAAGTTAAGTCATTGTTCTGTGATAAGACAGACTGAGTCTTGCTTTAGCAGTAACAATATGAGAAGTTAAGTCATTGTTCTGTGATAAGACAGACTGAGTCTTGCTTTAGCAGTAACAATATGAGAAGTTAAGTCATTGTTCTGTAATAAGACAGACTGAGTCTTGCTTTAGCAGTAAACAATATGAGAAGTTAAGTCATTGTTCTGTGATAAGACAGACTGAGTCTTGCTTTAGCAGTAACAATATGGGAGGAGGGGGTGGGGGTGGGGGTTAAGGTATTGTTCTGTGATAAGACAGACTCAGTCTTACTTTAGCAGCAACAATATGGGAAGTTAAGACATTGTTCTACAATACAACAGATTGAGTTTTGCTTTAGCAACAACAATATGGGAAGTTAAAAAAGAAACAAGGATCCTCTTGGTTTTTTATTTCCTTCTTTTGTTTTTTCTTCTCATCTTTTTCTTTTTATATTTGTAGATTTTATTTTAGTGTAGTCTCATTAGATTATTCAGTGAGTGGTAAAAAATATATTTACCCTGCTAACAACTATAAAGCATGGAAAACAGATGTTATTGAAAAGAATAGTTTCAATATGTTTTCAACAAAAGAACAAGAAAATAAAATGTATTATATTGTTTCCAAAAGTAAAATTGTTACTATTTTTAGTAACCTTTTTCTCACAATGCTACAAGTGGACACATATGTATACATTTCTATATTTTCTATGTTTTTATTCTGATATTTTTTATTTTAAATTAAGGAACTTTAGTTACTTGAGTAATTATTACAGTTTTATTATTCCACTATGTCTTGTCATATTATGAGAAACGGTCTTGTTGCTTACTTTACAAGTTTGTTGAGAGGATGTGTCATATATCAATCATTAAACATGATTTAATTGTGAGATGTTTGCAGTAAGTAGTACTAGCAGCATAACGCAAGAATCTCTACAGGTTCATTCAACCTGCTAGAAACAACTGCTAAATCAACCTTAAATCATATCCTACATCTATATATATAAATTTGAGCGACTTCCATCCACAACACAATGTGTGTGTGTGTGTGTGTAAAAGGCAGGAAGGGGATGGTGAAACAACTTTAGCAAAACACCAGCTGGCGTTCCATTTGCTACGCTGTGTGTGAGTGTATGTGTGTGTTTGTATAAATGTATGTGTATTTGTGTGAATGTATGTCTATGAGTGTGTATTTATATACTCATACATAAAAATCTATGCATATGCACATATACACATGCACACACATATACACATACATGTCAGTGCATTGAAAAACATTCTAGTATCTTAAAAATCAAGACACATTGGACAATGTAGCCCTGTGTACAGAAAGAGATAGGATGATTACCATTGGAACATCTTTGACTATAGGTCTGCTTGGTCAAGGGGGACCCAGGACCAGTGATGGACCTACATTTTGGGAAACTCTGAAGCTTGAATTGTTATGGAGACCTCTTCACAACTGACAATAATAGATCAATATAAAAAAAAATGGTTTCTGGAACCCCTCCAGAATTAAGAATCCTAAAGCTTAAGCTTTCTTAATTTCATAGTAGATCTACCATTTAGGTCCTCTTGTGTTGAATAGAACATTGGGTGACAAGCTTCCTCAATCTCGTGATCCTCTCCCATCTGTTCTAAGTGATGATGACAACCTTTAGATCATCTTAAAATGTACACTGCCAGGTGATCTTCAGTCTGCCTCTTTTCCATTTGTCTCTAGGAGCAATCCAAGTCATTGCTATTCAAGTGTTGATGATTTGGTAGGAGGAGGATGTTGTCATTCAGACAGGAACGTTGCTCCATAATTATCTTTTGCAGTAGTCATGACTTTGCTCTCCTCAAGATTTCTTCATTTTAATCCAGTTCACAAGGTGGCCTTCATAATCCTTCTTAGTCACATTTTTGAAATAAATGCAGTTTTCTATCAAATGTTGTCATGCTTTTCCAGGTCTCACTGGCATAGATTGCTGTAGGGAGAATGATGGAGTCATATAGGCTAAACAACAGTAACAATTAACAGTGTAGTTAAAAATATGTTATACTGAATATTGAATAGTATGTTATATTAGGTTCTATACTATATTAGCCACATGGTTTAATGGTTGGGAGTTGAATTTCTGGACCAGGTGGCACTTTGTGCCTTGAGCAAGACACTTTTATTTAATGTTGCTTCAGTCCAATTAGCTGACAAAAATGGGTTGTACCTGTAATTCATTGTATCTGCTGAATCTGTCTGAGAACTCTGTTAACCCTTTACCATTTACATTACTCCATATTTACTATTGTATTTTCACAGTAAAAGCTTTATCTTACATAATTATCTCACATAATATCGAATCTATGAGATTTTGATATTATTTATTTTGAGAACAATACTTTAACATAAGTATGAGTGGCTGATTATGGCTGGTTTGAACAGAAAGACGTGAGAGTATTCCGGCCAGATATGGTCAGTTTAAATGCTAAAGAGTTAAGGGTGCATGTGTTTGTGGAATGTTCAACCACTTATACATTAATTTCATAAGCAGGCTGTTCTGTTGTTTAAGTCAACTGCAACACCCATCATCGGAAATGATGGAGGATCAACAACATTTATATCATAGTGAATGTAAGAGTAAGTTATAACGAAGGCATAACATCAAAAAAAAAAAGAAACTACTGTTCCCAGGTTGCCTTTATCATGTACAAATGTACTTACAATAACAGCACAACTTCACAATACATATCATTAATCAGATAATATCAACCATGTTACATCTAAATGTTGTAAAGCACCTCCTCTAAATATATATTAGGTTCTTTACAGTAACCTACTGTGATAATCTCACTAATTGTTACATAACTACAGATCATATTTATATGGTCTGCAATCACATTGACAAAGATTTACAAGTGGGGAAAACAGCATACTACTCTTGCATGAAACTCCTACTTCTGTAATCCAGGTTCTGAGTATTCATAACAGCATTGTTTACATGCAATGTAGTTAATTGATAGAGTTATTAGGGCATTGGATTAAAAATGCCTCAAGATTTATTTGTTCCAACTCACTGAACTCTGAATTCAAATCTCCTGCAGAGGTTAATTTTGCCTTTCATAGTTTCCAAGTTGATAAAGTACCAGTTAAATACTAGGGTCAATTCTCCCTCCTCTCTCTCACTATATATATATATATATATATATATATATATATATATATATATATATATATATATATATATATATATATGGAAGAAATCAGCTGTGTTCCAACCTGAAGAGGGATGGGCTCCACCAGGTTTAAAATGCCCATGACATATAATGTGTCAGGATTGGTCCCCTACAACTCTATCATGAGGAATCCAGAGTTAAAATTGTTGAGGCATTTGTAGTTGCTTGACAATGTATCATGTATTAGATAAGAAAGACTATGCATCACAGGTTTATAACTGAAATCCAATATACATCAGAAATCCAATATAAGCAAATATTGAATATAAAAGCAAGATGTGATTCTCTGATCAGTCAAGACTTGGACCATGATAACCTGTGCAACCCATGCCTGCATGGAAAGTAGACATGAATTGAGATGATGATGATGCTGATGATATATAGCATAAGAAAGGTGAGAGAGAAAAAAAGACGGAGGGAGAAAAAGCAGGTTTTTAAAAATGAGGTACAAATAAAAATAAGTTATGCAACTTATCTTTCAAATACTTTACAGAATTTAAGTTTGACTCCATAGAAAATCTGTCCACTACTGCACTTGTAAATTATCTGTGTATACAGTTTAGAATAAGTACACAGTATCCATGCATGTCATAAGAAATAACTAAAGGGGTTAGTGACAGGAATGGCATTCAGACTTAAAACATTATCTCAAACGAGACCTCATGATCAATATGAGATCTGTGGCAAAGCCTGCAAGGCTTACCTTGAATTTAGCAAAAAAGATTACCTTAACTCTTTAACATTTACATTACTCTATATATAATATCATATTTTCACGGTAAAGGCTTTATCTCACATAATTATCTCACATAAAATCGAATCTATGAGATTTTGATATTATTTATTTTAAGAACAATAACATCTGTATGAGTAGTCAGTTATGGCCAGTTTAAACAGAAACAGGTGAGAGAATTCTGGCCAGATACAGCTGGTTTAAATGCTAAAGGGTTAATACACTTGTTGGTCGTTGCACTTATAAATGTTCGATTTTCATATTTCATACTTTGCTGAATGTATTCATTTGACAACATTTTGGAAAATGACAAATAGTGTTAAATATTAATGTGCAGATCTTATACAAGAAGTAGGTAATAAGGAAAGTGATGTTCCATAAATCAGAAATAATTTTCCTGAAGCAAATTAAGGACTTTTTTTGGAATGAACTGAAGTTGATTCCTTTTTTGCAATATTCTTACATTTTTATTTCTAATTCCTGTACAAATCTTATATAGGAAATAGGAGAAAAATAAGTAATGTGTTGTTCCATAAATCAGAATTAATTTGTCAATATTCCTGAAACAAAATAAGGAGATTTTGTTAAAATGAACTGAAGAGTGTTGATTCTTTTATTGCAACATTCTTATACCTTTAATTCTAATGTTAATAATTAGTATCAGTAGAAATTTCATTTATTAGTCAAAACATTTAAAGTTGAGCCAGTCTAATAATGGTTTTTAATTAAGCCAGATGCCCTTCTTGCCACCAACCCTGTTAGTCACCTTTAATGACATGCAGGGGTACAGTGAATGTATTATAAAACCAGTATACACATGGTAGTCATCTATGAAAAACTAATATAAAATAGTATAAAATATGACAATTGAAAATAAGACTATTTATAAGTCTATAAAAAAAATACTAAGAATTCACTAATCTAAGTAGACCTGTTAAAAGACTGGCATTCATCAAATTACGAGGTACTTGTGCTTGTAAAGGAATGTCTGAACTTCTTGTTAAATGCTTTTCAACACCGAGGAGAACCTTTTGTTATGACAACCTAAATTAACAAGATATACTTTCTAATTTTAATTCATGTATTATTTAGTATTTGAATCTGTAACAGTAAATTCTCAATGTGTGTGTATATACTGTAAACTGAAGCTTCAGGGTCCTTGACTTTGTTTTCACAATGATATATTTTTAACTATCCTAGCTAATGTTAGCTTTGTTAGACTTAACCAAAAAAATAGGACTATTTTAGGACTGGGATTTTTTTTGTATCCCCATTCCTCAAATTAATGGAAATATATTTGTATATTTACAATGACAATGAATAGTTATTATACACATATGTATAATGATTCTGAATAGGGAACAGTAAGTGCATGCACCATCTAGGGTGGTCCTTAATTTTGCCTTCTTTCCCTACCTAGAAAAAATACTCCACAATACACCTCAAACATACTGAAAAAAAAAGTGCTGCCCAAAATGAACTGTTTTACCTAGATAGAGTGCTGGTGTTATATTCTCCAGTGATGACATGTTTTTGTATGAATTGTTAGAATGTATCTTAAGAAGTTTTACCTACTATTATATAAATATCATTAGAAATGTTTGCATTTTCTCTCATTCTTGCTTTAAAACTAAATACCGTCATGACTTATAAATGCAAGCATGGCTGTGGTTAAGTCCCATTGCATGACACTTTAGGCAAGTGTCTTGTACCATAGCCACCAGTTGACAAATGCCTTGTGAGTAAAATTTGGTAGACAGAAACTGTGTATATATGTGTCATCATCATCATCGTTTTAACATCCGCTTTCCCTGCTAGCAAGGGTTAGATGGGTCTACATAAACCAAGTCAGTACTGAAGCAGCTACCAATCTCTCAGACAAGCCAGGGATTTGTTGTCTGGCTTATGTATGGCCTCACATTCTATCAAATGCGCAGGAGAGGTCCTGACTCTTTTCCTATATATATATATATATATATATGCATGTGTGTATATGTTAACTGCTTGTTTATATCTCATAACTTAATGTTTCAACAGTTTACTAACTGAAGCAAGTCAAAGAATAAAAGAATGACTGCATACACAAAACTTTTATTTTTTATTTCCTGAGAAGTCTCTGATTGTTATTAGAATCATCCAATATTTAAACTTTGCATATCTCTTTGGTATTTTCAAATTCTCTCTCATCATCATTACCATCATCATCACCCTTTTATGTCTATTTTCCATGCTTGCATGGGTTAGATGGGTTGTCACATTCTAAGGCCACTATTGCCACCTAACAAGGTGATCTGGGTGCTTTTATTGCTTTACCTTTAACAATGAATTAAAGAGCTTTCAGTTCAAAATTGTGTCTAACTGTCAACAGTAGATAAATCTAGAATCATTTGTCAAGTCATGTCTGGAATGTTTCAAGGAGAGTTTATTTAACTCTTTTGTTACCATATTTTTAATGAAATATAATGCATATCTGTTTCAAGTAATTTTGAAAATAATTAAAGCTTTGGCGTGGTTTAATGTAACTAACTTTTTCATTACTGAACTGGGAATAGGAACCCAAATTAGCAAAAGGTTTATTCATAAAATTATGATGAGAGGTTTAAATTTAAATAGTGACACTTAAAATGAAAGATCTTGTATCACTGATCCAGGTATGGTCTCAAGCAGGTTAGCATCAAAAGGATTTAATTGAACAGAATCATGCTAAATAGTACCTTTCAATAATGAAGCTTTTGATTCTATTTCTCATATGAGATTAATATCTTCATTAGACTTTACCAAATATTGGTCTGTAATTAATGTTATTAAGTAAGTAAGAATGTTTTATCAAATCTTGTTAAATAAATTAGATGTCTTACCAATAAGATTTATACAGATTTTTTTTTGTTTTCAAAGATCTGAATTGATATGTAGATTGAAGGAAAACGTAATATTGATGGAGTACCAATGTTTAATCTTTTTGATACCAAACCACCTGAAACCATCTCTGCTTTTATGATATAAAAATAATAATGAAAATGATTGTGTACAGTGCTCAGTTGTTTAAATGTTTATATTTATCTAAAAATCTTTCTTCTATCATTATTTTAAGTAAGAACCTGTAATTAAGTTATGCTCCAAACACTAGAAATAATGAGAAAGTTACTAAATACCTTCAAATTATTGATTATTTTCAAAGTTATTGAAAATCATAGGCAGTGTCTTTCATTAGAAATATGCTAACAAAAAAGGTTAAATGAACTGGATGTCTTACTAATAATATTTATTTTAAAGTAAACAAAACTGATATTAGTCTTTTAACACAGTGAGTAGGAGAATATCTATCAACTTTGATGTTAATAATTTCACCAAAGTCAACTTTGCCTTTCATCCTCTTGAAGTCGATAACATAAAGTAACAGTCAAAGACTGGGGTTGATTTAATTAACTTTGCCCTTCCCACCAAATTTGTTGTCCTTGTGTCTCAATTAGAAATAAATATTAAGAACATTATATGAATCTTTTTCTTTATTGTTAGTCAAGGAGGGAAGTCTTTTTTACAGAAAACTATGATGGAAGATGTTTAGATAGATATAAATACTTTAAAATAAACAGCTTAGTATCAAAGAACGAGGGGTGGTTTCAAGCAGTTAGGTATCAAAAGGGTTAACACATATTTTCATCATTAAAGAAAAAAATATATAACTTCCATGTGAAAGAGGAATAAAAACGCCTACAAATTATTTTAATGTGAATAGTGTTTGGTATATGGAACCACTGAAATATATAATTCTTCTAATCAGCAGTGACCTGAAAATAATAAGTTATTGTTTCGGTTTGATGAGGCATGATATTGCAATAAAAATAAGATATTTATAAAAGGGTCTTACCAGATGGAAAATGTAAAATTGCATTAGGAAAAAACACCCCACCTAAAAAAACCCCCAAAAAACCAAAACACCTACTTTAAAACAACATTTCAAAAAGCAGAAAACAACAGATCTGATATTGTTCTCTATTGCATTTATTCAAAGAATCTATTATGAAGTTAATATCACATCAACACTTAGTAAGAAAGAAAACGTCTACTACTAACTGGTTATAGACTCTACTGCTGTTATACTTGCTCTACTGCTGTTATATATGCCTTACAGTATTTACACTTTACATTCTGAGTTCAAAATCCCACAGTGGTCTACATAAATGGTAGACTTAATCATTCATCCAGTCTAACACCATCTTTTCAATGCCTTTAGCATGACCCATGTTGTTGCAAGCATTTGAATGAAGTCTTAAGTTTGAGGATACATTCTTGATTCCACCCATCCCATGAAAAGGGGCATAATACTGCCCTTCTCACATAGCTAAGCAATTAAAAAAAATAATGTTGACCCCTTACCAAGCTCAAGTAAAACCTACATTGGAGAGGTGTTCATATATTTGTAGAAATGCTGTTGCTACACATACATACTTCTTAGACCACATCTAAAAGGTTATTTGACAAATTAGCATAAATTCCCTGATCAACTTAATACAACCATTAACTTATGGACACACTGTGTTTTCTCTCAGTCTCTGACTAACAAAGTCGAAAAATAATATTGTGAACATATTATCTCTCTAGTACATTACTTCAATTTAACAAATGAAATTGTTCTTCAGATATGTATATAATATGATATAACTAGCACTGATTTGAGTTTAGACTTTGTCTAGGTTTGAAAGGAAATGTTAAGTTGTTGAAAGTTGCAGCTGTCAGATGTTGTCGACATCTGAATTTCTTTTGTTTTCTGTTAATCTCCAGACTAAAATAACCATCTCTATAACACATGACTTGCTTCTGATGCCAACAACAGATTGATGGTAAAAATATTAGAAGAAATGTGTGGAAGCTAAAAGTAATCTTTCTAAATACTCTCTTATTAGAAAATTTTTCTAAAAGCTATCTTTTTTCACAATATGGGAAGAACAGGGTTGAGGACAGCTAGGTGATCTTAGCAGACAGTCTATTTCTAATCATAAACCAGGTTTAAGGTTGGAGAAAGTTATATAATTAGCTGTTGATATTCTTGTAAGAATTGTGGAAATACATAACAGACTTGAAAGAAGAAAAAATATGTAAAGTACTACAGACTATGTGTAGGAGTGAATTATCATAATTATTGATGCTGTCATTGTTGTTTTTACGTTCACTTTTCCATGCTGGCTTGGGCTGGACAAGACGTTTTTGAGGCAACTTTTCCATAGTTTTATGCTTTTCCCAATACCAACATATACTTTATAATTTATTTTTTGACAGTGTAGTATTTAATGACAAGTTTTATCAAAACACTAAGCTGTGGCACATAAATAAACATGACCACTTGCTTTAAACAATGTCAATATTAGAACACACAGTGACAGACTGGCACACATGTGCACGCACACACATATAAATATATAATATATTTCTAAAACTTTGTTTGTGTGTATCTGTCTGTTTCGCCCCCACCCCCAATCTCTCATTTTTATATAACACTCATTTGTACCTTCCCTTCTGACACACTGTGTGTTTTATTTCTTTTCTCAATACTTATTCACTTTCATTTATCATTTGCTCTCTCTCTCTATTGTTATCTATTTCTCTTTAATATCTCCCTTCTTTCTCACTCTCTTCCTTTTCTCAGTTGTTCAGTTGTTCACTCTTACTTTTAACAGCTATGTATTTCTCTTTCCCTTTTTTATCACTTCTCTCTCCTAATACTTTGGAACATTTTCTTTGGTCCACATTTGTCATTTACATAATTTATCATACATCAAATGTTATTTCATTAAAAAAGGCAAACAAAGAAACAGACAACATGTATATGTATGTAAGCACATATGTATGTAAATATGTATATTTATGAAAAGCAGATGCATATGTAATATCAAACATTCTTGCTCACACACACATATATTTACATACATTAAAAGGTGTACGTTCCATGTACTATTTTAAATTCACTTTCATTTTTCTTTTTTTTTTTTGCTAGTTCTAGAGGAAGGGGCTATGCTTATGAAGTTTACAGGCCTTTTAAGGCTATTGATGCTCAGTTTTAATTGATGCAAGTTGATTTCTTTGTGAAAGAATTCCAGTGGGATGACATTTTGGGCAGGTAGAACTGGGTGTAGTGATTAGTGCAGAGCTTGGGGATATGGACGCAATATAGATGATGAGAGGAGGAGAAACCAGCCAGTTCAGAGGAGCAAATGGTATTGTAGTAGCAATAGAGATATGAGCCAGAGGTTCAACAATTCTAAGGCAGAGTTTCAGAGTAAGCACATCATTGTAAACTTTTCTAAATCTGAAGGTGAACCTTTGAAAAATAGGGGTCAGTGCCATCCAGTGCTCACCATTGGCAATGGATTTGACATAACAACAGAATACTTAATTTTGCCAGTCAATGCATGGAATAGGTGAGATCCCAGCAAATTTATAACACAATACATGAAAATGCTGAAACTTGAACCATAAAAGTATAAGAGTGTTGGAAGAAATGAGTTAATTTTGTGAATTTACTATGAAGAGAAAGGATAGAATAAGATAAGATCATGATGAAGGATAGGGATAATTTACAAAGAGAGAAACTGTTTGTAGCTGTTTAGACTCAGGTCAACAATGATCCAGCAGATCAGTGACATTCTAACTATGACTATCGAGTCTGTTTCTCAGGTGTTGTGTATCTAAGAGTCTACAGTATTCAGTGTGTACTCTCTTTTTAAGATGCTAGAGTATATTTCTAGTAGGTTGTGTATCCATGAGGAAGCTTCTCAGTTTGGTCTTTGTCACTAACAGAGGTAGAAACTTCCTAAATTTCATCCACCCCTGTTTTACCCCAGTTATTTTTACTTCAAGGGAAACTGCTACCCAAATAGGTAACAGAAAGATTTGAACTCAGAATTTGAACCAGAACAAATACTGCAAGGAATTTCATCTGTCACTAACATTTCTGCCAATCCACTGTCATAAACTAGTATTTTATTTTATTTTATTACGCCCCCCCCCCCCCCCCCCCTCCAAGAATGGTTTCTAATTTAGGCACAAAGCCAACAATTTGTGAAAAAGGGAAAATTGATTGAGGCCTAAATGACAGATGGCAGTAAAATGACAAGGCTGTATTTTAGTTGGCTTCTGTCAATAGTAGTTAGTTACTATCATTGTTCTCCACAGACAGTAACTGGAATTAAAGGAAAATATGCATACATACCCAAATAGCAGCCCTGGTAATTTGTTGCTATTTTATGGGGTATGTGTATTTTGTTTTGATTTCAGTACTTTGTTTTTGTGTATATATGTCTATAGTCATAATATATATATATATATGTATATATATATATATATATGTATATATATGCATGCTACTGTACGTCTGTATACATATATGTATGTACGTATACACACATACTTACATATATATATATATATATATATATATATATATATATATATATATATATATATATACATATGTCTATATGACTGTAGACATGTACAGTGTAGCCCCACCATTCGTGGCCTCAGTTATTTGCAGAATCTTCCTTAGGACCTAACTAATAATTGTTCATGGAAATCACTGCATATTCGCGGACTCATAAATATCTTCCACGATTTTTTAATGGCTTTTTTTGTGGCAACATATATTTTTTCACTCTTTTTAAATTATTAATAAATTATTAATAAATTATTAATAAATTATTAATAAATTATTAATAAATTATTAATAAATTATTAATAACAATATACCATATTTGCTGGCCTATATTTTACATTATGTTTTGACGTTTATAGGTACTTTTATGGACCACGTCCAATATTCATGGTTTTTCACTCTTCGTGTGAGTTCTAGTAATGTAACCCATGAGAACACCAGAGCACAACTGTATATATATATATACTATGACTAGTGTATATATGTCTTTAGTCATAGTATATATATGTCTATAGTCATAGTATATATATATATATATATATATATATATATATATGTCTATAGTCATAGTATATATATATCTATATATATGTCTATAGTCATAGTATATATATATATATATATGTCTATAGTCATAGTCAGGGGCCTCGTTTGCCTTAAAAATGTGAGGGGGACAAACCAACATTTGTTGATTCCTAAAGGAGCATAAATTGCTTATGGTGCCTTTCCCAGACCCTATCATAGAAGTAAAATTTTACACTAATTAAATTTTATATATTCAAATGAAGTTCAGATATGATAAAAATAAGCTTAAAAAGAATTTATTATATCAAATAAACAAAAAATAAAATATAGACTCTTGAAAAAGTGGAGGGGGGGACTTGTCCCCTGGTACCCCCCTGAAACAAGGTCCTTGGTCACAGTGTACCTACCTACAGGTTATAAGGATGAGTGTACTTTATCATAAATACTTTGTAGTTTTCTTCAGTTAACAGAGGAGAGATTGGACTCCTAGACAGTGATTTAGGGGTTACTAGCAGAATAGCCCGGCGTTGCTCAGGATTTGCTCTAGGGTTCTTATATATTTGATATTTATTTATCCTTATCGAGCCTCGTGAAATAAATACGTTTGTTTATATTTTGTTATTGTGTATGCAAAAATATCTGTACATGAATATATAATTATATATATATACATATATATATTAAAATAACAGATTAAAGTTTAAGCAAAGAATCCCCGCTTTCACCCTTAACGGGATCTTCTGAAACTAAAAAAAATCAATCTGTGAACGCAGAAGTAAATATTTCGAAAAACATTACACACTATATATATATATATACACACACACACTATATATACATATATACACACACACATATATAGTGACGTCATAATGTCGTAATGCAGACAGCCAGACATACAGACAGATATTATAAGGGCACAACGTTATATCTATGTATCTATCTAAAAAGAGAAAGACTAAGAATTATAGAGAGAGATCGCTAAATCACCTAATGCGGTCCCTAGGGCATTGAAAATTTGAAATATGTTTTACTCAAAACACTCACAGGACCATAAGTATTACATGTGTAAAGTTTGAAAACAATCGGTTGGGTGGTTCTCGAGTTTTAGGGTGTCAGACAGACAGAGACATTTTCTGTTTTAGATATATAGATAATGGTAAATTTAACAAGGCATAGCATCACGAGAAATAGTTTTTAACAACTGTTGTTGAGATGAGTTTTGGTTGAATCTTTTGAAAAATAAACCTTAAATTCTATTTAACTTTTAAAGTTCACTATATGTTTATAATTTCATCTGTTTCAGATATTGGACCTGTTGTAAAAACCACAGACCCAATAAAGTTCCAAGAAGAGCTACGTAATCTCTATCCACAAGGAGGAGGGGATTGTCCAGAGATGAGTATTGGTGCAATAAAGAAAGCTTTAGAAGAATCTCTACCACACTCCTTTATTTATGTCTTCACTGATGCCAGGTCTAAAGATTTTAAACTCACTAAAGAAGTATTATCACTCATACAAAACAAGCAAAGTCAGGTAAATATCATCAATTTTCTTTACTGTTTGTGCCCCTTTAACCCTTTAGCATTTAAACCAGCTGTATCCGGCAAGAATTATTTCACATCTTTCTGTTTAAACTAGCCACGACAAGCTGCTCATACTTATGTTAATAAATAATATCAAAATCTCATAGATACGATATTTTGTGAGATAAAGTGTTTACCATGAAAATACAATAGTACATATAGAGTAATGTAAATGTTAAAGGGTTAAACATATATACAAGCATGTTTTTCTTTTATACCACATAAAGTGTTCAATATTTTCCACTCTATAACTGCTGGAAAATAACCTGAGTGATAGACTTGATAAGATACCCACAGCCAATTGAGTGGTTGACAGTTCAAACCCTGTCCCCAGCACTGTATTGTTTTTGTGGCTAAGATTCTAACATCCCAGTCCTCTTAGTTATAAATAGATGTTGTAAGGTAGGAATAACTCACCTTTGTAAGTAGTGGTAGAACTATAAAACAGACTTATGTTTCATTAGCTTGCAATACTGAGTTCAACTGTACATATAGATATAACTTGAAAAAAGATAGACACTTCAAACTATACCCATAGCTTGTCCTAAATACACTACACAACCCATACTGTTATGGAACTTGCCATAAATAACAAACATCAAAGATTATTGGTAAACTCCTAGAAAGCCAAATTTGAAATGCATCTGACCATAAATGTATATATATATATATATGTAAAGTTATATTTAAAATTGTTGGGTTACAACTAGTAAATATTTATAACTGATATATTTGTATTTCACTGCTAGAGTAAACCTCTTCAAATGAAGTTGATGTTTATTACGGTATGTCGAATATATTTATCTATAAAACTGTTTATATTGTATTTTGTCTGATGAAGGCATAGCATATTGTTAATATGATATCCCCGAAATATATATAATGAAATAGATATGGTTTTATAAATATAGTTTTCCATTTATTTAATATTGTATATATATATATATATATATATATATATATATACATTTATGGTCATATATATATATATATATATATATATATATATATATATATATATATATATATAAGTATTGAAGTTTCCGTTGAAAATTGAAAAAGTCATAGGAGTGAAGAGTGCTCTATGTAAGTACCAGAGCTAAATTTAATGTATAATAAACAATACAATATAATTACCTCATTACCAGAGGTTTCCCAAATAAGACGAATACAAGAAACGTCCTTATTCGTTCGTCAGACAAGGCAATTTAAAACAGTGAAATATTTGAAAAATCTCCTCAAGAAAGGCAAAAGTTTGACGGGCAAAAAAATATATAAATAAATATATAAATAAAAGTATTGCAAGAGATATATAAAAATATATAAATAAATATATAAATAAATATATAAATAAATATATAAATATATAAATAAAAGTAATGCAAGAAATATATAAAAATAAAATAAGGAAATATCGTTAGGGTATGTGTATAAATGTGTGTATATTCACTCACAAATGTACATATGTGTGTACAAATGTACAAATGCATGTGTATAGTGGAAACATGTGTGCGTAAGTACATATATGAGGGCAAGCATATCAGTGTATGTGTGACCACAAATATGACCGCTTTTGAACTAGACTTAGTTAATTTCATCAACCAAATCAAATTCCGTAAGTATTCTAACCCTTTTCAATCTAAACTATCTAACGATATTTCAATATTCAAATCTTCTAAAAATAAGTTCATTTTCTCTGACAAAACTAAAAACTTATACGAAGTTAATAATAACTTACATGACCAACTCTTAACAGATAACATCACCTCTAAATACCAAATAGCTAATATAAACACCTATAATACTATAAATAAGGAAGCTAAAGAATTAGCTAGTTTTTTTTAAAATAGACAATAGAACAGAAAAACTTGCTAAACGTATCACCCTCAAAGATCACAAACCTGATTTTATTAATCGTCCTAGTTGTAGATTAATCATTCCAGCTAAAACTGAAATTGGGCTTGCTAGCAAAAAAATATTAAATAATATAAACAAACATGTTAGAAGTAAGTCTGAATTACTCCAATGGATAAATAGCTCTTCCGTAGTACATTGGTTTAATAATATTAAAGATAAAAATAGTTCTAGATTCACCCAATTTGACATTGTAGACTTCTACCCGTCTATTACTCACCCTCTTTTAACGAAAGCCTTAAATTTCGCTAGAAAGTTTATCAATATTTCTGATATTGAAGAGAATGTCATTTTGCATGCTAGAAACACTTTACTATTTACTAATAATGACACTTGGGTAAAAATATCTAACCCAGAGAACCCATTCGATGTCTCAATGGGTTCTTTTGACAGTGCTGACGTGTGTGATTTAGTCGGCATATTCCTCCTACACACACTTAAAGAGAAATTCCCTAACCATACCTTTGGGCTTTATCGCGACGATGGTCTAATACTTTCCCATACCACTATAGGCCATAACTTAGATAGATTAAGGAAAGACTTAATAAAAACCTTCGCTAATTTTAATCTTAAAATTACCATTGACACTAACCTTTCCAATGTTAATTTTCTAGATATAAACCTAGATCTGCCTACTGCTTCTTATAAACCGTACTATAACCCTAATGAAAATTTAAAATATATAAATAAAGGCTCTTGCCATCCTCCTATAGTTTTTAAAAATCTTATCCCTGATATTAGCCGTAGGATCTCCACCCTCTCTTCCTCAGAAGCTATTTTCAATAAGGCATCCCCCTACTATAATAAAGCCCCTCAAAATAGCGGATTTAGCGAACTGATTACGTACATACCCAACAATACTAACTCCTTTAAACATAATAATAGGAAAAGAAAAATAATCTGGTTCACATACCCCTACTCTTTAGCAGTTAAAACTAATGTAGGCAAAAAATTCCTAGAGCTCTTAGATAAACATTTCCCTAGAACACATAGATACTATAAGATCTTCAATAGAAACTGTGTCAAAATCAGCTACTCCTGCGGTCCCCCTATTAAATCTTATATCCTCAATAAGAAAATACCCAGAGAACATCAAAATTGCTCCCGTAGAGTCAAAAGTGAATGCCCATTACAAGGTAAATGCAATACCAAAGTCATTGTATATGCGGCTAAAGTGACAACCACCAGCAACAACCTACCAACCACCAGCGAATGATATGTGGGTATGACACAAGACAAATTCAAAACGCGTTATTACTCACATGTCGCATCTTTCCGACATCCTGAAAAAAGATTTACAACAGCTCTGGTTAGCAGAATATGGGATTTGAAAGATCAAGGTATCCAATATAAATTAGATTGGTCAATTTTGAACCAATCTAAAGAATATGCAAGAGGAACAAGAAGATGCACACTCTGCATAAATGAAAAATATTGGATTTTACAGAACCTTAAATCACCAAAAACCTGCCTAAATGCAAAAACAGAAATTTTCACTAGTTGCCCACACATGAAATCACACTTGTTTTCCACCTCATATAAACTTAACTCACTTTCAGATAATTATCCTCCATAAACTCTTGTTCTTCACTTTCCTTAAATTACCCTCTTTACAGACTTCTCTTTCTGATTTACTTTTATTTTTATTTTTAACTTTATTTTTACTTCACATCCACCAGTGACCCCCCCCCCCCCCTTGCTTTTTGATTCACTTATTTTATATCTTCACAATTTTACATATTTTACTTCCCCATTCTCTTTCACTACCTGATACCGCATGTCACTTGCGTTTTCAAATCCAGATATATTCTGTTGTCTCTCAGCCGCTTTTATGTATGTTTACTTGCGTATAATTTGTACTCATTTATTCATACGTCTGGTTTTTATATTGTATCTATGCGTGTGAGCATATGTATACGATTGCATTCGTATGTGTGCGTGTGTGTGTATATGCGTGTGTGTATGTGTGTTCTTATATCTATGTTTTTTACATACTTATATATATGTGTGTGTGTGTGTATGTATATGTATATGTATATATATATATATATATATATGTATGTGTATGTATGTGTGTATATATATAGTCGCGTGCGTGCGTGTGATTAGATGTACATGTACGTAGATATATATGTGCTTCGTCTGTATGTATGCGCGCCTTTGTATTTGTGTACGCATGTATGTGCTTTTGTCTGTACGTATTTATATATATATTTATATATATATATATATGTGTACGTGCGAACCTATGTATGTTTTCTATTTTTTCTAGTGTTACTTTATAATTGATGACCCCTCCCTCTTTGATTTAATTTTTTTATTCTCATATATTTTTTCATTCTTTCATTTTTATATATGTATCGACCTTCAGCCTGACACTGTTTTGACTTATACACTCCCTTCCCTGTATATATCACTCGTATGTATGTGGTTGCGCATGTGTGTGTGTTTATACGCGTGCTTTCATAGTTGTATGTGTATATATTTCAATCCTTAGTACCTGAGTCTCGATGTACGTTAACTTTATTATCTTACAATTTCTTTTTCAACATATATTATATACGTATTTGTGGTCACACATACACTGATATGCTTGCCCTCATATATGTACTTACGCACACATTTTTTTACTATACACATGCATTTGTACATACACACATATGTACATTTGTGAGTGAATATATACACATTTATACACATACCCTAACTATATTTCCTTATTTTATTTTTATATATCTCTTGCATTACTTTTATTTATATATTTTTTTGCCCGTTAAACTTTTGCCTTTCTTGAGGAGATTTTTCAAATATTTCACTATGTTTTAAATTGCCTTGTCCGACGAACGAATGAGGACGTTTCTAGTATTCGTCTTATTCGGGAAACCTCGGTAATTATATTGTATTGATTATTATACATTAAATTATATATATATATATATATATGTGTAAATGAAGTCGGAAAAGTCCAGGAAAAAAGAGTGCTCTATGTAGGTAACAGAGCTTAATAGTTATGTAATAAACAACCAGGATTTTTTCATTCTGATGATTGAAAGCAAAATTTTTTGCTTTTAAGAAACCACTGGTAAATGGAATAATTGCCTTATGTTGTTTATATATATATATATATATAAACCCATGCTAGCATGGACGTAAAATGGTGATGATGATATAATAATAATAATAATAATAATAATAATGCTTTCTTTATTAACCACAAGGGTCTACATAAAGTAGACATTAAGGACAGTACAGGACAATACAGGGCGGTACAAATGGGCATTTCTGCGTGTAAAAAACAAGAAACAGAGGATGTAATAATAGAACAATGAAAAAATTCCCCAATAGAGGGAGACTTCTGAGGGACATTCGTGGAGAAAGACCATTAAAAAGCCACAGTGACCCTGACCACCAGGGCAAGTGCCTCCTCCCAGTTTTCCACCTTTAATTTACAGACACATACTCAGAGTAGGCCCATTCACTTGGGCCATTCTTGCCTCTCTCACCCATCTTTCAACAAAATGCTGGGAAGAGAGCACTTCCTTTTCTACCCTGATTTTCCTTTTTAAATGAAATTTGAAAAAGTTAATCAGGGCATCACCGAAGAGGCAAGTGCTCGTCTTCAGCCCTTTCAAACGTGTCCACCATACTATCTCTTTCGCCATGGCCACCAGACAGATAAAAACTGCCTGCCCTTCCCGGCTAAAGGAAGAGGGCGGGGCAATCCTCACGATGGACTCAGCTGATAGCTGGATCCGTCCTACACGCGACAGCAGGTGTTCGACATAAACCCACAAGTCAGCAATGCTCAGACACTGGACGAGTGCGTGCAGGACGGTTTCATCGCCCTGCGTGCATCTCGGACATGCCCGGCTGACGGCACCTCCATGCCTGTAGAGTTTATCCCGAACTGGCAAATCTCCTCGGTAGCACTAATAATACAGTGGTTGTAGGTGCTCTAGGAATGATTACTTATCGCAAATCCCAGGAAACCCGCGTATAGGAGAAATACAAAAGATAGTACTAATGGGAACTGCCCATATACTAAGGAATATTCTGTCAATATAAGTACATCACAAGTCTAAACACCTAAAGATGCATGTGTGTGTATATATGTTCTTTCTTGAACAAGCCAATGGTATTGCAACCACTGCATATAAAAGTCATTTCATTTTTCCAAAAGATTAGAAAGGTCTTATGACTAGAATTAATGGGGGTAAATTGTTGACAGAGTTCAGTCCTAAAACTAACAGAAAAATTCCTATGAGAGACTGCCAGAGTCAATATGGGCTCTCACAGTGGTAGTGACAGCAGTTTCAAAGACTGTGGCAGAATCACATGACCTTCTAAAGTGGAGGCAAATAGAATTCATCCCCTAGGGTTAAGCACACTGTGGTTAAGCACACGGTGGTAAAATTCAAATAGTTGAATCTGTGCCGAATCTCTCAACATGACTAGTTATGCATATAACAAGGACATAAATTATATATATATATATATATATAACAAGGAATCTGAGGTGGTGTGCAGAATAGAAGACTGCCTCGATATATTTGATGCACATGAACAATGACCACTGGGGGAAGATATGCTAGGAAATCCTAGTGAAAGGAAGCCATAGTAGAGATAGACCAAGAAAGACCTGGGCAGAGGTTGTGAGAGCTGACCTCAAATCGCTGAGACTCACAGTGATGACGACGAAGGAACGCAATGAGTAGAAAAATTCCATGCTGAGAAGGACCTGGCCAACCCTTGCAAGCATGGAATAATAGACGTAAAAACAATGATGGAGATGATGATGATATATATATATAACAGTTTGCCACACAGTTTCCATCTAACACATTTTGCAAAATATTAATCAATCTGTAGCTATAGTAGAAGATATTTGACCAAGGTGCTTTGCAGTAGGACTGAACCCAAAACCACAAGGCTGCAAGGCAAACTCCTTAACCCTGTAGCCTTTAGGCAAACATCAAAACTGCTTGTAGGCAGTCTTGAAAACAGCAGTGGTGTTTTATATTCCCTGTTTTGGTTTTTTTTTTTGGTTTTTCTTTTTTGCACTTATAGTAAAAGAAGCAATAGTCAACTCAAGAAAGTCACTAACATAACAATTATTTTAGTTGATGCTAAGAAGCTAAAAAAGGAAATATGTAACCAAAATTATTTTCTTATATCAATGTTATCACATTTGTACAATTCTTTTAGTGAAATTTTATATAAATTCAAAGTTAAGATTAATAAATAAGTTTTGTTTATTTTAACATGAATATTATTATTTTTTTAATGTATATATTGTAATTAGTTTATGTCCAATTCCACTTCATTAAGTAGAAAAAACATATTTCTCCTTGGTTACACCCTTAACATGTTACAAATGAGTCTACCAGATTTGATATTAACTAGTGCTAACTTCATTGACCTGAAAATACTTGTCCAGCTTTCATAGAGTTATAACAACAAAACATCATGTAGTGTCTTTAGAAAACACCAGTTTTATTTTGCTTTTATTGACTGTACCAAGTTAAGTGAAGTAAAAGATGAAGGAAAACATTTCAGAAAGCTTTAGACAAATTTTGCTCTGACACAATCAGTTACTGTAGAAATTAATACAAGTGTCATTTCTTAATCTCTTATCATAAGGGATATTTTATTTGTCTCATCATCATCATCGTTGTCATCATCGGCATTTTTACACCAATTTTTCCATTTGTCATAAACTCTTCTCGAAAAGTGGCACTATTTTGAAAGTGTCATTCTTAGAAATAGGCAACAGTTCTTCCTCACTGAATTAACCCTTTTGATACTGACCCAGCTGAAGCCACCCATAATTTTATGATATACACTCCCTGTTTTAAAGTGTTCATATCTAAATGAAAAAATTTCAACATAAATTTATAAAGGGGCTAATTGAGTTGTGTTCAAAACAGCAGCTTAATACTGAAAAAGTTATTTTACTAAATGTTTACAAATTTTTAAGCATTTTCCAAATTAATACACTTAGTGTATTTCATAAGAAATATGTTCACAAAAGGGTTAAAAGAAAAATTATATGGAGGCAAATAAATTGAACAATGTGTGAAAAGTGTGCATTTCTTGGACTAATCCTATAAGTTCTTAATGTTGTTAGTGTTGTTAGTGTTGTTAATTGAATTCTATGTAAAAATATATATTTAAAATTGCTTTAAAATAATTGGGATGGGGGATAATGACCAGTGGCATAGCAAGTGTTCTCAACATCAGTAGCAAAGGCACTTTTGGTTCCCACACCTTAACTGATATGATAGGTCAGATGAAATGCTGTACCTTGTTATGCTCCTGATAATAATTTTTTAAATAATATGTAGTTCTGATAAACAAAATCTAACAATTTTAATCTACATTGGTCTTATTCAGGCTTGCTGCCATTAGAAGCACATATGTCAAATTGTTGAATGATTAAGGGAAATGTTTAGTGTAGGTTCTGGGAGATAAGACACCTTAAAATCTAATGTTTCCTGGGGTATGAACTGAGGTAGAAGGGAATATGGAATTATACATGAGATGACGGGTTAGACTCTCAGGGTATTATTCATGGAGTAGAGCCCCTGTCCTATCTGGTGATGTATTTACTTGAGAAAACCATTAATACCTCTCCTTTTTAACAAACAATAGTATTACATAAGTGAAAGTGCAACTGGAAACAGCATGCTAAAGAGAGAAGTGAAATTTGCCTTCTCTTTTATCTGCTTTTGTAATTTTGCTTAAAATGCTTCCTTAACATCTATAGCTGACTTTATCCCTTGTTAAACATTCCATTTGGAAGATATATTTGGTAGAGCACATCCTTATAGTTATATTGCTTCATATCACACATTATCATACCTTTGAAGATTTCCTAATTATTTTTTCAAAGTATACGAGTACAAAATTGCAAAACATCATATTTGCATGTATCAACCAAACTATTATATGTGTGCCACCATGATCATCCTCACCATTTAACGTCCATTTTTCCACACTAGCATGGGTTAGACAAGTTGTCCTGTTGTGAGACAAGCCAGGTCAGATGACCATGTCTTTCTCATACAGAACTGATTCTGGCTTGCATTCTACGGCTGGATACCCTTCCTAACACCAATCACATTTACAATGTGTACTGGGTACTTTTTTTCATGACACCTACATTTAGTGAAGGCACATGGCTTAATGGTTAGAGCGTTGGGCTTGCAATTGGGAGGTTGTGAGTTAGATTCTTTGACCGTGTGATGCATTGCATTCTTGAGCAATTGTTTTTGCCAATGAAGTTAAATATCAAACGTTTTTATCTGTTTCTTCAAAGCTACACCAAAACATTTTCTCCAAAGATATTTAAAAGGCATTCTCACTATAACTATTCCATTTATCAAACTTTTCAATGCCCAACTCAGTTTACAATAATTTTCCCGAACCATTAAACCATTATATGCATTATACATATTGCATGTATTATATGAAATTTTAAGGGGACACTCAACTGATGACAACAGGAAATAGTAAAACATTTGGATTTTTTCTGTTATCCTCTTATCAAATTATTTACACATCATTTAAACATAAAAATAGTTGATGGCAGGCCTATTACTACAATATAAGATGATATGCTATATATATATATATATATATATATACACATACATACATACATATATACACCATCATCATTACATCATCATATATATCTGCTATCATAGCATACCCAGCACAATTTCTCATTAAATTAAAAAGAAATAACAGCCCCAATAAACAAATCTGCCCTTTCCCTATTCTTAAGCAGGCAAGTCCAAGAAGGAGGCATGTAGGCCAGTTGGCAAGGGTTTATGATTTTAAGGGGTTCTATTTGCTATAAGTTCTAATTTGTTTATTCTGTTCTATAATGTTTTAGTACATCATGTACCCTACATGTACGTATTGATAATCAATCAACAAGATCCCAGACCTCATTTGCGTAACGAGTAGGGTGGAGCTTGTCAAATCAGACCAAGGAAACAATGTTTCCATTGGTCTTTGCAATTTCTAATACTATCTGTTGGTCGCAACTCCAGGCATCGCCTGGTCTGGGAATCGAAATCACAACATTATGATTTCAAATCCACTTCTCTAACCACTCAGCCACGTGCCTTCACAGGTACGTATATATACTCATAACTCATCATAAATCACACATATTTAGCATTGATTACTAAAATATTTAATGAGCAGTTTGAAATGGCGCATACATTTCACATCTGTCCTGGGTCTATTGCCAGTTTGGGGTGGGCTTATATTTTACATCTGGCCTGGAAACATTAGCAGCTTTGTACAGGCCTGCTCATAAGATATTATAGAGAACATCAGCTCCTTACCTATGTAACACCCATAAATATATATATCATAATTATAATACAACCATTCATTTAATATTATATTAAACCCATATTGAAGACATTGGAGAAAAAACTGTTCTTTGCTAAAGTAAGAAAAATATTTCAATTCATTAGATTCACCAACCTTTTTGGTAATTCTGTCTGAGCTCTTAGTTTTTCTATCACAACCTCTGACACAATGGAATCATTCATCTCTATGTCTTATCTCTAAGAGAGGAAACTACTGATATTGCTAAGAAATCTAAGGAGTTGTAGATAACCATTAATTCTTAACATCCTATATCACATGAAACCCCATTAGTACAATGTCCTTGTGAGGTATAAAACAGCATTATTAGGGCATCACATTATTTTAGTAAACTACAAATGTTCACAGTGATAAATACTATAAACATCTGAATTAACAAACCTATTTTTAAATATATTGTGCTAAATTATTACAGGATGTTAAGAGTTAAAGAGTATCTTATGCAACACTTTGAAATTCTACCTTTTCTTATCTACACCCATTTATATTCCAAGTAATCATATCCAAAGGTAATATAATTCAAATCATGATTTCCAAATGGTTTATATATTTAAACAATGCTATTAAAATGAAAATGGTTGCAACCTTCTGAAAGAAAATCTAAATCTAATAAGTTTATACTTGAAGCCAACAATTGCAATATATCTTCTAATGTCAACAGTATCCTTTCAATACTTCCCAACAGCAACTAACTTCTTTTATCCTTCTCATCATTAGTTTTATATTTGTCTTTCCATGTTTTCATGGGTGGATGAGTTTTCTCCTGCACAGCTTTTTTCTCCACATGTGTTCCTTCATCTCTTTTGTGAAGTTCAGCATTCTGAAATCAGCTCTCACTATTTCTGACCAGGTTTTCCCCAGTCTTCCTCTTGTGTTGTTTCCTTCCACTTAGAACTGCTGGCATTTCTTTACCCAACAATCATCATCCATACACATCACATGTCCATACCATCACAATCTTCTCTCTTGCATACTACATCTGATTCCTTATAAGACGAAAGTTGTTCCGTCAACTCATTTCTGCTTCATTATTTAGGTACATTAACATTACACATTCAGCAGAGCCTGCTAGCCTTATTTAGTACATTCCATCAAATCTGAAATCCATCTTTATCTGTTACTCATTAATCTTATACACTCCTGTGCAGATAATGCAACAATACATTTTCCCCTATCCTTTAAATCAATGAGAGGAACCTCTACAAGGTTGCTCAACATACTTAAAATAACAGCTAAATCTCCCTTAAATCACACCCTATCATCTTAAAAAAAGGTCACATTGGATAATATAGTTCTAGGCACACTGTATCTAGATAAATGATAAAGTGGTAATAGCTGAAATGTTTTTGACTCTGGGTCTGTTCTATCAGAGCTGATATGGGTTTAAAAACAACCACAACATCCCACAGTTAGTCCATTGCTAATATGAACAGATCCCACTAGATATCCATTTCATCTTCCATGAGAACCTCTTTATACTCTCCAACGAGAGTCTGACAATTTGGTGACATTTGAAACCAAAGTACAAATGCTGTTTATTTCAAGGAAGTTTCCATTTCTCACTAATAAGTACCAAAGAATTTCAACACATTTCCCTTAAACTTCCAAAGTACAAATTTATCTACACCTCTCACTAGTAATGACTTCAAATTTCAATATTAGAATAACATATATTTTTACTCTACTCTATAGGTTCTTTGTAGGAGTTGGGTGGGGGAATTAACAGATATTTTGACTGTAGTGTTGCACAAACAACTCCAAACGCCAGTCATTAAAGATGCACCTCTATTGATGATATTATATTCAGAGGGGTCAATCTCTCATAGAAGATTCTGATTCAGAACTCTTTTAAAACTTTAACAATGAAATCTTAAGGAATATTTCCTTCTTGTTTAGCTATCGCTTCATAAAAGTCCAAGAAATTGTCAACTCTAGATTAATAATGTTCCCATATCAAACATTGTAACAAATTTTATTTTATTAGTAATATTCTAAACTGTATCCAGGAGAAAGCTACCTTTCTAATTGATAATCCTCTTACCAATAGCCTAGGAAAAATCCTTAAGAATTGTGATCTATCTATACTGAAACAGGCTAAAGAGCATGCTAGATAAGACATGTCAAGATTATAACATTGAATCACACAGAATCAAACACTGCATTATGAAATACTTTCTTAAAAATAATAAATATACTTTTAAATGGTTTAGTCAGAGCTTCTGTGACTGGTGGGAGAGGAAATTATTCTCAGACTAATGATCTTGCCCAAATACTTGCAATATAGTGAACTCTACTAAAGGAACTCATGGGTCAAGTAATGGTATTAAATCAGGTAAAAGGATTAACTTTACCAGCCAAATCTGTGTAACATTCAACTGACTATTTCTGGTTCTAGGTTTGTTCAAGGAGAACTAACTGGAGCTTCCCAAAAGTAACAGCTGATCACTGCTAAAAATTGTTATTGCTTGCTATTGCGATCTTGTGCATTGCTGTGTTTCTTCCGCAGTCTCCCCCCCCCCCTCTCACCCATTTGCACACAGAATCTACATCTACTGTCAGAATCTTACTATCCATACTGCTTGTCTTCATAAAACCTACACCAGACATTACAAATAATTCTTCATCTTGGAAACAGCTGCCCTATTTAGTTCCCTTCCCCACCCTATATTCCTGCAATACACTAACTGTCAATTCTTCAAACTCATTAATTGTGTATATGAAAACATATCTAGTTTTGCTGTAAAGTAATTTTTAAGATAAAAACCCCAACTTAACGAAAATGCACATGTTAAGTTGAGAATTGACCTTAAAAGTTATTTATAATAAGATGGAATATGTTTTTATATACAGAATTAATTAATTCATATGCTGTATGCTATCTCAAATAACTTTTGTCTTTAAGTTCGATATAATCTATATCAATTACACTTACCTCTTTCTATTTCCCTAGTTTTCAGCAATTATTTCTTTCATCAAAAGGGCGATATATAAAAAAAGCAAACTTTCCAGTTACTTGAAATAATTTAGCTTGTTTTAAATTGTTTACTATTAAAATATGCTTTGTCTTTGTATAAGACTGAATTTTTCAGGTACTTCTTTCAGTAATCATACTTTTCTGATAGTTATAGCCATTTCATATTTTTTTTAACAATCACTAACTAACATTATACAATATATAGCTATCTGATACTGAGTGGTATATTCATACTGTGTTATTTCATAATATACTATATATACTTGTAGATAAATAAGTTGCATATATTTTTACAAAAAAAAAAAAAAAAAAAAACCCAAGAAAATCAACTGCAAAAAGTCATATGTAACTTATCTATTAAACTTTTTCTTGAGCCTCAAATATTAAATAATGAAGCCAAAATATATTATAAACACAAAAAGGGTGTGACTTATATCCTAGAAAACATGGTATTTAGTGCTGAAATGCACTTAGTAGAAGCAAATATAATCCAAGAACAAATACAAACATCTGAACAGATGCAAATGTATAAACTGATGGTGGTATCTGAAATTGTTATCTAGTCAACACTTATTTTTGTTATCTAGTCAACGAGTATTTTTGTATATTTTCCAATCTTGCCATACACTGTCTTCACAACATGGAACAATGAAAATATATTAACCCTTTCATAACTATATTTCTAATGAAATACGCTACCTATATGTTTCCATTAGTTTTGAAAATAATCAAGAATTTGGATGGATTAAGAAATTAGCTATATATATATATATATATTCATTTAGGTTTGTTGGTTCACCACTGGATAGAACTGGTCATTCTGTATAGTCAACCTTGATG
>OZ024745.1:48606541-48729041 GCA_964016885.1 Eledone cirrhosa
TGCTAGCGTGGAGGAACGGACGTAAAACGGTGATGATGATGATGACTAATATACAAGGGCTCCCAACTAGATTTAAATACTTATGATGAAAAATAATTCCATGAATTAATAATAGACAGACTCTGTTTCACACTGGTTGCAGTTGAAACTTCCACAATGCATCTTTCTTCTGCCAAATTGAGATAAGGGCATCACAACTAAGGATTATTCCCTGTGAGGTTGAATGGCTGATGTAGCAAATATTACTGGCTGTTTTTTGTGGCAACATTTTTTGCTATCTTGTCCTCAGGGTGGCTGAAGCTGCATCTCATAGGAGATTTGTTAGAAGGTTTAATGACAGAAGCTCCAGTCCTAAAATATTATCATTTCTTCTGGTGACAGGGTGCAAGATTTTAAATCAGAATTCCTATAACCAGAACAGTTAGTGCAAGACATTCTATCTATTGGTTTGATGATTCCAGCAATCCATTGCTTTGGACTCATATTATATTTATTGATCAAGAAAGGATGAAATGCCAAGTTGACCTCAGTGGAGTTCAAACTCAGAGCTAAGAGAGCCAGAACAAATATTGCAAAGTAATTAATTTAATTGTTTCTACTTTAGGTACAAGGCCTGCAATTGCCCAGTGCAGTACTGGTACTTTATTTTATCGACCCCGTAAGGATGAAAGGCAAAGTCAACCTCAGCAGGATTTGAACTCAGATCGTAAAGGGACGTAACTATGCTGGAAAGCATGGCGTCCGACCCTCTACCGATACTGCCAATCCACCGCCCTGCAAAGTAATTAATTTAATGCTCTAATATCTCTACCAATCCACCACCTTGGGCTGGTACTTAATTTTATCATCCTCGCAAACATGACCATGAAATGTTTTGAACTTGGAATGCAAAGAACTGGAACAATTACATTCTCTAAGTGTAGGAATCTTTCCAACTGTCTCAGGTTAATTTTTCTCTTGATGATGAACACCTTTAATGCTAAAACACCTGAAACCACTCTTGGTTCTACACGACAAAACTTATATTTTTACAGTATTTATTTCTATATAAAAACTTATTAATGTAATTTTAAGTTATGCTCCAAACCCTTCCAAATTCTTTATTCATTCAAAATGATTTGAAAATCACAAACAGTGTCTTTCATTAGAAATATGGTAACAATTTTTTTTTTTTTTTGTAATATATATATATATATTTTTTTCCCCGTTTTTTAGGTTTTTTTCTATCTACATATATTAATTTAATTTTGGCAGGATATATTTCTGCTGCAATACTAGCAAAATAAATACAGTAAGAATGTTTGGAAAGCTGAACAAATTAAAAATAAACAATCTATCTTCTTATATTTTCATTAGATTTCTATATTATTCCTTTTCATCATCCATCTAACACTATGATTTCATATCAGCCATGTTGATTATCTAAGTCTAATAGTTTATTTAAACCTGACAGAAAATATAATTTCTCTTCTCTGACAATGTCAAACTCCATTAAACAATGAATGGAAACTGATACTCTGGTAGAATTGACTAGAGACAGTTTTTTTGCAGTTGTTTTTAGCATTCCACTAACTTAACTTCTGCTTTGTTTCACATACGTATCTACATACACATAAGCTTTATTCACGTTTCTTAATTTTCACACTACACTGAAGAAAGTGTATCATCTGATATTGTAGAAAGAACTTCAGTTTCATATACCTATAGAAGGATGGATCGAGCATTTAAGAGAAAAGGGGAGAAAAAGAGAAAATGAGTTAGAGCCATCATTTTTATGTCCGACCTCCCATACTTGCTTGCACAGACTGGACAAAGGCCAGAGCTTATACCAGCATTGTGATGTGATGTTAAGTGATATTAAGAGACTTCTGGTCCATTGCAAGGCTATTTCCCAACTGTTGCTGATACTCCTTTTCAGCTCACTAAACTGGAGCATCGTGAAATAAAAGGCCTTGCTCAAGGAAACAATTCCTCACCCAGTCTGAGAATCAAACATGATTTTATTATCAAAAGCCTAACCACAACAAGACATAACGATATCAACAATAAAGTATTTGAGAAAATATTTTAAATAAAAAGATGAACAGGTGAAAGATCTTTTAGGTAAAAGGTAAATGCTGTTATTTATTAAAAGATGAACAGATAGATGGGTGATTCAGTATAATTCATTAAAGGTTGAAAGATGATATAAATATTATTCATTTTAAACATGCTATAATATATGTTGATAAATATTTCAGTCTCACAAGTAAAGAATAATTCAGTCAAAAGAATAAGCAAAAAGTGTTTTCTCAACTCCACTATACGTTATAACAAAATTAATCCTTTTATGATCATATTTCTCATGGAAACTATGAGTTCCAAATAATTTTGAATACAATCAAGAATTTGAAGGAATTTAATACAGAGTCTGATGATTTCTTTATCAATTTCCATGCATTCTTTTGGCTATCAGTGGACTTGGAATTGTCAAAGGAATTGAGGACAATATTGATTCTTTTGTCTTCTTCCTCTCAATACACTTTTTGTAGACATTGTTGATTTGTTTCTATTTCTGTAACCTTAGAGTGTAAGACATTGGAGTGAGCTGCAGTTACAGAGTGCAGTTCTGAAGACAAGATTTTTTTTTTTTTTTGTGTGGGAGGTGGGGTTATATCTCAGTGCTGATTTATTGGATCATGTGAGATGGAAAGGTTTTATCATGTCACCACAAAGAAGTAGATTGAATGTAGTAGTATTCAGTAGTAATACAGAGCTGTAATATTTATAAGGATGAATAAGCTGAAGCCTAGGGTCGCTGCTGCAGGAACTAGGTACCCCACAGGAATTAAAGGCTTTACAGAAACTAGGGGTCTATCAATTTTCTTTTATTGAAGCACTATACCTGAAAGCCCAAATAATGTAACTAATTTTCTGATAATTAGGCTGGTGCTTGGAATATAACTTAATAAAGATTCCTACATAAAATTATGATGGAAGTAGTTTCTGATAAATAAAAACACTTTAAAACTTTATCTTATATTCTAGAACTAGAGGGTGCTTTGGGACGATTTGGTATCAAATGAGTTAATATAAAAAGAAAATAAATAAATCTAAAAACAAAATTTCCAAATTTAGAAACATTTAACTGAATAAATATAAATAGTGTTCGAAAATTCTAGATTTAATCTGTTAAGTTAATTATACGCCAGTCTTAAACAGAATAATGTTTTTAATTAGATATAGGAGTTGTAATTAGGCATGTAATTTCGACAGTCATGACTTTCTTAAAGACATTTGCCAAGATAAAGATAAATGCTTCAAATGGGAAAATAAAATTTGGGTTACAGACTGAGTTTGTCTAGTAGTTACTACTTACTCCATGGTTCTTGCTACAACAACAACAATATCAACAATATTATTATTATAATCATTATTATTATTTATTTATATATTTATTTACTTTTTGGCATATAGATAAAAGGAAGTAAAAACACGAACTCCAAACAGAAAATAGAGAAAGGGGTCTATTAATTGTAAACATACATTACTTTATAATTCAAAAGATAGTATATATATATGTATGCGTGTGTATTTATATGTGTGTGTGTGTTTGTATATATATTTATATATATATATATATATATATATATATATACACACACACACACATATATGTATGTATTCATGTGTGTCTATATATATTCACACACACAAGCAAAATAAATATACAAAATTCAGTTGCAAAAATAAAAATATAAATAAGGGTAAAAATATAGGGTAGCCATACCTACCATCACATTCTAGTGTTTTCTCCCTACTCCAGTTTCTAAGCAAAACAAGAGAGATGGCTCATTCATCCACATCATAGATTTTAGATAGAATTTGAAGAAGAGGGTGAAGATTTTGTTTGAGATGAAAACTCTAGCTACTATTCAGTACTTTTAGTCTTTTTAATGCAGTAGATTTAACCATAGTCAACAAATAGTGGAAACTTTACTTTCCTTTGAATTATCATTTCTTTAATTTTTTTTTTCACTGTTTGCTGACTATGGCAAAATCAATTCTATTAAAAAAAATAATGGAATGGAAACTGATCGTCAGATAGGACTAAAGAAACAATATTTTCATTGCTGATAGTATCTTCTTGCTGTAACTTTTGGCAAAATGAGCAATGCAAAATAAAGTATTTAGCTCAAGAATACAAAGCACTGCCTGGTCCAAGAATTGAACCGACAACTTTACAATTGTGAGCTAAATACACTAATCATTAAGCCACTCAGAGTATTGAAATAAAAAAAAAACAACTATTAATAAAGTTTATAAGATAAAACATGTTTCATGTACCATGAGAAAAGGTGAGTTCTACTGTTACAGTTAGAGTACCTTACCTGATCTGTTAACCAAAAGGTGAGTTCTACTGTTACAGTTAGAGTACCTTACCTGATCAGTTAACCAAAAGGTGAGTTCTACTGTTACAGTTAGAGTACCTTACCTGATCAGTTAACCAAAAGGTGAGTTCTACTGTTACAGTTAGAGTACCTTACCTGATCAGTTAACCAAAAGGTGAGTTCTACTGTTACAGTTAGAGTACCTTACCTGATCTGTTAACCAAAAGGTGAGTTCTACTGTTACAGTTAGAGTACCTTACCTGATCTGTTAACCAAAAGGTGAGTTCTACTGTTACAGTTAGAGTACCTTACCTGATCAGTTAACCAAAAGGTGAGTTCTACTGTTACAGTTAGAGTACCTTACCTGATCAGTTAACCAAAAGGTGAGTTCTACTGTTACAGTTAGAGTACCTTACCTGATCAGTTAACCAAAAGGTGAGTTCTACTGTTACAGTTAGAGTACCTTACCTGATCTGTTAACCAAAAGGTGAGTTCTACTGTTACAGTTAGAGTACCTTACCTGATCAGTTAACCAAAAGGTGAGTTCTACTGTTACAGTTAGAGTACCTTACCTGATCAGTTAACCAAAAGGTGAGTTCTACTGTTACAGTTAGAGTACCTTACCTGATCAGTTAACCAAAAGGTGAGTTCTACTGTTACAGTTAGAGTACCTTACCTGATCTGTTAACCAAAAGGTGAGTTCTACTGTTACAGTTAGAGTACCTTACCTGATCTGTTAACCAAAAGGTGAGTTCTACTGTTACAGTTAGAGTACCTTACCTGATCAGTTAACCAAAAGGTGAGTTCTACTGTTACAGTTAGAGTACCTTACCTGATCTGTTAACCAAAAGGTGAGTTCTACTGTTACAGTTAGAGTACCTTACCTGATCAGTTAACCAAAAGGTGAGTTCTACTGTTACAGTTAGAGTACCTTACCTGATCTGTTAACCAAAAGGTGAGTTCTACTGTTACAGTTAGAGTACCTTACCTGATCAGTTAACCAAAAGGTGAGTTCTACTGTTACAGTTAGAGTACCTTACCTGATCTGTTAACCAAAAGGTGAGTTCTACTGTTACAGTTAGAGTACCTTACCTGATCTGTTAACCAAAAGAAAATGTGAGATAATCCTCCTAATAGACTTGTCAAAAAACTCTGGTGAGTTAATGTACAAACCTATGTAGAGAACAGCTTCATATCGGTAGAGGGTCCGACACCATGCTTTGATGCATAGAGTTACGGCCCTTGCCATTCTGAGTTCAAATCCCGCCGAAGTTAACTTTGCCTTTCATCCTTACGGGGTCGATAAAATAAAGTACCAGTAATACATTGGGATAATTGCTGGCCTTGTGCCAAAAGTAGAAACAATTATTACATTTATAGAATATGGTCGATTAGCAGTGGACAAATGCTTTGCAGTATTTGTTCTGGCTTTTTACATTCTGAATTGAAATTCCACTATGGTAAACTTTGCCTTTCCTCCTTCTAAGGTCGATAAAATAAAGTACTAATAAAGCACTGAGGCCAATATAATCAACTTTCCCTTCTTCACCAAATTACAGGCTTTTGCCTAAAGTAGACATTATTATAAATAAGTGAGTGGCCTACTCTAAGCATGCACCTATAGATTGGAGAGAACAGAGAAGGGGCACTTTTCTAAGGTGCTCATGGTGATTAGGATGAACTTGAATCTGTGGGGTTCCTAAATTATCCCTAGGGGCTGCTCCCCCTTATTGGAGAATTCTGTTGTTATTAATTTATTACCTGTAACTTTGTTCCCGTCCTACCCTTGCAAGCAGGGAAAAACGGACATAACATGATGATGATGATGATGATGATTTTCTGTTTACTTGTTTTATGTAAATCCCCACTGTCCCTGTTTATTTGTATTGTTCTTTGTTTTGGCCCTAGTGGCCAATAAAAAATCCTCATTACATTCACATCTTATGTATCAACAAATCATACAGCCATGTCTGTAGAACTTCACACAAGTTGGAAACACTTTTAAATAGCTCTGACAGACTATGTTCAGAAAGTATTCAACCTGAAATGAAAGGAATTCCTTATGTCTCACACATAACTTAACCCTTTTGATACCAAACTGCATGAAACCCCACAAGCCTTTATGATACAAGGATGTTTGTTTCAAAGTGTTTATATTTATATTTCAATCTCCCATTATAATTCTATGAAAAAACAGTTAGGTTATGGTCCAAATACCAGCTCAATAAATGACAAAAATAGTTATATTACTAAATCCCAACAAATTTTTGAATATTTTCAAAATTAATTGAAAATCATAGATAGTGTCTTTTACTAAAATATGGTAATAAAAAAGTTAAGTTTGTTGGTCTCATTTTTGTCCAAAGAATATGACACCAGAAAAGGAGTGTAGGACTAAGAATGAGAAAATTAGATGATTTGTCTTTCAAGGAAATTGTTCTTCTTACTATTGTGATGTATATATATTTTTAGTTTGTTTTTGTGGTTATTGTGGAACCACTGTGGTAGTGAAGATTTATCAAACAGAAGAAGTAGGAAATCAGTGGATGAGTGTAGCAGTACCTTCTTTTAAAATTAGTTGAAGTATATATGCCTGGTATGAAGGTGTATTTTCTGCCATTCATATTTTAAACAGTACTATTATTATCCTATTTTCTTTCTTGAGACAGAACACTATAATCTCTGGCTTCATGCAGGAAGTATTTAAATTTTCCAGCCTATTCTTTAAACGTTTATCCATTAATGTTGTGTGGGCAATGTTGTGTGAAATAGAAAGATAATAAGAAACTTTTCCCATGATATAAAAATGCTAAATTACTAGGTCTTTTAGGGAGCTTTGATGGTCACTTGACCTGCTTTAAATACTAGCTAAATCTCCCTCAAATCATAACTGCCATTTTAACCTTTTTGTTACCATGTGTTTCAAAAATTTGGAGAAATTTTATAAAATAAGCTAATATTTTAATATCATTAAGCTGCTGTTATTAACATAAAACATTCAAGCATAAAATCACAATAAGAGGTGTCCTAACATTCAATTTACCCTGTAAGATGGCAGTGGTGGTGCCTTGACAAACACCACACCATTTGCACTGTAAGGCAGTATTGCTGCTGTCATGACAAAAAGCATCTGATCCACCCAGTATTGTGGTAATGAAGGAGTCACAATAACATGCTCCCAGTATATGCTGTAAAGTAGTTGTAGCCATAGAAACCAAGCCCAAAACAGAGTGTACAAGCAAAATATGGTCACTTGACTCATCTAGCCTCCATGTGACAGCCTGGCTAACCTATGCAAGCATGGAAAATAGATGTTAAATGTTGATCATGGGGATCACTATGAACACTTTACAACAGACAGTTTTGTATCACAAAACCAGCAGCAGCTCCAGGCAGGTTGATATCTAAAGGGTTAAAAATTGATAGATCATGCCCTACGTTCCCCTAAAAAACACAGAATAGTCATGACTGTTATGCTTTTCTTCATGAGTCTGCTCCATTTATGTTGACTTGGTACTAAACAACAACAGCAGTTACAAAATCAACAACAGCCTTTATGATTTTTTACCTCGCATTGTCATTTATTTTTTTGTCAAATGTCAGGATTTATGCAATATTTTCCTTATGTTACATCAACAACAGTAACTATCACATACTATGTTTTCTCTGTAATATTGGTTTAGCCTTCACATTTGTAGAGCCATCTGGTTCTTATACTGATAGAATAATAATTCTTCATTCTGTTATACTCATCTGTTCAGCTTCACAAGCCAGAAACAATGATGATAACATCCTAAACAATATTCTGTAATAATTCATTTCAGATTTTGAAACACACAATCACCAATTTCTGATTTTGGAGTAATATATTTTATGGTGGCTGCCAACTCGTTTTCGAGTACGGCCACTACTTTATATCCATGTAGGAGAACCCCTACCGATGCGCTGAATGAGTGTGACGTTTTAGTCCAGCCAGCGACTTGAAAACTCTGGTACAAACACTACACTTGTGACAATTATTGATACATAGTGCTGGGCCCATGGTACCATGTGACGACAAGTGCAGAGAGATCTCCAGATATAAAGCAATGCCTGTGCCGTGAAGATTTTATAGTGAGCAAAGGCACTGCACAAAGCCAGTCCCACTCTCTTAACCAAGATGATATTTACCATCAGGGTTGCAGGTGTTATATCAGAGTTTTCCTTCTCCTAGAATTCTGCTTTGACAAAGGCTAAGGGGTCATCTCTCCTGGTGATTTTGGATGGCCATTGACTCTTAAGAGCTCTTTTGCCCTTTGGCAGGTTTTGATTTTAGTCCTGCAGGATGTCCAAAGTCACCCTCCTCACCAAGAAACCTTGGTGGGGTTGCCAGTTTAGTCGCCAACGACCTGACCATGAAATAGGTTGTACTGGGATACATGTTACCAGTAGCACCAACTGGTGACCTGACATGAATATATTTTATACATACATACATACATGCATATAAATTCATGTATACACATATGTATGTACATATGTATACATATTTTTATATATATAAATATATATAAGCACCTGGTCCACCCTGTAACATGATCATGCTAGTGCCACAATAAAAAGTACCCAGCCCATGCTGTAAATGTGATTGGCATTAGGAAAGGCATCCAGCCATAGAAACCAAGCTAAAAAAGTTGTGTGAGCAAGATATGGTCTCCAGATCTGACTTGTTTCACAACAGGACAAATCATCTAGCATATGCTAGTGTGGAATAATAGAAATTAAATGGTGATGATGTTGATATCTATCTATCTATATATATATATATATATATATATAATATATATATATATATATATGGGGAGGGGGGGTGATATCTATTTATCTATCTATATATATATATGTGTGTGTGCGCGTGCGTATTCGTATATATATATATGACTATCCAGGCAAACTTGAACTGTTAAGGTATCATTCCTGGATATGTCAATATTTATAAAACAAACTTTGTATTTTATCTGATGAGAGTATACCAAAGTTTTGGTACCCTTGAAATATATATAATAGAATAAATATGGTTTTATAAATATAGTTTCCATTTATTAATATCATTGATATATATCATCATCATCATCATCATCATCGTTTAACGTCCATATATATATATATATATATATTAGAAAGAACATCTATGAGAATTTAAAGAAAAGACTTACTTATATATGCCCCATTAAACCTTGCTAGCAAGGAAAATAGATGTTAAATGATGACGATGATATATATATATATATATATATATATATATATGTATATATAAGTCAATATATTTCCTTTTCAATTTTCATATATGGTCTCTCTCTATTATCATTCTTCAGAACATCTGTTGAATCACTGTTGTTGTCTAGATCAGGTACATGGACCCTTACACAAGCAGTTGAGAAAAACTAGATGCTTAGGGTTATACAAACATAAACTAGTGTCAACATATTACGGAAACTTGCCCAAGATAAGAACTACAATTACTCAAAGACGGTTACGATTTGCAGGACATTGCTGGAGAAGTAAGCAGGACATTATACACAAGCTACTATTGTGGGAACCAAACATGGGAGATGCAGTAGAAGAAGATCTACTCGAACCTTCATCGGTCAACTCTCAAGTGATACAAGCCTCAGTGGGGAACAGTTGACAGGAGCAATGGAAAATAATGAATTGTGGAGAGACTTTGTCAGAAATGTTCGACTGTGGTAGCAATGAAGATGATGATCTGTACCACTTTTTCATATACAAATGTTGTTTTTTTTGCTATTTCTATTTTCTGTCAAAGAATTACTATGTTGAATTCTTTATCAGTTTATGTATCTACAACACAATATACAATGGAATATTACTTATGTCAAGGCAGCAAGATAAGTTGTCAATGGGGAGTGGTTAATGCCATTATGTCTGTTCATGTGACTATTCTTTTACTGGCTTCAATTACTAGACTGCGGTCATGCTGGAGCACTACCTTGAAGGGTCGACCCCAGTACTCATTTTGTTTTTGTCAATCCTGCTACTCATTTTATCAATCTCTAGATATACACAAACAGTAAATGTTATCTATCCATCCATCCAGCAGATATATGCGAGCATGGAAAATAAATGTTAAATGATGATGACGGTGATGATAATACAACAGGTATATGCTTACTAAATTTCACTGACAAGGTACTGGTCAACCCAGGGTTATATAGCAAAAAATACTTGTTTAAGGTGCCATGCAGGGGGAACTGAACCTGAACCCACGTGGTTGTGAAGTGAACTCCTTAACCACACAGCCATATCTCTGCCTATTATTAACCAACTTCTGGTTTCCTCATTAAAACTATATTTTGAGAGACAAACAAACGATAAACTTGACAGACAATATCAAAAATATTTCTACATACTAGATGAGCTGAGACAGATTGAAAAACAAGATTCATTGCATTGCAAGCTTGTCTAACACACTAGCATCGAATGAAAAACGTTAAAAAAATGCTCCTAATAGATATTTAGATAAGGCAAGAAAGACAAAGAGGATTTAGCTATTTTCAATGCACATGCACACATATATACAGCAAGCTAATGAAAGATTTTGTATATGATTGCTTGATTTGCTTGAAATAGCAACCAAATCTTTCTTGTATCACAATCCAACCATCTTAAAAAATATGAAGGATACATTAGATAATATAATGCTTGCTATACCCTACGCATCCCCATCACACACAAAATGATTGTAGGGCTATGGGTAAAATGTCTTTGATTATAGGTCTGCTAAATTTGAGTTGATCAAACAACGATAACAAAACAAGCAGCCACCACCACAAAAACAACAACATACACATATATCTCTAAAGCAAGGGATTCAAATTCAAGGATATGATTCAATCAATGGAACTGCTTGCTCAGGAAATTATCGTGTAAGCAGCTAAGCATTCCAAAAATATCTACACCTTTAACGTAATTCTCAGGGAGATTCAGCATGACATAATGTGTAACAAGGCTTGCCTCTTGAATTATAGATACATCTTAACTTTTTCCAGCTGAGTTGAAAAGCATTTTGCTTAAGGACACAATGTGTTGGCTGGTTCGGGAAACGAACTGATGACCTTACAATTCTAGCAACTAACCAAATGCCTTCACAATACTTGTGTACAAAGGGCAATATAGCATGATAGTGAAACATGGGTGCTGAATATGCAGGATATGTAAAGGCTGGAACAAATGAGGCAAGCATGCTCTGTTGGATGTTTAATACAGTTTACATGAATGACTGAGCACAAGTGTGGTGAACATAAAGCTAGGCATCAAAGTTACTCACCATAATATGCAAAAGATAAGATTGCAATAGTATAGACATGTGATAATTATAAACAATGACAATTCAGTGAATAAGCATCAAATAATGCAACTAGAAGGTGTCTTTTGCAGCCTTCCTTTTTCATGGTTTGGACAGATCCTTTTCAATAGTGTCTGTCTTTTAGTGAGGGTTTATATTAGGATACAGGCCTTAAAAAGGAGATGAAGAAGGACCACAGTAAGTGGAGAGATGCTGATGTATGTATGTATATATGTATGTGAGTGTGTGTAAAAATATATATGTACTGTATATCTACACACATTTATTTATAGCCAGTAATATTTAAGTCATCCCTTCTTTATTTGACAAGTTTTCAATTCTTCAGCAGAGTTCATTAAATTAGTTGTTGAAATGCTGAGAAGTAAAATTCCAAACAAAAGAGTTTATGTTAAGAGAAGAAAAATCAAACTTCAGCATAAAAAAGGAACTAAATGAGAAAATAACATCCATTCGTTATTCCTTTTAAAGTTTTCTGGGTTATCATGATCAATTAAGTTTCAGGCATTATTTTGGACCTCACACCTCACATGTACATCACAGAGAATTTCATTTGTTTGTTTGTTTGTTTGTTTTCCATTCAGATGGCAATAATTTCAATTCCTTCAAAATCTAATTAAGTAAAATACAAGCCTCTATGTGAAATCTGGTTGTTATTATATGATTTATGAAAGATGAAAAAATTACCATATTTCTTACATCAGACCATTTTGAATTCCATTATCATCATCTTAACACACACATTTTTCATGTAGGCATCTGTTGAGTTAAACTTCAGAATGGTTAGCAACAAAAGAAATTATGATATGTGTGAAGATTAGGGATTCTATTAAATAGTGTAAAAGTATGGTTTGCATGCGGGAGTGAAGTGGTAGCAAACAGGATTGAGGTCAGACAGGAAGTTATGTATGATAGATAAGCAATATAGAAAGAAAGCCATAATAGTCTTCTTTTCTTACTACATCTTCCTCTTTTTTATGAGTGTAGTCATCCTCATTTTCTAAATGTTGGAAATCCTAATATTCTATGATCATAAGTACGCCAGTCATAATTATGGCAGAAGGGTGGGGCCAGGAAAAATTGTTGAAAAAAAGGAATCCACCAGAAGAAGGGAGTAGTTATAAAAGCCAAAACTAGCTATCTTCAATTTGGTATTCCTACCCTTGCCTACAATCATGAATTTTACAAGCAGCCAGCATGGAGTTTCTCTGAAGTGTCTTTGAAGTAATGTTACTCGATACAATGCATAGCTCTGAGATCATGGAGTCACTCCAGGTGAAGCTGCTACTTCTCCACATCAAGAGATCACAGCTCTGTGAGGAGGAGGAGGAGGAGTAAGAGGGAGGGGGAGTATCATAAGTTGTTGAATCAAGACTATGCCTGGGATACAGACTGTTTTCCTGTTGCAAATAAAGGACTTTCTGCTAGTCTACTTTTGTTTAATTCTTTAAAGCAATTATTTACTAGTTTTAAATTATTAGTTATTAGGAACCTTTATGTCTTGATAAATATGGCTTTTATATTAGAATTTGTTGAAATACTATAAAGAAATATACAGGTACTCTTTGAAGTACAAATTATATGAGTTCTGACCACTTGCAGTTATGACTATAACTCTGTGCAAGCATGTACACTTCCCATTGCATCCATCATGCTTTAGCAATTAAATTCAAGTACTTTTTTCATCATCCTGATTTTTCTGCAGTGTAACATGTTCTATAGACTTTGCCCTATCACTGCTCCCACTCTCTCTCATATGATTTCTATCTATCTTTCCACTATAAGAAAATGTTTAATGATAACACTATCCTATGCCTTTCTTCTTTTGCACTCTCACTAACCTATAACATGTAGGATAAAAACATTAAAGTAATTAAAAGAAACAAGCTAGTTTATTTTATATCTACCTTGACCTGCAAGACCTACAAACATGTTCAATCTAAATTGCCTCCAAAAATGTTTGTCAACACTTGTTATAAAACACTATCTGTAAAATGAACTAATGTGTTTTATATTATCATAAATTGTTTTGTTAAGGTCCAACCCATGCAAATATGTAAAAATAGTAATGCTTACAGTTCATATTAGTAATGCTTATAGTTCATATTAGTAATGCTTATAGTTCATATTAGTAATTGTTTCTACTTTAGGCACAAGGCCAGCAATTACCAGTGCATTACTGGTACTTTATTTTATCGACCCCGTAAGGATGAAAGGCAAAGTCAACCTCGGCGGGATTTGAACTCAGATGGTAAAGGGACGTAACTATGCTGGAAAGCATGGCGTCCGACCCTCTACCGATACTGCCAATCCACCGCCCTTAGTTCATATTAGTAATGCTTATAGTTCATATTAGTAATGCTTATAGTTCATATTAGTAATGCTTATAGTTCATATTAGTAATGCTTATAGTTCATATTAGTAATGCTTATAGTTCATGGTAGTAATGCTTATAGTTCATATTAGTAATGCTTATAGTTCATATTAGTAATGCTTATAGTTCATATTAGTAATGCTTATAGTTCATATTAGTAATGCTTATAGTTCATATTAGTAATGCTTATAGTTCATATTAGTAATGCTTATAGTTCATATTAGTAATGCTTTTAGTTCATGGTAGTAATGCTTATAGTTCATATTAGTAATGCTTATAGTTCATATTAGTAATGCTTTTAGTTCATGGTAGTAATGCTTATAGTTCATATTAGTAATGCTTATAGTTCATATTAGTAATGCTTTTAGTTCATGGTAGTAATGCTTATAGTTCATATTAGTAATGCTTATAGTTCATATTAGTAATGCTTTTAGTTCATGGTAGTAATGCTTATAGTTCATATTAGTAATGCTTATAGTTCATATTAGTAATGCTTTTAGTTCATGGTAGTAATGCTTATAGTTCATATTAGTAATGCTTATAGTTCATGGTAGTAATGCTTATAGTTCATATTAGTAATGCTTATAGTTCATGGTAGTAATGCTTATAGTTCATGGTAGTAATGCTTATAGTTCATATTAGTAATGCTTATAGTTCATATTAATAATGCTTATAGTTCATGGTAGTAATGCTTATAGTTCATGGTAGTAATGCTTATAGTTCATGGTAGTAATGCTTATAGTTCATGGTAGTAATGCTTATAGTTCATGGTAGTAATGCTTATAGTTCATATTAGTAATGCTTTTAGTTCATATTAGTAATGCTTATAGTTCATGGTAGTAATGCTTATAGTTCATGGTTGTAATGCTTATAGTTCATATTAGTAATGCTTTTAGTTCATATTAGTAATGCTTATAGTTCATGGTAGTAATGATTATAGTTCATGGTAGTAATGCTTATAGTTCATGGTAGTAATGCTTTTAGTTCATGATAGTAATGCTTATAGTTCATATTAGTAATGCTTATAGTTCATGGTAGTAATGCTTATAGTTCATGGTAGTAATGCTTATAGTTCATGGTAGTAATGCTTATAGTTCATGGTAGTAATGTTTATAGTTCATATTAGTAATGCTTATAGTTCATATTAGTAATGCTTTTAGTTCATGGTAGTAATGCTTTTAGTTCATGGTAGTAATGCTTATAGTTCATGGTAGTAATGCTTATAGTTCATGGTAGTAATGCGTATAGTTCATATTAGTAATGCTTATAGTTCATGGTAGTAATACTTATAGTTCATGGTAGTAATGCTTACAGTTCATGGTAGTAATACTTATAGTTCATGGTAGTAATGCTCATAGTTCATGGTAGTAATGCTTTTAGTTCATATTAGTAATGCTTATAGTTCATATTAGTAATGCTTATAGTTCATATTAGTAATGCTTATAGTTCATATTAGTAATGATTATAGTTCATGGTAGTAATGCTTTTAGTTCATATTAGTAATGCTTATAGTTCATATTAGTAATGCTTATAGTTCATGGTAGTAATGCTTATAGTTCATATTAGTAATGCTTTTAGTTCATATTAGTAATGCTTTTAGTTCATATTATAATGCTTATAGTTCATATTAGTAATGCTTATAGTTCATGGTAGTAATGCTTATAGTTCATATTAGTAATGCTTATAGTTCATGGTAGTAATGCTTTTAGTTCATATTAGTAATGCTTTAGTTCATATTAGTAATGCTTATAGTTCATGGTAGTAATGCTTATAGTTCATGGTAGTAATGCTTATAGTTCATGGTAGTAATGCTTATAGTTCATATTAGTAATGCTTTTAGTTCATATTAGTAATGCTTATAGTTCATGGTAGTAATGCTTATAGTTCATATTAGTAATGCTTATTGTTCATGGTAGTAATGCTTATAGTTCATATTAGTAATGCTTATAGTTCATGGTAGTAATGCTTATAGTTCATATTAGTAATGCTTATAGTTCATGGTAGTAATGCTTATAGTTCATATTAATAATGCTTATAGTTCATGGTAGTAATGCTTATAGTTCATATTAGTAATGCTTATAGTTCATGTTAGTAATACTTATAGTTCATGGTAGTAATGCTTATAGTTCATGGTAGTAATGCGTATAGTTCATATTAGTAATGCTTATAGTTCATGGTAGTAATACTTATAGTTCATGGTAGTAATGCTTATAGTTCATGGTAGTAATACTTATAGTTCATGGTAGTAATGCTCATAGTTCATGGTAGTAATGCTTTTAGTTCATATTAGTAATGCTTATAGTTCATATTAGTAATGCTTATAGTTCATATTAGTAATGCTTATAGTTCATATTAGTAATGCTTATAGTTCATGGTAGTAATGCTTTTAGTTCATATTAGTAATGCTTATAGTTCATATTAGTAATGCTTATAGTTCATGGTAGTAATGCTTATAGTTCATATTAGTAATGCTTTTAGTTCATATTAGTAATGCTTTTAGTTCATATTATAATGCTTATAGTTCATATTAGTAATGCTTATAGTTCATGGTAGTAATGCTTATAGTTCATATTAGTAATGCTTATAGTTCATGGTAGTAATGCTTTTAGTTCATATTAGTAATGCTTTAGTTCATATTAGTAATGCTTATAGTTCATGGTAGTAATGCTTATAGTTCATGGTAGTAATGCTTATAGTTCATGGTAGTAATGCTTATAGTTCATATTAGTAATGCTTATAGTTCATATTAGTAATGCTTATAGTTCATATTAGTAATGCTTATAGTTCATATTAGTAATGCTTATAGTTCATATTAGTAATGCTTATAGTTTATATTAGTAATGCTTATAGTTCATATTAGTAATACTTATAGTTCATATTAGTAATGCTTATAGTTTATATTAGTAATGCTTATAGTTCATGGTAGTAATGCTTTTAGTTCATGGTAGTAATGCTTATAGTTCATATTAGTAATGCTTATAGTTCATGGTATTAATGCTTTTAGTTCATATTAGTAATGCTTATAGTTCATATTAGTAATGCTTATAGTTCATATTAGTAATGCTTAGAGTTCATGGTAGTAATGCTTATAGTTCATATTATAATGCTTATAGTTCATATTAGTAATGCTTATAGTTCATGGTAGTAATGCTTATAGTTCATGGTAGTAATGCTTATAGTTCATATTAGTAATGCTTATAGTTCATATTAGTAATGCTTATAGTTCATATTAGTAATGCTTTTAGTTCATGGTAGTAATGCTTATAGTTCATATTAGTAATGCTTTTAGTTCATGGTAGTAATGCTTATAGTTCATGGTAGTAATGCTTATAGTTCATATTAGTAATGCTTTTAGTTCATGGTAGTAATGCTTATAGTTCATGGTAGTAATGCTTATAGTTCATATTAGTAATGCTTTTAGTTCATGGTAGTAATGCTTATAGTTCATGGTAGTAATGCTTATAGTTCATATTAGTAATGCTTATAGTTCATATTAGTAATGCTTATAGTTCATGGTAGTAATGCTTATAGTTCATATTAGTAATGCTTATAGTTCATATTAGTAATGCTTTTAGTTCATGGTAGTAATGCTTTTAGTTCATATTAGTAATGCTTTTAGTTCATGGTAGTAATGCCAATAGTTCATGGTAGTAATGCTTATAGTTCATATTAGTAATGCTTTTAGTTCATGGTAGTAATGCTTATAGTTCATGGTAGTAATGCTTATAGTTCATATTAGTAATGCTTATAGTTCATATTAGTAATGCTTATAGTTCATGGTAGTAATGCTTATAGTTCATATTAGTAATGTTTATAGTTCATATTAGTGATGCTTATAGTTCATGGTAGTAATACTTATAGTTCATATTAGTAATGCTTATAGTTCATATTAGTAATGCTTTTAGTTCATGGTAGTAATGCTTATAGTTCATATTAGTAATGCTTATAGTTCATGGTAATAATGCTTATAGTTCATATTAGTAATGCTTATAGTTCATATTAGTAATGCTTATAGTTCATGGTAGTAATGCTTATAGTTCATGGTAGTAATGCTTATAGTTCATGGTAATAATGCTTATAGTTCATATTAGTAATGCTTATAGTTCATATTAGTGATGCTTATAGTTCATGGTAGTAATGCTTATAGTTCATATTAGTAATGCTTATAGTTCATATTAATAATGCTTATAGTTCATGGTAGCAATGCTTATAGTTCATGGTAGTAATGCTTATAGTTCATGGTAGTAATGCTTATAGTTCATGGTAGTAATGCTTATAGTTCATATTAGTAATGCTTTTAGTTCATATTAGTAATGCTTATAGTTCATGGTAGTAATGCTTATAGTTCATGGTAGTAATGCTTATAGTTCATATTAGTAATGCTTTTAGTTCATATTAGTAATGCTTATAGTTCATGGTAGTAATGCTTATAGTTCATGGTAGTAATGCTTATAGTTCATATTAGTAATGCTTATAGTTCATGGTAGTAATGCTTTTAGTTCATGATAGTAATGCTTATAGTTCATATTAGTAATGCTTATAGTTCATGGTAGTAATGCTTATAGTTCATGGTAGTAATGCTTATAGTTCATGGTAGTAATGTTTATAGTTCATATTAGTAATGCTTATAGTTCATATTAGTAATGCTTTTAGTTCATGGTAGTAATGCTTTTAGTTCATGGTAGTAATGCTTATAGTTCATGGTAGTAATGCTTATAGTTCATATTAGTAATGCTTATAGTTCATGGTAGTAATGCTTATAGTTCATATTAGTAATGCTTATAGTTCATGGTAGTAATGCTTATAGTTCATATTAATAATGCTTATAGTTCATGGTAGTAATGCTTATAGTTCATATTAGTAATGCTTATAGTTCATGTTAGTAATACTTATAGTTCATGGTAGTAATGCTTATAGTTCATGGTAGTAATGCGTATAGTTCATATTAGTAATGCTTATAGTTCATGGTAGTAATACTTATAGTTCATGGTAGTAATGCTTATAGTTCATGGTAGTAATACTTATAGTTCATGGTAGTAATGCTCATAGTTCATGGTAGTAATGCTTTTAGTTCATATTAGTAATGCTTATAGTTCATATTAGTAATGCTTATAGTTCATATTAGTAATGCTTATAGTTCATATTAGTAATGCTTATAGTTCATGGTAGTAATGCTTTTAGTTCATATTAGTAATGCTTATAGTTCATATTAGTAATGCTTATAGTTCATGGTAGTAATGCTTATAGTTCATATTAGTAATGCTTTTAGTTCATATTAGTAATGCTTTTAGTTCATATTATAATGCTTATAGTTCATATTAGTAATGCTTATAGTTCATGGTAGTAATGCTTATAGTTCATATTAGTAATGCTTATAGTTCATGGTAGTAATGCTTTTAGTTCATATTAGTAATGCTTTAGTTCATATTAGTAATGCTTATAGTTCATGGTAGTAATGCTTATAGTTCATGGTAGTAATGCTTATAGTTCATGGTAGTAATGCTTATAGTTCATATTAGTAATGCTTATAGTTCATATTAGTAATGCTTATAGTTCATATTAGTAATGCTTATAGTTCATATTAGTAATGCTTATAGTTCATATTAGTAATGCTTATAGTTTATATTAGTAATGCTTATAGTTCATATTAGTAATACTTATAGTTCATATTAGTAATGCTTATAGTTTATATTAGTAATGCTTATAGTTCATGGTAGTAATGCTTTTAGTTCATGGTAGTAATGCTTATAGTTCATATTAGTAATGCTTATAGTTCATGGTATTAATGCTTTTAGTTCATATTAGTAATGCTTATAGTTCATATTAGTAATGCTTATAGTTCATATTAGTAATGCTTAGAGTTCATGGTAGTAATGCTTATAGTTCATATTATAATGCTTATAGTTCATATTAGTAATGCTTATAGTTCATGGTAGTAATGCTTATAGTTCATGGTAGTAATGCTTATAGTTCATATTAGTAATGCTTATAGTTCATATTAGTAATGCTTATAGTTCATATTAGTAATGCTTTTAGTTCATGGTAGTAATGCTTATAGTTCATATTAGTAATGCTTTTAGTTCATGGTAGTAATGCTTATAGTTCATGGTAGTAATGCTTATAGTTCATATTAGTAATGCTTTTAGTTCATGGTAGTAATGCTTATAGTTCATGGTAGTAATGCTTATAGTTCATATTAGTAATGCTTTTAGTTCATGGTAGTAATGCTTATAGTTCATGGTAGTAATGCTTATAGTTCATATTAGTAATGCTTATAGTTCATATTAGTAATGCTTATAGTTCATGGTAGTAATGCTTATAGTTCATATTAGTAATGCTTATAGTTCATATTAGTAATGCTTTTAGTTCATGGTAGTAATGCTTTTAGTTCATATTAGTAATGCTTTTAGTTCATGGTAGTAATGCCAATAGTTCATGGTAGTAATGCTTATAGTTCATATTAGTAATGCTTTTAGTTCATGGTAGTAATGCTTATAGTTCATGGTAGTAATGCTTATAGTTCATATTAGTAATGCTTATAGTTCATATTAGTAATGCTTATAGTTCATGGTAGTAATGCTTATAGTTCATATTAGTAATGTTTATAGTTCATATTAGTGATGCTTATAGTTCATGGTAGTAATACTTATAGTTCATATTAGTAATGCTTATAGTTCATATTAGTAATGCTTTTAGTTCATGGTAGTAATGCTTATAGTTCATATTAGTAATGCTTATAGTTCATGGTAATAATGCTTATAGTTCATGGTAGTAATGCTTATAGTTCATATTAGTAATGCTTATAGTTCATATTAATAATGCTTATAGTTCATGGTAGTAATGCTTATAGTTCATGGTAGTAATGCTTATAGTTCATGGTAGTAATGCTTATAGTTCATGGTAGTAATGCTTATAGTTCATATTAGTAATGCTTTTAGTTCATATTAGTAATGCTTATAGTTCATGGTAGTAATGCTTATAGTTCATGGTAGTAATGCTTATAGTTCATATTAGTAATGCTTTTAGTTCATATTAGTAATGCTTATAGTTCATGGTAGTAATGCTTATAGTTCATGGTAGTAATGCTTATAGTTCATGGTAGTAATGCTTTTAGTTCATGATAGTAATGCTTATAGTTCATATTAGTAATGCTTATAGTTCATGGTAGTAATGCTTATAGTTCATGGTAGTAATGCTTATAGTTCATGGTAGTAATGTTTATAGTTCATATTAGTAATGCTTATAGTTCATATTAGTAATGCTTTTAGTTCATGGTAGTAATGCTTTTAGTTCATGGTAGTAATGCTTATAGTTCATGGTAGTAATGCTTATAGTTCATATTAGTAATGCTTATAGTTCATGGTAGTAATGCTTTTAGTTCATAGTAGTAATGCTTTTAGTTCATATTAGTAATGCTTTTAGTTCATATTAGTAATGCTTATAGTTCATGGTAGTAATGCTTATAGTTCATATTAGTAATGCTTTTAGTTCATATTAGTAATGCTTATAGTTCATATTAGTAATGCTTATAGTTCATATTAGTAATGCTTATAGTTCATGGTAGTAATGCTTATAGTTCATATTAGTAATGCTTATAGTTCATGGTAGTAATGCTTATAGTTCATATTAGTAATACTTATAGTTCATGGTAGTAATACTTATAGTTCATGTTAGTAATGCTTTTAGTTCATATTAGTAATGCTTATAGTTCATGGTAGTAATGCTTATAGTTCATATTAGTAATGCTTATAGTTCATGGTAGTAATACTTATAGTTCATGTTAGTAATGCTTTTAGTTCATATTAGTAATGCTTATAGTTCATATTAGTGATGCTTATAGTTCATGGTAGTAATACTTATAGTTCATGGTAGTAATGCTTATAGTTCATGGTAGTAATACTTATAGTTCATATTAGTAATGCTTATAGTTCATATTAGTAATGCTTATAGTTCATGGTAGTAATGCTTATAGTTCATATTAGTAATGCTTTTAGTTCATATTAGTAATGCTTATAGTTCATATTAGTAATGCTTATAGTTCATATTAGTAATGCTTATAGTTCATGGTAGTAATGCTTATAGTTCATATTAGTAATGCGTATAGTTCATGGTAGTAATGCTTATAGTTCATATTAGTAATGCTTTTAGTTCATATTAGTAATGCTTATAGTTCATGGTAATAATGCTTATAGTTCATGGTAGTAATGCTTATAGTTCATATTAGTAATGCTTATAGTTCATGGTAGTAATGCTTATAGTTCATATTAGTAATGCTTATAGTTCATGGTAGTAATGCTTATAGTTCATATTAATAATGCTTATAGTTCATGGTAGTAATGCTTATAGTTCATATTAGTAATGCTTATAGTTCATGTTAGTAATACTTATAGTTCATGGTAGTAATGCTTATAGTTCATGGTAGTAATACTTATAGTTCATGGTAGTAATGCTTATAGTTCATGGTAGTAATACTTATAGTTCATGGTAGTAATGCTCATAGTTCATGGTAGTAATGCTTTTAGTTCATATTAGTAATGCTTATAGTTCATATTAGTAATGCTTATAGTTCATGGTAGTAATGCTTATAGTTCATATTAGTAATGCTTTTAGTTCATATTAGTAATGCTTTTAGTTCATATTATAATGCTTATAGTTCATATTAGTAATGCTTATAGTTCATGGTAGTAATGCTTATAGTTCATATTAGTAATGCTTTTAGTTCATATTAGTAATGCTTTTAGTTCATATTATAATGCTTATAGTTCATATTAGTAATGCTTATAGTTCATGGTAGTAATGCTTATAGTTCATATTAGTAATGCTTATAGTTCATGGTAGTAATGCTTTTAGTTCATATTAGTAATGCTTTAGTTCATATTAGTAATGCTTATAGTTCATGGTAGTAATGCTTATAGTTCATGGTAGTAATGCTTATAGTTCATGGTAGTAATGCTTATAGTTCATATTAGTAATGCTTATAGTTCATATTAGTAATGCTTATAGTTCATATTAGTAATGCTTATAGTTCATATTAGTAATGCTTATAGTTCATATTAGTAATGCTTATAGTTCATATTAGTAATGCTTTTAGTTCATATTAGTAATGCTTATAGTTCATATTAGTAATGCTTATAGTTCATGGTATTAATGCTTTTAGTTCATATTAGTAATGCTTATAGTTCATATTATAATGCTTATAGTTCATATTAGTAATGCTTATAGTTCATGGTAGTAATGCTTATAGTTCATGGTAGTAATGCTTATAGTTCATATTAGTAATGCTTATAGTTAATATTAGTAATGCTTATAGTTCATATTAGTAATGCTTATAGTTCATGGTAGTAATGCTTATAGTTCATATTAGTAATGCTTATAGTTCATATTAGTAATGCTTATAGTTCATATTAGTAATGCTTTTAGTTCATATTAGTAATGCTTTTAGTTCATATTAGTAATGCTTATAGTTCATATTAGTAATGCTTTTAGTTCATATTAGTAATGCTTATAGTTCATATTAGTAATGCTTATAGTTCATATTAGTAATGCTTATAGTTCATGATAGTAATGCTTATAGTTCATATTAGTAATGCTTATAGTTCATGGTAGTAATGCTTATAGTTCATATTAGTAATGCTTATAGTTCATATTAGTAATGCTTTTAGTTCATATTAGTAATGCTTATAGTTCATATTAGTAATGCTTATAGTTCATATTAGTAATGCTTATAGTTCATGGTAGTAATGCTTATAGTTCATATTAGTAATGCTTTTAGTTCATGGTAGTAATGCTTTTAGTTCATATTAGTAATGCTTATAGTTCATGATAGTAATGCTTATAGTTCATGGTAGTAATGCTTATAGTTCATATTAGTAATGCTTTTAGTTCATATTAGTAATGCTTATAGTTCATATTAGTAATGCTTATAGTTCATGGTAGTAATGCTTATAGTTCATGATAGTAATGCTTATAGTTCATGGTAGTAATGCTTATAGTTCATGGTAGTAATGCTTATAGTTCATATTAGTAATGCTTTTAGTTCATGGTAGTAATGCTTTTAGTTCATATTAGTAATGCTTATATTTCATATTAGTAATGCTTATAGTTCATGGTAGTAATGCTTATAGTTCATATTAGTAATGCTTATAGTTCATATTAGTAATGCTTTTAGTTCATGGTAGTAATGCTTATAGTTCATATTAGTAATGCTTTTAGTTCATGATAGTAATGCTTATATAAATACCCAGCCTCAGGTACGTCTTTAAGTTATGTTCATATCAACTGATAACAGTTATTTTGGAAGGGAATCCAATTGTAAACCATGAAGTACTTTATACTAAAATATGGAAGAATAATTTAGAATCTCCAAGTCTAAATTGTCAATATAGCAAAAATGAAAGTACAAATTTAACCACTAACATAACAAAACACAAAATTCCAATGCCAAAACCTATCCAGGGTTGTTACTATTCCCAAACACACTACCTACTACATTCTATGTTTAATTAATCTTAATCTAATTCTGATAGGGAAGGGTTATCTTCCTTGCATTTCTTGACCAGTGTTAGTTATTAAGATAATATGGTCTGTTCCTCTTAATATGGGTGTAATTTTAATAAATTAAAATTTCTTGGTGCACAATATTATTTACTAATTATTAAGGCGTTGGATTGGCAGTATTGGTAGCGGGTCGGACGCCATGCTTTGATGACACATAGAGTTACGGCCCTTACCATTCTGAGTTCAAATCCCACCGAGGTTAACTTTGCTTTTCATCCTTACGGGGTCGATAAAATAAAGTACCAGTAATGCACTGGTATAATTGCTGGCCTTGTGACAAAAGTAGAAACAATTATTTACTAATTATTCTTAACAATAGTGTGAGTCAGTGGCTACAGTAGATATCCAGATAGGCAGTGGACATTAAGGCATAGAAATTGTGATTTATATAAAATCTATTCAAGAAACAATATAAAAGTGAACTAAGAATATAGACATAATTGTTTCTACTTTATACTGTATATTATTATTCCAGCTCCCTCATGCATGAACCTGAACAGCTTTCACAAGCCATCTATATCTAGCTTCCTCGCCCCATCAGAGAACAATATATATATAGGACCTTCAGTTCACAAAATATACAACTCCCTTATCTACTCTCTAATGACAAGCCAGAAAAAGATACCAGTAAATTCACATCAAACTAGTTAACATACACACCACCACTATAGCTGCTACCACTGCTACCCCTATCACTGCCACCACTACACAAGAGAAAGGGAAATAGGAGAGAGAATAAAGAAGGAAAAGAGAAGGGGGAAGGGAGGAAGGAAAGATCTAGTCAACAAAGCATGAATTTCAAGGAGCTGGTAATAGAGACATCCAAAAGAAGGCAATATTTCATTTCAAACATTCTCCATAATTTTCTATGAAGTTCTTAGGGAAAAAAATGACACTAAAAAACTTCCATTTGATGTTATTTGCTAAGTTTGGACTTAAATGAAGCAAAAATTTTACCTTTGTCTTTTTATTTATTTATTTATTTATTTATTTATATTCTGTTCCAATTACACAACTCTGTTACAAGTCTCTACCAGCCACACCCATGATATAATTCAAATTGACCTGCCATATTTTAGTACCTATTATAAATAGCTCTTCTTAATGTGTCTAATGGAATATAACGAATATCATCATCATCATCATCGTCATTGTTTTTATGTCTGCTTGTTTATACTTGCATGGGTTAGATGAGTCCTCTCTAGTAGTAGATCTCTCCATTTGTTTTTTTTCTTTTGTCATCTGCCTTGAGAGACACCGTTTCTTAAGATAAGCTTTCACCATCTCATCTCTTATTTTTCTTAGTCTTCCTCTTTCATGACCTCCTTCCACTATGACTTCTTTACTTAATGGTCATTCTCTTTACATGTCCATACCGGCATAACCTCCTCTCCTTCTTGCTAGATTTAATTTTCGAGGTCATAAAGCATGGCTTGGACGCTGTGAGCTTCCCTTCCCAGCTCGAGCCAGTGGGGCTGGACCGAAGGGACGGCAAAAGGCCAGATAGCATGACCATCTTCCCGTTCTGCGGTGGCAAACCCCTCGTCTGGGATGCTACTTGCACCGACACTTTCTGCAGCCGCAACCTGGTGCAGTCTGCCACTAACCCAGGTTCTGCTGCACGTCGGGCTGAGGAGGCCAAACTCCTCAAATACCGTTCACTCTCCAACAGGTTTGCAGTTGTACCCCTGGCAGTGGAGACTTCTGGTGTCCTTGGCCCCAGGGTTACCTCCTTACTCACCACCATAGGTGCTGAGCTGGCCAGCCCAGGTGTGAATCTCGCAAGTTGGAGTGGCTTTTCCAGCGCGTCTCCCTTGCCGTCCTCCATGGGAACGCCTTCTCCATCCTGTCCGCCAGGGCTGTTGGGGAGCCCCATCACATAACATTCCATATTTAGGTATCCAGATCAATGAATTTTATCATATATTTCGGCTGTTATACAAGCCCATGGTTAAAAACATTCCAGTCATGGCCATGCCATCAGATTTATTTCTTGACAACATTGTCCGATGTGTTTCTTTTTATTGTGATTTTAGAGAAATTTGGCTGCTATTTCATTCATCTAGTGCCCAGTTATTTTTTTTGGGGGGGGGGGGGGGGGGGGCAGACAATTATTTCTAGTCAGTTTTTCTTGTTACTTTAAATAACAAAATTTGATATTTATTTCTAACATTAAATACACATTCACCATCACCACCAACAGTTTTGTTAGACATGACCTGGTGGTCTTTGACAAGGGAAAAGATCTTGCTTGATTATAGATGTAGCTTGTCTCTTTGACACAAGAGTGCAAGAAATGAAGGAGAAAATTAACCAATACCAGGATCTAAAGTGGGAACTGAAAAGGATTTGGGACTGTTATGAGATCAAGGTTGTCCCTATTGTCAGAGGAGCACTAGTTACTGTCTCGAGGAGTTCCCAAGGCTGGTTAAAGACTATCAGCCCAGCCATCTTTATTGGAACACTTCAAAAGGCATGCCTACTGGGAACAGCAAGCACCCTCCGATACGTCCCGAATGTCTGAGGCTGCGGGTAGTGGCTTGATATTCATTTCAACAAACTTTCCAGTTAAATAACATCAATGACTGAGACTCAAAGAACAATAATAACATATGATAATGATGATGATTAGAAGCAGCATTCACAGAAGTAACCAAGTTATGCTAATTTCTGTTCCTATTTATAAAATATTTACTATATAATATGTCTCAGTATCCCTTCAATATATTTCACATTTACCCCCAAACCAGCCCCACCAAAAAAAAAAAAAATAGAGGATACAAACAATAATCCATAGTGCCATTGTGGCATCAGCAATCGCTGTGAAAATCAAAACAGCTGTGAAAACTCTTCAGTGTCTGACTCTAAGATAAAAAAATCTGGTAAGGATTTTTGTTATAGCCAAGAAAAAAACAAAAATAAAACAATAATATCAACAATAATAATGACAATGATGATGATAATAATAATAAGGATATGATGTTGCCATCCCACATTAGTTTAGTAATATCATATTTCATATTTTTAGAAATGATTTATGTTGTTTTTTCCCCTCTCAGTGTTTATTGTTCTTTAATATCATTTTGAAAGCATAGTTCCTTCTGTAGATATATTTCAGATGTCAACAATAACTAGTTGAGATGTCATTGGAAAATAAAGCAGTAAAATGGTATTATTCAATTGGAACTGATAAGCTTTAACCCTTAATATTCTTTAGTCTACTAATTAACAATGTGATGTTACATAAAATAAATAACAGATTATATTATGTTTTTACAATTAAAAGATACAAAGAAAAAAAACTAGACAAACTTGGTTAGACATCATATCTTAACTATGCCCTGTAGACAAAATGGCAAGTGTTGTTATGAAGAAGAGTAAGTGATATTCACTCCATCAGCCATTCTGCTACACAGGGTTGCTTCCTCTAGCACAATGCTCTTACCCCAGTAATGCTGTTATAAAATAACTTGATTAGCAAAAGCTATCTTGTATAAATGTATGTTGTAATTACTGCTATATAGGGTTTGATTGAATCTTTTTAAGGTCCTGGCCTAGTGGTAAGGGTGCTGGACTTACGATTATAATGTTGTGGGGTCAATTCCTGCAAAATTCATCATAAAAACGATGATGAGGAGGATAAACGAGAGCAATCCCAAAAGTAAGGTCTCCTTCTGATATTGCAACTTTTCCATTAAAATCCTGTGGATGGTGCTTCAGGAAGCCTCAGGAACCAAAATGCAGAGAGCATCCAGAGTGATCTGCCGATCTTTATGCATGTTTTCCTTGGAAGGAGACCTTACTTTTGGGATTGCCCTCTATATAATAACTGCACGAAATTCGCACTTGGCGGTAGCGTTCAATGGGAGCTTCATTCTCAACGGCTGCCAAGCCAAGATTGAGCATCCCAGCAAAGTGCACGCATGCTTGTTTGGGAGTGAAGGAAGCACCAATCACAACAGTGTTGCCAACAGCCGTACGAACAGTTTCTCTGCGTCCCCATCGCTTTGGAGACCTTACTTTTGGGATTACCCTCATATATATATATATATATATATATATATATATATATATATATATATATATATATAAATACTACTACTACTACTACTAAAACTCTGTGATTGTGTGCTTGTCTGTAATTTAATACAGCCAAAATGGCACATAATGGGAAAATACTTTGAAAGAAAGTTGCCTCTGAAATGGGAATACAAATGGAATAATTATTGTCCATAATAACTTGCTAGTTATTGGTGTCTTGTGGTTAGAGTGTTGAGCTCATGATCTTAAGGTTGTGGATTAAATTTTCTGACCAGACAACATGTTGTATCTTTAAGCAAGATATTTTATTTCACTCAGCAGACCAGTAGCAGCTGCAGGTTAACCCTGAGCAAGTTTGGTGTCCCATCCAGAAATGAAGTGTTGCACTCACAGTTGCTTAATGTCAACAAACCCAACTTGTCTGATGAACCTCTAGGCTTGGGATCGACTAGAAAATACCTTGCTATATATAGGCTGTAGATTATCTGTGAACATCCAGTGTAGAATAACTACACCTTTTCCATGTGTGTCATAGAAGGTGATGAAAAGTGTTTATGCAGGGAAATTGACCATAAAGCTATGCATAAAAAAAGACTGCATGGTAAGTTTGATGCTGGTTATGGGGCTCAAAAGGTTAACCCCTGCTTCAGCAGGGATAATGACTTTTAAAATGGTTGTTGCATATATAGACTATTGTTGAGAATAACAAGTTATATATATAGATTATAGACTTCTATTTATTAAAAGCTAAAATTGATTTTTAAAAAATTATTTCCGGTTGTTTAGAGCAAATTATTTAACAGAAAGAAAAAAAAAAAACAAAGAAAAACAAAGAAATATTTATTCTATCATGTAATTAAAATATAATGAGGCATTTTGATGTAAATTAAGTCTATCTGAAGGAGGAGCAATGCATGGAGGAAAATCTCCCAAAATAAGAAAATAAGCTAAGAAATAGTTTAGAAGGAACTAAATACTATCAAAACAGGTGCCTTCCTGCTTCTACCAGAAGTTAGTACACCAGATGTTATTCACCCTTACCATTTTGAACTGGACTAATGAGACTGACAATTGAGATGAAATACTTCAGTTCACTTATTTTTACAACAACAATATAATGCAGCTCCCTTTATTTTTTTAATCATATCTTTTTACATATCTGTGTAAGGGTGTTTCTTTATATATAAATGCACTTAAAGATATATATATATATATATATATATATATATATATATATATATATATATATATATATATATATATACTTATATATACACATATAATACAGAAGACCCGCCTTGCCTAAGTACAAAGCGAAACCTACAGTCAGTAGGCACCTCTAACAAAAATACACCCCCGTCCCACTACCCCCACCCCATTTACACCACCCCTTTCAATGTGAAGTTATGTTGGTACCACAACATCCAGTCCGAAACAAATGAGGTCGTGTAGGTGTCACAACAAAAAAACACACAGTCCATGCTGCAATGTGGCCATGTAGGTAACACGGTAAAAACCTCCCAGTCCACACTGTAAACGTGGTTGGTGTTAGGAAGGGCATCCAGCCGTAGAAAACCTGCCAGACAGTCCTATACGAGCAAGACAACCAATCTTGCCTCAAGTGGGAAAACTCCCATCCAAACCCATGCAAGCGTGGAAGATGGACGTTAAACGATGATGATGATGATGATGACATATATATACACATATATATACATATATAAAATAGCTGACTGAATATGCATGTGTTTTTTCTCAAAAAAAAAAAATTCTGTCCCTTCCTCTTCTCACTATCCATCTTTCTATTTCATATTTTATTTCTTATTCTATCTTCTGATGAAGGACTAGTGTCCAAAATATAAAGACTCTTTTCCTATTAAATCTAGTATTAAACTAATATATTTCTTCAAACGGACGTAAAATGATGATGATGATGATGTGTCATTTGCTTTGTTATTTCTGTTTACTTTTTACATATATATATATAGATGTAGTTCCATAACAGTTAGTTCACCATTACCGAGAACAATTGTTTCACCTCATTCGGATCATCAATTCTTAGACCAGTCTGAGAGCTGATGATCCAAATAAGGTGAAACAGTTGTTCTCGGTAATGGTGAACTAACTTTTGTAGAACTACTTCTACCAAACTTGTCCCATGGACTGAGTGCTCTACTACTACGGATATAACCCACTAGTGTTCTACTATTATATATATATATATAAATAAATATAAATATACATACATGTACAGATGGACACACAAGGATTCATACATATACGCACTTATATATAAATATAATATAATGGGAGTTCCTAAAAAATAATTTACTAGAGGCGACGGATGAGGTCTGTGGCTGGAGTAAGACCTCAAGCAGGAGGAGAGTGACTTGGTGGTGGAACAATAAGGTAGATGAAGCAGTTAAGGCCAAGAGACAGGCATGGAAAGAATGGAAGAACGGGGGGAGCAGGGTACATTACATAGAGACCAAGAGGGAAGCTAGGCGACAAGTATACTTAGCTAGGAGGGAAGCAGAGGATAGAAAATTCAAGCATGTTTTACAACGTGAGGACCAGAAACAGGAGGTATTCAAGATTGCAAGGCAGTGTGTCAGAGATAGTTGTGATGTCATTGGAGAGAAGTGTATCCGGAATGATAAAGGTGAGCTTGCCCTCACAAGTGCTGAGAAGAAAGATGCATGGAAGAGTCATTATGATAGATTACTAAATGAGGAGAATGCATGGGAAGAAGAGACCCTACCCCAAGTAGACCCTATAGAGGGACCAGCAGTACAAGTCAGCAGCAGCGTAGTAAGTAAGGCAATCAAAGATATGAAGATGGGGAAGGCAACCGGTCCATCGGGTATAGCTGCCGAGATGCTGAAGGCATCTGGGTCTGTAGGTCACACTATAACCACACGTATCGTTAACCAGGTAATACTAGAAGGGGCCATACCAAAAGATTGGTGCAGTAGCATCATTGTCAACTGCTACAAAGGTAAAGGCGATGCACTAGATAGAGGAAACTATAGAGGTATAAAGTTGATGGACCAGGTCATGAAAGTAACAGAAAGAGTTATAGCACAGCTGATTAGGGACCGGGTGAATATAGACGAGATGCAATTTGGGTTTGTACCAGGAAGAAGCACCACTGATGCCCTCTTCCTTGTGAGGCAATTACAGGAAAAGTACCTAGCTAAAAGTAAGCCACTCTACTTGGCATTTGTCGACCTTGAGAAAGCCTTTGACAGAGTTCCACGTGCTGTAATCTGGTGGGCTCTTAGAAAACTAGGAGTAGATGAATGGCTTGTGAAAGCGGTACAAGCCATGTATAGGGGAGCAGTCAGCAAAGTTAGGATTAGCAATGAGTATAGCGAGGAATTTAGCGTACAGGTTGGGGTCCACCAGGGCTCTGTTCTTAGCCCTCTCCTGTTCATCATAGTCCTGCAGGCAATAACGGAGGAGTTTAAGACCGGATGCCCATGGGAACTCCTGTATGCTGATGACCTCGCACTCATAGCTGAATCTATGGTAGAACTAGAGAATAAATTCCAAACCTGGAAGCAGGGACTAGAGAGAAAGGGTCTCAAAGTCAACATGACCAAGACTAAGGTCCTTGTAAGTAGACGAGAAAACAGAACCCAGATCCCCTCGGGGAAATGGCCTTACTCAGTATGAAGGAAAGGTGTAGGTAGGAACTCCATTCTCTGCCCCAAATGCAAACAATGGGTACACAAGAGATGTAACGGGATCTCAGGAAGCTTAATTAAGAATGTAGGATTCACATGCAGCAGCTGTGCGGAAACAGCAATCAGCAAACAGCCACAGGAAACAAGTACCACCAATCTCTGGGAGGGCCCTGTAGAAACAGTAGACAGCTTCTGCTACCTAGGTGACCGAATTAGCAACGGAGGTGGGTGTTCAGAAAGTACAATAACTAGGGTAAGAACGGGATGGAAGAAGTTTAGGGAACTACTACCACTGCTAGCTGCAAAAGGCTTCTCCCTCAGAATGAAAGGCAGACTGTATGATGCGTGTATCCGAACAGCGATGTTGCATGGTAGTGAGACCTGGGCGCTGAAGGTGGAAGACTTACGTAGATTAGAGAGAAACGAAGCCTGCATGCTCTGATGGATGTGTAACAGTAATATACGTGAACGACAAAGCATAAATGAATTGAGAGAGAGACTGAGCACAAGAGGAATCAAATGCTGTGTGCAGGAGAGGCGGTTGCGCTGGTATGGACATGTGATGCGTATGAAGGATGACAGCTGCATAAAAAGGTGCAGAGCACTAGAAGTTGATGGAAACCGCGGAGTGGGGAGACCCAAGATGACCTGGGATGAGGTGATAAAAGCCGACCTTACCCAATTACACCTCTCAAAGACAATGACACACGACCGTGACTTCTGGCGTCACGCAGTAATACAGGGTACCCGACCTCCCATGGGTACATGCTGAAGCATATAAACAATATGCCCCCACACCCCCCACCGCAAGGTGGTCGTGGAGGTGCCACGGCAAAAAAGCACCCAGCCCACACTGTAAAGTGGACGTGTAGGCGCCACGAAAAAGCACCCAGCACTCACTGTAAATGAGGTTGGTGTTAGGAAGGGCATCCAGCTGTAGAAATCAAGCCAGATCAGTTCCTGTATGAGCAAGGCATGGTCAGCCGACCAGACACTGCCCACAACAGGACAACCCGTCTAACCCATGCTAGCGTGGAAGAACGGACGTAAAACGGTGATGATGATGATGATGATGATGATAGTGGCAACATGACTGTGTGATTCAGGAAATTGCTTTGCAGTCATGAGGTTCTAGATTAATTTCCAATGCATGGCATGTTAGACATCTTTTACTATAACTGCAAGTTAAATAATACCTTGAAAGTAGAATTTGGTAGACAGAGACAGTTCAGAAATCCATTGTGTGTATGTGTGTGTGTATTTATATATAATTATCACTGCTCTGCCATCTTTGCAATATATTTATTCTTCTTCCTACTTCACCCAATCCTATCCATTCCTACTCCCACCCATAGGGTAGAGAGGACTCGTCAGTCAAATCAATGACCAGCAACCGTCCTAGTGTGGTTTGTATTAGGAAGAGACCTTAGTCACAGAAACTATGGTTTAACACCACCAACTGGCTCTTTGGCACCTTTAGTAGAATTCACTCTGTTGCAAGCATTCAGATCAGGTCTTCAGTTTGAGAATATCCCCTTTCCTCTTCTACAAGTCACAGAAGCCCTGAAAAAGGTCCTGACAACTATTGTTACTTCCCTGACTAAACAATAATTTTTTTCTTCCTTGTTTTATAAATTCACTTCAAAACAATTGGTTTGGCAGCAGTATCAGCTAAATTAGTGATTATCTCTTCTTTTAATTCTTTAACCTGTTTATAACCATATTTAAAAGGAAATCCATTTTGAAAATAATTAAGAATTTGGAGGAATTCAGTGATCTAGCTAATATTTTTATATTATGAAGTTGCTGTTTGTACCATGAAATATTCTTACATAAAATGAAACTTTATTGGTTGATCTAGTTATATGATCAACAGAACAGCCAGCTCATGAAACTAGTATACGAGTAGCTGACCATTTCACAGATGTGTGTACCTTTAATGTAATTTTCCAAGGGAGATTCAGTATGACACAGTCTGTGACAATGTCGGCCCTTTTAATTACAGGTACAATTCATCCAATGGGCTTCCAAACAGGTTCAGCCTACTCAATTTCACTCACACAATTTGGGTCGAGCTGAGGCTATGGTAAATGACACTCACCCAAGATGCTATGCAGTAGGATTGAACCTGGGACCCATTGATTGTGAAGCAAACTTCTTAAAAATTCACTCATGCTGGGAGGTTTTGATATAAATATGAACACTATAAAATGGGCAGGTTTTGTATAACAGAGCCAGAGGTGGTTTCGAGCAGGCTGGTATCAAAAAGTTAAATGCACTTATCCTAGTTTTAAATTTACTATAAACCTACACAAAAACAGCCTTCAAAGTTTTCAGATAATCTTTAATTATGGAGAGGAGTTTTCTCTTCTCTGTTCAGTTGTAGATCTTGGATAGCTCAAAGAAAGTTTTAACCCACATCCCAAACAGTTTAACTTCAGATCTTCTTATTATATAATCATGCTACTTGAACTTCAAAGATAGTCAAAATTAAGTTTGTGAGTTAGAATTATCACTTTATATCTATTTTTCTATGGGGTAGGGGGGAGTTGAGCCACTAAGAGTACAAAACTACCTCCTAGACAGGTCACCAGTTCACCCTAGAACTCACCCTTAGCTGCTGCCAGTACTAATTTTAAGCTGAATGAACTGGAGCAACATGAAATGAAGTGCTTTATTGAAGGACGTAACACATTACACACCGCCTTATGATCATGAGACAACATCAAAAACCACAAGGTCACGTGCTGTCACAAGCTAGAAATGTATTATTTTCAACTTTTAACCCTTTTGATATCAACTTACTTGTGACTGCCTTATTTCATTGAAAAAAAACCATGTTCATATTTAAATTTAATTTTATGTAAATTTAATTTTATGTAAGAACTCTTTTGTTACATATATTCTAAATACAGTTTTAATGAAAAAGTTATTTTATTAACAGCCTCCAAATTCTTATTATTTACAAAATTAATTGAAATACATTCATTGTATTAATTTCATGAGAAGTATGGTAATGACAGGGTTAACATTCATAACACTTACCTTTGTATTGTTTCGTTGAAGGTGGTCTTTGTGATGACTGGAGACTGTGGTGATGTCAGTCATCAAGGCTACAGAGTATATGAAGAAATTGCCTCAACTAGCTCAGGCCAAGTATTTTTGCTAAAGAAATCCCAAGTAAACCAGGTATGTAAATAAATTTTAATTTTGGTTCTAAATATTTCAATGTACTGAGTATTGCATGTCATTCACTCTATCTTTCTTTCTCCTCCACACACATACACTGTCTCTCTCTTTCACATACACACATATACACACACCATCTCTCTTTCATACACATACTTACTCCCTCACACACACACTTCGTCTTTCTCTCTCTCTCTCTCTCTCACATACTCTCCCTCTTTTCTATTTGACTGTATGTCTCTCTTCCCATCCTCAGTGCAGGAGAACAATCCTTCTTTTACTTAGTAAAAAAACAAAAATAAAATAAATAATAAAATATTAGAACTGGGAAAACATTACTTTTAATTTTGCTAGCAATAAACAAATAAAATACCAATATTGGTTTCTAATTTAGGCACAAGGTCAGCAATTATATCAGCCCCAGTACTGGAAAGGAAAAGTTGTCTTAAGTAGGATTTGGACTCAGAACATAAATTACTAGAACAAATACTGTATAGCATTTGTCTGGAGCTCTAATAATTGTTTCTACTTTTGGCACAAGGCCAGCAATTATCCCAGTGTATTACTGGTACTAATGCTGCCAATCCAACAGCCTAATCATAAAAATAGTAATAATAATAATAATAACAACAACAACAACAACAATGGTTTCTGATTTAGGCACAAGGCCAGCATTTTGGGGGCAGGGGAAAGTCGATTAAATCGACCCCACTACATTACTAATACTTTATTTTATTGACCTCATTAAGATGAAAGGCAAAGCTAACCTCAACAAGATTTGAACTCAACATAAAAAGATGTAATTATATATGCCATAAAGCATGTTGTTCAACGCTCTACTAATACAACAATAATGGCTTAAGATTTAGGCACAAAGACAACAATTTAAGAGAAGAGGAAAGTTGATTACATCAACTTCAGTAATTGTCTGGAACTTTATTTTATCAACTCCAGAAAAGTAAAAGGCAAAGTTGACATCTGCAGGATTTGAACAGAAAGCACAAAGAAACAGTACAAATGTTGTAAAGCATTGTCTTTGAGGTCCTAACAATTCTGCCAAATTCGTTACCCTTAATAATTATTTCTAACATTGATACAAGGCCAGTCATTTGGGGGAGCGGAGGTGAGGGCAATTATAATGACCTAGTGTTTTACTGGTTTCAGTCATTACACTGTAACCATGCTGGGGTGGTCTCTTGATTTAGTCTATCATATTAACCCCAATAATTATTTTATTGATCCCTTTTTTTTTGCTATGGTACATAAACACAGACACAAATGATAATGTGTGTACATGCATACACACACATATATATACATATTTATATAGAAGTCGGCTATATATATATATACACACACACATATCATCATCATCATCATCAGCATCACCGTTTTACATCCGTTCTTCCACGCTAGCATGGGTTAGATGGGTTGTCCTGTTGTAGGCAGTGTCCGGTCGGCTGACCTTGTCTTGCTTATACGGGAACTGATTCTGGCTTGATTTCTACAGCTGGATGCCCTTCCAGCTGTAGAAATCAAGCCAGAATCAGTTCCCGTATGAGCAACATATATACACATATATACATATATATATATACACACACATATATATATACACATATATATATATACACACACATATATATAAATATATACACACACACACACACATATATATATATATATATATATATATATATATATACACACACACACACATATATATATACATAGAGTCGACTTCTTCAGTTTCTCTACCAAATTTCTCTTATATGGATTTGGTCAACCTGAAGTTATAGCAAAAGACACTTGCTCAAGATGCTGCACAGCAAAACTGAACCCAGAACTATATGCGGATGAAACAAACTGCTTAACCACATGGCCATGCCTGTACCTTTGTTAAAATAATAATGATAATGATTATAAAAATAATCATTTTACGTCTACTTTCCATGCTGGCAAGCATTCGTTGGGTTGTCACAGTCGAAAATTAGACTGATCGAGGAACCATATTCTTCTTATATATTCCATATTTGGCATGGTTTGTACGAATGGATACTCTTCCTAATGCCAACCACTTTACTGAGTGTAGTGAATGTTTTAATCATGGCACCACTACTACTATTTTACAGAGTGTACTGGGTACATTTTTCATAGGACCAGCACTACAACTTTACTGATTGTACTGGGTGTATATGATACCAGCACTAACTAATTTACAGAGTTTTCCTAGGGGTATTTTATCATGGTGACAACACTAGAGAAGTTGTCATATTTTCAGCCAAACTGAAGTCCTCTCTACTTTATATTGTCTCTGTTTTATTGCCAATCACCTTATTTATTTATATTAAATTAATTCTTCTGTATGCCTTGTTTTGGTCCCCAAGATATTAGAACCGAAAAAACAGAAGGAAATTTATGCTAAAGGATGTATGTAGTTGATGGATGAGAATGTTGTATGAGGTAGACCGGTAGGTTGTACATATCTTTCCAAACCATAACAAAAGGGGAAGAAGTATAAAAAACAAATATTCAAGCATCTTTGCAATAGTTTTAAAGATTCTTAAGTGGGTTGTTTGACATATTTTGTTTTGGTATATTTTGATGTTTTGTTTTTTTATCACATTTCATTGATATATATCTGACTGAAGTATATGACACAACAAGCTTTTCCATCCAATCCGATAAAGAATTTATCTTGATTTAGCTTAATTTAGTCAACTTGCTATGCATTCTATTTCCGCTCATTCTCACTTCCACACATGTACTTATACATATGTGTGTACTTAAACACACAGTTACACAAATACTCATTCTCTTTCAAATATGTACACCTCCCACACATTCTCTCTTTCTCTTTTTCACACATGCTCATATAGATGCACATATATGTATGCAAGCACACACACACAAATACATATTTACCTACTCATATATTCTCTCTCTTTCAAATACATACACCTCCTACACATTCTCTCATTCAAAAACATACATACACACACCCTCTCTCACTATCGCTTTCAAACACATACACCATCTCAATCTCTCTCTTTCAAACACATACACATACACTATCTCACACACACTCTCCCTCTCTCTCAAATGCACACAATCTATCTCTCTCAAATACGTACACACATATCCATATACTCACTCTCTCTTTCCCAAACATGTACACACACACTCTCCTCCCCACTCTCTTTCAATCAAATAAATTGTTTAAAGAAAACTAATGTCTAAAAATATAAAAGTTATCTACCTCAACCCCGACCATAAACATAATGTCTAGACATTAAATACACAAGTTTCTTCACTACTTATAAAAACAATGTTACCAAGCAAAATGCTGAGCATCCAGAAGAGCATTTCGTGTTATAACCCAGCTAGATGGAAAGGAAGGGCCAGGTGTCCTGCGCCACAATTTTAAAGGGAGTCTACCCACCTCAAATTCTAGTTCTTTTATTCTGTTCTGTTACTTGTACACTCTAAAGTCTGTCGGAAACCCTGAGACTCATCAGGCCAGTGCATATCTTGGTTTCCTTGGCGTGAAGTGATTGAGAGTACAAGATGTCCCCTGGACAGGATGCCAGTCCATGGCAGGGTTAAAATCCCAGGTACTGCTGGTACTCATTTTAGCTGAATATACTGGAGCAACATGAAAGCTGCTCAAGAATATTGTAAAAAAAACCTGGCTTTTTTACATCAGGCACAAGGACAAATTTATACATATATATGTATAGTAATAATAATAATAATAATCCCTGGCTTAGCAGTGCTACCGAGGAGCTTTGCCAGTTCGGGATAAACTCTACAGGAATGGAAGTGCCGTCAGCCGGGCATGTCCAAGATGTGCGCAGGACGACGAAACCGTCCTGCATGCACTCGTCCAGTGTCCGAGCATTGCTGACTTGTGGGTTTATGTCGAACACCTGCTGTCGCATGTAGAACGGATCCGGCTATCAGCTGAAGACTAAATCCAAAGAGGGGTTGATAAGGATAAATATATATCAAATATATAAGAACCATAGAGCAAATATTTAATAAATACATATATATGTGTATATATATATATATATATATATTTGTTATTTGTTACTAATATAGTTAGACATCTCAATGAAAAGATAAAATAAAACATTTAAACATATTTAACTTAAGTCAAAATCTCGTTTGGTGGGATAAAAGCTAGATAGCCTAAAATAAGTCAGTTTCAGTTATTTAATGTCCTCAACTACAGTTATTCTTTGGAAGTGGAAAATACATTATTATAACTATATATATTCGTTTCTGATTTAGGCACAAGGACAAACATTTTTGGGGAAAGAAAGGTTGATTAAATCAATCCCGTGGCTGTATCAATAGTGTCAGACAAAATGCTTTGCAGCATAGAGTTATGTCACTTCATGTTCTAATTCCAAATCCTGCTGAAGTTAGCTTTGCCTTTCATCCTTATGGGATCGATAAAATATAGTACCAGTAATGCACTGGTATCGATTTAATCAACTTTCCCCTCCCCTAAATTTTTGGCTTTGAGCTTAAATCATAAACCATTATATTTATCATCAACAGTAAAATCTTTAACCGGTTTTCTACGTTTCTTTGCTATTCATAATTTCTTACTGTAAATAAACATAATGTAATCTTTGACTTAATAGTAGAACACTATGGTCGTCACATGTCTTGGTATACACATTTTTTGATGGAATATTATTCCTAAACATTTAATCATAGTTTATATTTGTTAATTAGTCATTTCTCCTTGTTTATTCTTTGTTGTTCTGTTATTCATCTGCAAATTGATATATTAGAAAAATTCTTAAATTGGGAAAATATCTCCCGGAACATTTTTCTACATTTTTCCACTCAGTGGAATCTTTCTTATATTTATGTCTTTGATTTGTTGCCAAAAATCTAAAGCAAAATAGATTAAATTACCTTCACCGAAAGACTAGAAACTGCGACCTGTTGCCGCGGACCCAATGCACAAAACACATAGAAGAAACAATTCCTTAGATAACAAAGTTCTTGTCATTGTTGGTGGCTCACCCTACCGAGGCATCAGGTAATGCTGTGTGTATGTGTGGGTGTGGGGGGTGCTTGGTTGTTTCGGCACCTTAGCCTCACTATCATTCGGTTTTACTGAGGTATCAGAGGATGCTATCACCTGCAGTAACGCTGCTAGTGTGTTGGTTTGCCTCAAAAAGTATTAGAGGGAGGCTCCAGCACTCCTTGTGGTATGTGCCCGATTGACACAGTTAGTGTTGACATAATATTTTCTTTCGTTTTGATTCTATGTTTTCATGTGAAATATTTATGTCATTAAGTAATAGAGATATATGAGTGTGTAGGTGTTGAATTTTGACAGCTATGTCATTTTGTGTTTGTAATTTCAAGCTATCTATAGTGTCAGCATATTTGTTTGGGAAAAAATCTGAACTTTTCTAAAGAGAAAAACACAAAAATTTCCTAAAATATGTACCAAACTTGATTCGGGGTGAGCTACAATTATTGTTTCATTCGATGTGTTTAGTTTATATACTATTATGCCACACTATTGTGGAATAGATGTTAGTTTGAATTACTGAACCATATAGGAACAAATTTTATTATCAAATGTCTTACGTTTATTCTACAAAAAAATTGTTTTATGTTCAATGAAGTGACAGTAGCAATAATATATGTAAATCCAGTTATGGGTTACCACGGAAAGAAAACTTATGAAGAGACACTAAAGGTATTTTATTCATACTTCAAAGAAAATTGGAAAAGGTTTCTTGGTGGCTGTTTTATCTTATGGAACAAAATAGAAGATAAACTAGAAGAATTGAAATATATTATAAACATCATAGACACCAATATTCAATTCCCAATGAAATTTAACAAGAAACAACTCCCCTTTTTAGATATCTTGATAAAAATAATAGCTGGGTGGTTTGAAACAGATATCTATTATAAACTCACAGACTAAAAATAATACTTACTATTCACATCCTGTCATCCAAACCATACAAGAACACATATTCCTTTTACTTTAACGAAGCTGACCCATGCCAGACATCACGTCAATTATCTGAAGTCTTGGAACATCAAAAACAACCATACTCAATCACTTGGATATAGTAAGGAAGGTTTCAAAGCTGGGCCAATGGGTGCCCCACAACCTGACAGACTAAAATTGTGAATGTTAGGTTGCAATTAGGACTTCTCTGCTCTCCTACCATTGCAATGGTTATTTTCCATTGTCACTGGTGATGAAAATGGTGTCTCTACATTAATGTCAATTGCAAGCAATGATGGCTTGATAAAGAGAGTGCACCACAACAGCCATCCTTGCAACGCCCTACTGAGTGTCTGGTAGGACTGGAAAGGTGTCGTCTCCTATGAGCTTCTCCCACTGTACACCACCATAACTTCTGACATCTATTGCCAACAACTTGACAGATTAGGGGTGAAAATCACACAGGTGCACTCAAACCATGGTCCAGTTTGATTTTTTCATGATAACGCTTGGCTGCATACATCAAGGATGACTTGTGAGAAGCTGCTGGTGCTAGGTTGGGAGGTCCTGTGCCACCCGCCATATTCACCTGACCATGCACCTACAAACTATCAACTTTTTCTCTCAATGAACAATTCAATGCAGTCAAATACCTTCACCAATGATGACCAGCTAAATCAATGGCTGACAGAGTTCTTTGTATTGAAGCCAGGAGAATTCTGCATGGATGGAATCATGAGCCTTCTTAAACGATGGCAGACGGTAATCACAAATGAAGGCGATTATTTTGACTTGTAAAATTCTTCGAATCTTAAAAAACACTAAAGTCAATAAAAATGTGAATGACGGTGAGAACTTTCTGTCCAACCTAATATAACATATACATATATATATATATATATATATATATATATATATTCTAAGGCGGGTAAAATTCCCGAGATCCATGGACGAGTTCTCTCCAGCGGTCTCTGTCCCTCATTATCACTGCCATGTCCTGCATCTCCAACAGACCAGTGTCTGTCCTTAGGGCATCAGCACTAGAAGAGGAAGACCAAGGTTAACGTATGTTGATATATATATATATATATATATATATGAGTGTGTGTGTGTTTCAAATTATTTTCTCTTTTTTTTTTTAATTGCTTCATCTGAAATCCTGAAATCATATACATAATTTGTGCTACCTCATAAAAAAAAACATTACACACTAGCAGCTGTTAGCCAAACTGCATGGAATTCTGAGTGGCATGATTGATGCCAATTGTAATGGCAAGGAAAAAGGAAGTATTTATATCAAATGTGTAGAAATGCCTTCACAGCTGATTTTAAATCAATGTTGTTCATTTAATAAAAAGCAAAAAATAAAAAAAGTCTTATAGAGGAAAGATGCTAGACATGTAAAAGGTAATCCATTTAACTTCTAATGTTACATTTGAGATATACATATATTATTTATATTCTCAGTTAGAAAAAAACATTTTGACACATCATATCTTATTTTCCCCGCCTAAAACCAGCCTGATTCTATGATGACAAAACTGCTTATTTTAATGTATTTATATTTGTCTAAAATCTTTCCAACATAATTTTAGGTAAAATCTTTGTAACACTATATTCTAAATACATTATGTTCTTAATAATGAGAAAGTTTGTGTTTCTAAATCCCTTTTATTTAAAAAAAATCATAAGCTGTGTCTTTCATTAGAAATATGGTAATGAAATAGTTTAATATGATGTATTCCATAGAAGAAACCATCTGCAATATCCAAAAGCTAATTCTTATTTAAATATATGTAATTGAAATTATTTCTCACACTTTGTTTAATTAAATACAAATAAAATTCTTAAGAAATTATTAACTACATTTTTTATCACTCCTTTAGGGGGGAGGAGGAGGGGGGGGGGGGGCTTTCATTTCCTAACCCTGATTGCATGGCCTATATTCGTTAGTAGTAGATCATAAATACAGCCTAGAATCAAATGTGGTGTCTGAATGACAAATAAATATAAAAATTTCCAGTACACAGCTGATGAGAAGTCTGTTTTTAGAGTAGTATAAGGATATCAAAAACATAAGTTTATTATACATATGTAAACATTTTTAGTCCTGCTGTTAAGATTATTTTAGGTTAAAACATAAGTTAATGGGAGCATTAATTAGGAAGTAGACTATCATGATTTTCATTCTGGTTACTTCATTAGCTGTGTGGTATAATTTATAATTATTATTGATTAGTGTTTATCAAAAATTAAGTGTAACACCAGAACCAATCAAGTTAGGATCCAAACTCTCAAACTGTAATGAACTTTATTGCAAAGAGGGATGCAATAATACAAAATATTGAACCCTTTGATAACCTGCCCAAAATTGTCTCTAAAACCACTTATTTTAAAATATCCATATTTAAACTAAAATTTCCCATCATAATTTTATCTCAGAATATTTTGTTATGCTCTAACAACAGAGTTAGACATTCTTCTGTTTTATTATTTTAAAAATTAATTAGAAAATATAAGCAGTATTTTGCAAGAGAAATAGTATAATTTTTTGAGGGAAGGGTAGGACTTATTTGGAAAAAGACATTATAATGTAGTATATTAATTAATTCTGTTCAGTTTTCATAAAAAATAGTTTAGAGGTAGATCTGTTGCCAATTTTCGGTTTCAAATTGGTTCTTAAGTTTAATATATAGTTTATTTTGAAAATCTGAGAAGCTGATCCATTCATAAAAAGACAAATAACTAATGCAAGCATGGAAAATAGATGTTAAATGGTAATCATTATGATGATTGTATCATGATGAGGGTGGTGGATTGGCAGTATCATTTGAGCTTCAGACACCATGATTTGCAGCATATAGTTATGGCCCATTATGTTCCAAGTTCAAACCCTGCCAAGGTTAGCTTTGCCTTTCATCGTTACAGGGTCAATAAAATAAAGTACTGGTAGCACTGGGGTCGGTTTAATCAACTTTCCTCTCCCCACTATTTGTTGGCTTTGTGATGATTGTATCAGTAAAAGCTGTTCTTATGAAGCAATGACAACCCTCAGGTATAAACAGATTCATAAAATATATTTTTATGCTATAGAGACTGAAAGTTACAAAAATATGTTTATAAATTACATGATATTAGTCAAAAAAACTTTATCTAATCATATTTATTTAAGAGGCTTGAATTTATTTATTCATATGTTTTTTGTAAAATTCATTGGCAATTTATAGACAAAATGGATGTTATATTAAATGTAATATTTTAGTCATAAATTTACTTCACTGGCTATGGTACTGCCTGTGGCATATAAAACACACAATCACACACACACACACATATATATACACACACACACACACACACACACACTCACAGCATGACTATATGTATGTTTATTATGCATAAACATATTGTATATGGGTCCATACATTCATTAATTCTGAACCACGCCTTGATAGTGTTATTGCTAATATATATATATCATCATCATCATCTAATGTCTGGGAAAACAAGCGTTAAACAATTATAATGATGTGCGTGTGTGCATGTGTGTGTGTGCATGTATATATATATATATATATATATATGTGTTGGATGGTTTAACTAATGGGTAGATCTTATCATTCCAATTAGCAGACCGTGATGTAATAAGCAAAAACACTCAACTTTATGCATATCATCCACCATAGATGTAGTATCTCGTGGATGGCACCTAAATGGAGTTAAATACTTCAATGAAAAAAGGTTGGATTCTAATATATTCCTTTAATATTGCATCAATACACAATATGTATTTCTGTAACTGGCTGAAGTCATCAGATCAGGATGCAAGACAATCAGCAACAGCATCAGGTGTAATGAACACAAAAGATTTTTAAAGATTTAAATGATTTAGTTCAGTAATCCCTACTGGGTTATGGCAGCTGGACCAACGATGCTATTGTCACAGTGAAGGTGCATAGCTTAGAGATTAGAGCATTGGGCTTGCAATTATGAGGTTGTGAGTTAGATTCTCAGACAGAGTGATGCATTGTGTCCTTGAGCAAGACACTCTATATATCATGTGAATCCCAGTTGACTCAGCTGTAGAAATGAGTTGTGACATCACTGGTGCCAAGCTGTATCAGCCTTAGCCTTTCCCTTAGACAACATTGGTGGCATGGAGAGGGGAGACGGTATGCATGGGTGACTGCTGGTCTTCCACAAACAACCTTGCCCAGACTTGTGCCTTGAAGAACTTTGTAGGTGCAAATCCCATGGTCATTCATAACTGAAGAGGGTCTTTACCCATTACCTTTTATGTATGTATGTATATGTGTGTGTGTGTATATGTATGTATGTATGTATATGTGTGTGTGCATATGTGAGATCAGTGGCCCCACTTCTGTACAAATTTAGTCAGTGAAAACCTGTCCAACACTTGTTAGCAGGGAAAATAGACGTTAAATGATGATGATATATATATACACACACACACACTACACACACTATGTTTATTGCCCTGTATAACATTGTCTTCCCTACAGGCATAAAATATATTTTAGACATTTTTTCTTGCAAACAGAAATCATGTTGTTTTGAAGATCACATGATCTCATTAACTTCTGTTTTAACACAAAAGAAACTTCACAGCATGACTAATTTTTCATACTTGGAATGGATGACTTTTTTTTTTCATTCTTCAATGCAGTGTGTTGTAATGCAGAATTAAGTTCTCTGCTGGAACATAGTGTTATGAACAATGATTAGATTGAATGTATTATAGAGATAGCTAAACCTTCATCTTCCCAACTCCATATATTCTGAAAACATTTGGCCACAAACAGTGAACACCTGCAGCTCTTTCACTGAACTTACTTAACAGAAGGATGTTATAGTATAAAACCTTACATGGGTACGTGTGAAGACCAAAACATTAGCATTACTTGTTAACAACACAGTTGGCCATAATTGCTGAATAGGCAATGTTAAGTGTGACAGGAAAGATCAAATAATAATTGTTTCTACTTTTGGCACAAGGCCAGCAATTACCCAGTGTATTACTGGTACTTTATTTTATCGACCCCTGTAAGGATGAAAGGCAAAGTTAACCTCGGCGGGATTTGAACTCAGAATGGCAAGGGCTGTAACTCTATGCGTCAAAGCATGGCATCGATGCATAGAGTTACGACCCTTGCCATTCTGAGTTCAAATCCCGCCGAGGTTAACTTTGCCTTTCATCCTTACGGGGTCGATAAAATAAAGTACCAGTAATACACTGGGTAATTGCTGGCCTTGTGCCAAAAGTAGAAACAATTATTATTTGATCTTTCCTGTTAATGTACAGAAACATTATGTTAACCCTTTTGATAACAAAACAGCTAAAATTCACCTCTGGTTCTATGAAACAAAACTTGCCATTTTAAAGGGTTCCTATTTAACCCTTTTTATACCAATCTAGCCAAAATTGGCTCTGGTTCTACAAAACAAAGCCAACTGTTTTAAAGGGTTCCTATATAAATAAACGTTTTCCAACATAATTTTATATAAACCATTTGTTAAATTATCATCTTAGTAATAAAATAATTAATAATTTTAGTAAATCACTTGAAATTCTTCATTAACCCTTTTGATATTAACCCAGTAAAATTGGTTCTGGTTCTATGAAACAAAACCAACCATTTTAAAGGGTTCTTATTTAAATTAAAATCTTCCCATGAGGAAGTAAGAATGAGATATAGAAGAAAAAAATCAGCCTCAGCACTGGACTGGTACTTTTTTTTATCAACCTGAAAAGTTGACCTCAATAGGATTTAAATTCAGAAAGCAGATAAAACTTGAATAAATACCACAAAGCATTCTATCCAACATGCTAGCAACTTTACCAATTCACTGTTTGTAGTGAAATTACAGGTACTCTCAGGTCTTGAATAATCAGCCCCTCCCTCTCCCCACTCACTTATGAATTTTTCAGATGTTTTCCAAATCCCCCGCTTTTATTCCACTGTCAACCCACTTATTAAATTTTGCTAATCTATCTCTGGTGAAATTTTATTGTATGTGATTCATATTGATACAGCAGCTGGAGAATCTAATAATTTATTTTATTATACATTAAAAAAACATTATATATGACAAAAAAAGAACATTGCTAGAAATCCCATATTTACTACAAACATACACTATACAATTATCCCCCCAGGGCTTATAAGAATTTAAGCAAATATTCACTCCACCCCACCTCCCTATTACTGGGGACCTGAAAGTATGTTATCAGAGATGATAGGCTTTATATGCAGCAGATACACAGGAGTAATAAGTATTAAGAGTACATGTGAAGAAATGGAATAAAATGTAGCATGAAAGACTCTACTGGTAAAAGTATATGGAAGATAATATAAAGAAATACAGGATACCCAAGGTGGATAAAAACCTGTGGAAGGTGTAGATCCAGGAAGATATGGGTAGCGGTAATGAAGACTGACTTAATGAAGTTGAACCTTACAACAAAGGTGGCAAAAAACCATGATAATTGGGAATATGTGATACAGGAGATGACTCACACATCAGTACAAATAAGGCACATTATATGCTCCTAATTAATCCCCATTTCTTCCTTTAGTATTCTCTCTATACTATTCCCACTTCACCATCTCAGCTACTAACCTCTATTGTATTCACTGCCCTACTACTATGTAATGAGGTGTAGTATTTGGTCTATATCTGATCCCTCCATTCATTATTACTATTCTTATCATCCCTTTACGATCTGAGTTCAAATCCCGCCGAGGTTGACTTTGCCTTTCATCCTTACGGGGTCGATAAAATAAAGTACCAGTAATGCACTGGGTAATTGCTGGCCTTGTGCCTAAAGTAGAAACAATTATTATTATTCTTATCATCACTATTTCTGTACTTCTTCCAACCATTACTTATCTATTTTTTTACCTGTCACTCACCTTCATCATGTTGCCACCAGGGAGGAAAGGGGCATGATAAAAAAGAGAAAGCAGGCTACAATGAGAAAGATATATACATATATATATCATCATCATCATCATCGTTTAACGTCTATCTTCCACGCTAGCATGGGTTCAGATGGGAATTGCCCCACTTGAGGCAAGATTGGTCGTCTGGCTCGTATAGGACTGTCTGCCCTTCCTAACATCAACCATGTTTACAGTGTGGACTGGGAGGTTTTTACCGTGTTACCTACACGGCCACATTACAGCGTGAACTGTGTGTTTTTTTTGTCGTGACACCTACACGACCTCTTTTATTTAGGACTGGATTTTGTGATACCAACATAACTTTACAGAGAAGGGGGGGGGGTTGATGGGGGTGGAGGTGGAGTAAGGGTAGTGGGATGGGGGTGTATATTTGGTATATATGGTATGTATGTATATATATATATATATATATAGAGAGAGAGAGAGAGAGAGATACAAAGTAAAAGAATGAAAGAGAGAAAGTGTTTTATTATTGTTTTCAAGCAATACAAGTGGGAAAACATTATCTTCAGTTGAATATGTCAAACATAGCAATAGAGAAGTGATGTTAGACAATGTTTTTTTTTTATGACCTTGTTTTTTATTTGCATTCATGTTTATTTTAGAATGTAATTTGTTTTAGATAAATACTGCTTTTATATATTCTTATCTTTGTCATAATCATTGTCATCTTCTTCTGTGGATTGATAGAATCATTAGAGTGTTGGGAAAAATACCTTATGGTATTTAGTTATGGCTTTTTACATTCAGAGTTCAAATCATGTTGAGGTCAACTTTACCTTTCATATTTCCAGGGTCGTTAAAATAAAGTACCAGTAGAGTCAATGTAGTTGACTTATCCCTCCTTCCCAAATGGAAGGCCTTGTGCCTAGATTAGATACCATTATTGTGAGGGTGGTGAATTGGCAGTATCAGTAGAGGGTTGGACGCCATGCCTTTCTAGCATAGTTACGTCCCTTTACGGTTTGAGTTCAAATCCTGTCGAGGTTAACTTTGCCTTTCATCCTTACGGGGTCGATAAAATAAAGTACCAGTAATGTACTGGGTAATTGCTGGCCTTGTGCCAAAAGTAGAAACAATTATTGTGATACCACATTATTTGTTGTATAAGACACTTTTTTTACTCCCAAATTTCAAGTCAAATTTTGCTAGCATCCTATACATCAAATAAAAATCTCAAATACTACGAGAACTATTTTCCCCTTAACGTTTTCTTCCAAAATAAGAGTGTGTGCTTATGAGAATTAGTTCTTGATGGTAAATATAGATTACCAGACACAATTTTATCATCATTTAACAACTGGTTTCCCAGCCAGCAAGGATTGAATCAGTATTCAAATAGAGCTACTGATCTTTCAGATAGTCCGAGAGCCTGTATCTTGCTTACTTATGTTTCTGCGCTGTACTGGGTGCTCGGGTGTGCCAGTGGCCTGCATCTCACTTACAAAACATGACAACAATAATGATAATAATGTGTTTCTACTTTTGGCACAAGGCCAGCAATTACCCAGTGTATTACTGGTACTTTATTTTATCGACCCCATAAGGATGAAAGGCAAACTTAACCTCGACGGGATTTGAACTCAGAATGGCAAGGGCTGTAACTCTATGCGTCAAAGCATGGCATCCGCCCTCTACCGATACTGCCAATCCACCGCCCTTTGTGATGATAATGATGATTATAAGAACAACAACAATAATGGTGATAAGAAACGACAATGAAGGTAACGGTGATGATGATGATCATAATCATAGTGATGATGACAATTATGATCATGATGATGATCTTGAAGATGTTAGTCTTTCTTCTTTTTTAGTCTGTACCTTACTTGCTTTTCCCCTCCAGGTGCTAAACTTTGTCCGTGTTGCAGTACAAAGCAGGAAAGTGAATTTGATGTCTATTGATTACCCTGAAGGGAGGACAAGTGTGTTCAAGTTGCCAATTGATCCAAGTCTAAAGTCAATTACAATTTCTGTCAGTGGAAATCAACCAAAAATTTACTTAAAAAATCCTAATGGTTAGTAAATTACTTTATCATAATAGTTATGGCTGTTGTTGTTCCTTTCTTTGTTATTTATGTGGTTGTTGTTGTTTAGCCCTAAGTCATCTCTGATCAAAGAAACCAACTTTCCAGTAATGACCAGGCTATCTTCCTATAATTATTTATGTGTTTGTCCATCAGTAATCAATGAAGACTGTGCATAATCAATTTGGTTTTATGTGTCTGTGGATAGTTGGTGAATCTGATTCCAGTATTGAAATAATTGTTTCTACTTTTGGCACTAGGCCAGCAATTATCCCAGTACATTACTGGTACTTTATTTTATCGACCCCGTAAGGATGAAAGGCAAAGTTAACCTCGGCGAGATTTGAACTCAGAATGGCAAGGGCCGTAACTCTATGCGTCAAAGCATGGCATCCGACCCTCTTCCGATACTGCCAATCCAAATGGCCATATGTGATCTGTGGCAATATTTGAAGTGTGGTGTGTGTGTATCACTGCCATAGTCTGTGGAGCTCACAGTTGATTTTCACTGTCTGAATGCATCTGCACAATCCTCCTCTCACATTATTTGCATTTAAATTTGCCCTCTTTCTTCCTGTTTGTTATGACAAATATTTATGTAAAAAAAAAAGACATTAATTGTGAATATTTCTGATCAATGATTGACCCCCTGACAAAAAAAAAAGACAAATGAAATTATGTATTCCTTCTCTGAGATTAACTGGTTTGATGAGCCAAATATGCTTCTAACAATTAATTCTTTAATGTCCAAATATCAGAAGAATCCTAAATTATTAATTGTAAGATATTTCTATTTACAGGTGAAAGACCTTCTAAAGATACAGGACTAAAAGAGTTACTTAATCTTCGAAATATTCAAATTCATAGTGTGGAAGACCCCAAAGCTGGAATGTGGTCATTAAAAGTTTCTAGTTCAAGTCCACATACTATCCGTCTAACAGGTCTCAGTTCAGTTGGATTTACTGCTGGATTTTCAAGAAAACCTGTCTCTGATTTTTCTGAGACAGAATTTAGGCCCGTAGAAGGTAAGTTTAAAAGCTAATTTCATAAAAAAATATTGGTCAAATAAAATAGAAACTTCATTTATATTTATTTTTCTTTATTACTATCTCTTCACACCACTCATACTGTTATCTATTCAACATCCTATCAACTAACCAGAAGCAAAACATAGCTATCACTCTCTCCTCCATTCCTTGCCATTCTGTTAGACTGTTTCCCCATCATACTCTCTCCTCTTTGGTCATCACACAACTTTTATTTACATTCTTGGCCATATTTGTCATTAAAGACAAGAGAATCTAAATGGAATGGAGAGGATTCTCTAATATTGCAGAGGACAAGGAAACCTCCCTTCCTTCTCTCTCTTATCTAATTTACATTTATGCATCATTAATATCATCATCATCATCATCTTCGTTTAACGTCCATCTTCCACGCTAGCATGGGCTAGACGGGAGTTGTCCCACTTGAGGCAAGGTAGGTCGGGTGACCGTATCTCGCTCATATAGGACTATCTGGCAGGTTTTCTACGGCTGGATGCCCTTCCTAACACCAACCACATTTACAGTGTATATATACATATATATACACATATGTGTATATATATATATATATATATATACACATATGTATATATATCATCATCATCACTGTTTAACATCCATTTTCCATGTTTGCATGGGTCATATATATAGATAGATATATAAAATTATAAGTTTCAAAAACAGACAGATAAAATTTACCTTTTCTTCTTGGTCTAGAAGAGAAATTAACTAAATAAATAATCAATTTAACAGAGCTAAGTTTAAAATGTAAGTTTGAAGAAAAAATAGATGAATATATACTGATATTCCTCTAGCCTCGACTGCTGGCAGTTTCACTTATGCTATGTGGAAAATGTGCAAGATCGCTGCACATGCACATCATCCATCAGGCGTCAAGCTTATCAAGGGACTCCCTCAGTTAGGACTATTTTTTCCAAAGTGATCGTCGTCAATAAGTTCAATAAGGAGTGAAGTTATCACGTGCCTAACGGTCATGATAGAAGTGTTGTGAGGGGTAGACTGGTAGCTAGTAAGTTCATTGCTCGAAGAAGCAGTTAGTTACAGTCTAATTTTTACTCAACCGTAAGGGAGTTAGAACAAAGTCAGAGGAAACACATATATATATTTAAACATAAGCTTAGATACATATATGAGTGTAGCCCGCCTTCAACAATGTGGCTAAATGAATGAATTAAATAAATAATCATTAATCAGAGCTACATAAAATTATAAGTTTGAAGAAAAGACAGATAAAATTTATCTAATTTTTCTTCTTAGTCCAGAGAAATTAACTAAATAAATAATCTTAGTTATTTATGTATATATATATATGTATTAAAAAAAAAAATAATGTGTATATATATATATGTGTGTGTATGTGTGTGTGGGGTGTGGTGTGTGTGTGTATCACTGCCATAGTCTTTTATAGTTATGTTGGCATACATATTATCAAACTATTATTTATGGGTTTCTTTCCATTATTCCTTCTTTCATACAAAATATACATTGCTATTTAAAGATGATGATGTTGAGGGCTGTTGTTGCTGTTGTGGTGGTGGTGGTGGTGGTGGTGGTGAAAGTTGTTGTTGTGGTGGGGGGGGGGGTGAAGGTTATGGGGGGGTGAAGGTTATGGTGGTGGTGGTGATGGTGAGAGCTGTTATTATTGTTGTTGTGGTGGTGGTGGTGGTGATGATGATGATGATGATGATGATGATGATGATGATGATGATGATGATGATGATGATGATGATGATGATGATGATGATGATGATGCCAGCTTGAAATGTAATAAGGTGACATCATTAATGTTAATAACAGATTTGTTGCAGCATTGTTTTCATTGGTGACATCTTCCTCTTCATCATCATTACCCTTACCATCATTGTCAACACCATCATCATCAACACCCTTACCATCATTGTCAACACCATCATCATCAACACCCTTACCATCATTGTCAACATCATCATCATCATCATCATCTGTGAAATTATTTTACTGGGTCTATTATGATGTATTCTCTTTATTTTATTATATTTGATTTCAACTTGTAACATTCTCTGTTCATACACTTCCGTCAAGATCTCAATCTAGAAGTGAATAGCTGGAATATTTTTCTATGAGCTTTATCTTCTCCAAATAACACTTTGTCAATGAATAGAAGTAGAAACATATGTAAATTTCCCTTTTTTCCTCCAACAACCACCAAAATATAATCTATGAATGACAGCTTGTTCCAATTCACATGCTATTGTTCAACCATTTCATAGTCAACAAACAGACTAAGTTCCTTTACTTTTGATATTTATTATCTTATTTTTAGAGCAAACCAAAACATCTATTCTACCACCTCTCCAAAAAGTGTAAAAAGATAGATGAAATTATCAGACATAAAACAAAAACATCCCAGCCACAAAACAGAAATTAACATACCATAACTTATGTGAATGTTGTTATTTTCGTTCGTTCCTCAATCAAAGACACCAGACAGTCTACCCTTCTTAAAATAGTCTCCAAAAATCTTCCCACATATACAAGGAAGAAAAATAATTCAAGTGACCAATAAAAATAACTTTTTTGTTTACAAGGGGACAACTGAACATTCACTATTCCTTGAGCCCAACTTATCTTACTTCTAATTATGTTTATTGTTTTAAATATATGGATTGTTTTACGGTCCTTATTTGTTATTATACTTCAAAATGTGGGAAAAGTGTAAAAATTATAATTCGAAAAAAGAAATTATTTTCACTAATTATTAAATCCCCACCACAGTTTGAAAAAGATGAGTAAATAAAATTGATATATAAATATTACAAAATCAAAGACACCAAATTGGCAGTCATTAGAAGATCGGATTAACCCTTTAGCATTTACATTACTCTATATTCCCTATTGTATATTTGCAGTAAAGGCTTTATCTCACATAATTATCTCACATAATATCGACAAATGAGATATTGATATCGTTTAATTTGAGAACAATACTTAATGTTGGATGAGCAACCGATAATGGGCAGTTTGAACAGAAAGAGATGAGAGAATTCTGACTGGATATGGCTGGTTTAAATGCTAAAGGGTTAAATGCTCAAGGAGGTGGTCCAACCAAGGCAACACTTTTATGGGATGGCACTTTAAGAAGGAGTCACTGTGCAATATGTTGTATTGTTTTTTTGTTTTTGGAAGAGAAAAGGTGGGGGGCAAATTCAAGAGGTGCCGTAGGTGGTACACACTCTAGCTATACTACAAACCTTACCAGTGGGGACAGATAGGGATAAAATCGGTTGTTGAGGCTTCATTCAACAGTGGGTAGTAAAAAATATACCAAATCATTAAAGGCTCACTTCAAGTTTTGGTTAACCATGGAAAAGTGAAGTAGAAAATGAAATCATATTTAACACAATATATGAAATAAATATTAGTATGTATAAACATATATAGCCTGTATTCAATACATGTGTGGAAGTGACGTCCGAACAAGTATCTTCCAGCACCAACTAACTTACCCTCTGCCTATGGGTCCTGGCTGACAGGAAGTATGATGCATTGCTCCCCGGGGACAGCTGAAACAGCCACTTCACCTCTTGGAGCTTCAACCTGCAGGTGGCCAACTCCATTCCAATAGCAGTGTGTAGGGATATGATCCAGAGGACAAGAACATCAGAAGTCTCCACTGCTACAGGCTCTACCCCAAACCTATCCAAGAGCAGCTGATACTTGGACAGTTTTCCCCCTTTGGCTTGGCAAGCAGCAGAGCCTGGGCTGGTGACTGAATGCAGCAGAGCCTGGGCTGGTGACTGAATGCAGCAGAGCCTGGGCTGGTGACTGAATGCACCAGGTTGCCACTTGAGTAGGTGTCACAGCATGTAGCATCTCAGATAAGTTTACACAGTCATAAATTAATTAAATAATTTAATTTAAATCCTTGTTAAACCTTATTATTTTATTCATATATATATATATATATATATATATATGTATGTGTATGTGTGTGTGTGTGTGTGTGTGTGTGTGTTAGTAAGTAAGTAAGTAAAATTAGTTTGATTAAAATAACAGGAGGCTGGATTGGTGTTCCTTTAAAGTTTTATTGCTGCAAAAACACTATATATATTTCAATGGCCTGGTTATGTAAGATCTGGCGACAACATCAGGTGCGTATTGCATACTTAGTTAATCAATAAAGGAATTGAGGCAAACACAAACAGAGAAAATATTTGATTCGGAGATGGCCTGTGAAATAGGTGTTATCTCCAAATAGTCTGGTATAATTAATTGAATGAGCCTAAATACATTACTGAAATTTTATTGTACTTATCATAGGAATATCAATTACTAGCATTGGCACAAGGACAGCAATTTGGAGGAAGGGCAAAGTTGATTATATTAACCCCAATACTTGACTGGTATTTATTTTATCAACCCCAGGATGATGAAAGGCAAAGTTGATCTTGGTAGGATTTGAACCTAGAGTGTAAAAAGCCAGTACAAATACTACAAAGCATTTGTCCGGTGCTCAACTGACTCTGCCAATTCGCCACCATTTTTATCATATGAATATCAAATGCAAAGTCTAAAATGGCATTATTTGAATTCATCACTGTGAACGACATATTTTTAAATGGTTTAGTCAGATGAGGAAGGACAATGTGCAAGACCTTTTTGCCTTTCTAGGAATGGCAAGAAGAAAGGAGGAATTTCTCCTCAAACAGGTTACCTTTCTTGAATCTTTGCAACAAAATAAACTTCATTAAAGGTACCTTAGGCAAGACAGTGATATTAGCATCAAACAATTGCTCTGGCCATTGCTATTTCATTATCATGTGTGTGGGAGTGTTTATGTTTGTGTGTGTATGTGTATCCATGTTTGTATTTGTGAGTGTTTAGATTAGTAACATTATGTAATTTGATTTATGATAAAGTATTCAAGTTTTTCATATCATGTGAAGTTAATAAAAGTTGCGAAAATATATTATTCCCTGAATGTTATCAGCCTTTATTACCAGCTGAAAGAGCAATTATACATTATTATTTCATAGCTATTATCACATAGAAGTTATTAGCTACAACTGTAAAGATAAATGATATAAGTGTGTACTTGGGCTGGCTACATTACTCCACTTATCTTAATCTACTGAACAGAAGAAAAAGAAACCCATGTGGAATAGAACAATTGGCACAAGGGAAAACATTGAACCATAAAAACATCTACCCCAGGAAAAAAAGCCTATGTCAAACTGGGGAATTAAGTCAGCCAAACTGTGAATGTAGTTGCTATTTTTTTTTTCAACTTCCTAATGTTTAAAGTAATAGGACTATATTCTCTAAATTCTAACCCTTAGAGGAAAATGCCTAACACACAGGAAGTAGTTTTAACTATTTTTTTAACCAAACCCAGCATGCCAAACTTAAAGGCAGAACAATAACTTAGTTGATGAGTATTCATTATGACTATATGAGCAACAGATTGTTCGACAGCTTAAAGTTCTAAGTTTAGAACTTACCACAATCAAATTAGCATTTTACCCCATAGAATGAATTATATTAATACACTATAGTTTGTGATATATATATTGTTGAAACTTGGACCATCCCAGATGTTGAATGTGTGGGTTATGTCAAAGTATTCATTAGCTACTTCTATACCTTAAGTGTATTCACTTACAGCATGAGTTCTCAACTTTTAACCTTACTTTCCCAGTAAATTTACTCCCACCTTTTTATTCACTAATTTTAGTTTATATTTCTTTCATAATACAGCAACCAACGAAAAGAAAAACTTTTAATATTCTGTTTTTAACATTATTATTTTAGGTTCAAATTACCACAAAAGCACAAAACAACATTATTTCACTTACTTATGAACAACTAATGATGATAGATACCAGTACTAGGACCAAATACAGTCAATCAATGTGAACACATCGATTGATTAGACTAATCGATTGATTAGACTAATCAATGTGAACACATCGATTAATTAGACTAATACAGATTAACAAGTTCAAAATGGCAGAAAGAAAACTAATTAGTATTTTAATGAACAAAATAGACATACTTTCTCCAGCAGCCATCTGGTGAATTCAGTGACAGACCCAGATTTTGTTGCCAAACTAGCTGAAGATCACAAGCTGTCGGAGTATCAGGGAAGGAATAGGGAGCTTTAATCTTTCATCAACTGGTTACCATGTACTGTTACCTTTGGTCACTACATACACACTTCAGATATTTTAAAATTATAGTTGAAAAAATATATGCAAATCCAAAATCAGAAAATTTACAAATCTATCAACAGGTGATAAATTTACCTCAAGTTGAAAACCTCTGACATAGGTAACAGGAACTATCTGACAAACAAAACATACACTGTTACTCTCTATATACACGGCTATCTCCTCAACTGTTTTCACTATTTAGTTATTTCTCCAAATTCACAGCCACCAAATATATTATTTGCTTACTGAAAACAAAGTAACTTGTCACATCGACAATTCTAACTAGCATCCTAAAACTATAATTATCACATTTTCACAGATTAATATATTATTTGTTTTTTCTCAAACATGGATACCATTGTGTACAATATCCAGTCAACACTCTCGTTTCTATTTCTCTCATCATTCATCTCCCTGCCCACACCAACCACTTTCTCCAATATTTCCTTTTCTGAGCATCAACTCTCTACTATTTTCTCCCAGCCTACAATTTTTCCTGTATGTTGATTTATATATGTTCAAACCACATTGATATCAATAGTCTCAGAAAAGTCTCAAAATTTACAGGCTCTGTCCTTTCCTACTGACTAAACTATAGGAAAAAGAATTATAAAACTTTTTTTATTGTTCATTAAAAAAACATTTTTTTTTAAATTAAAAAACTAAGAATATAAAATTAATTGTGTTTAGTTAAATTATAAAATTTGGAAAAATATTTAAAAGAATATTTATTTAATAAAAAAAAAATTGTAGTACTACTGATGGAGGGTCATACTGCCAATCATATTCCTCAGGTAAGAAGTCAGGAAAAACATACAGAAAACATGGAAGAGGCACTATGAGTAAATAAAGTTACAGGCAATGATGAATTAACTTTGATGAACCAATGAATTAAATAGTTTAACAATCAACTGATGGATGAATTAAATAGCTGATTGATTTATAAAACAGTAGACGTCCATTTTATACATTTCAAATTTTCGAAATATATTAACAATATCATAATGACATGTATCCCAGCACAACCAGCTTCATGGTCGAGTGGTCGGTGACTAAACTGGCTTCCCCACCAGACTCTGGTCTGGTGGGGAGAATAAGTAGCACCCCAACAGTACAAAAAACAAGAACTGTTAAAAGGGTGGATGAACTCACAATTGGCCAAGTATGGTGAGTATGGCTACACCCCTGACATGACCCAAACCTGACAGAATGCAGTGGAGGTCAACCAGGGAGAGGTTCCTCCAACAGGAATGAGAAGGCTCTGGATCGGATTGGAATGACAAAAAGGAAAATAAAAACAGTGAAGGAAATGGTGAGGGGGAAACCTCTACCCCTTTACTGGATGGAATATCTCAGATGGGCTCTATAGACATATTGAGAAAAACATCTTATGGAGTTCCTCAGGCATGATACCCTTGTCTCAATTGAGAAGAATCAAACAGCAGTGAGGGACCTGAGGATATAAGAGGTCTCAATGGTGACTGGTACAAAAAGGAAGTGAAAGGCTGAGGTAAAATACAACTAGTGTATGTGGTTTTGATTGTCAATATGAACCTTCCAATCTACAACCATATTTGTTTGAACAGGATTTTATACAAAAACTGTTGGCTACACCATGTAATTTGATATTTCCCTAATATATTTGGACTAATATCTCATGTAAATAAACATTTGCAGGAAATCATCTACTGAAACTTAAAACAGGTAGGTAATTCCCCAAAAGATGTGCTATTCATGTTATATTTTATAAAACAAATTTTATATTCCCTAGGAATTGAAACAAACTTGTACATCAAAGCCAGCAACATCACACATCCTGGTCAATTAGAAAAGGTAGAATTTCTTAACCTAAAAGGTTTTGCCATTGGAAGCTATGCTCCTTATCAGAATTCAAGTTATACAAACATTTACCAAGTTGATAATGTCATGCCACCTACAGAATATTTCTATATACAGGTCAGTAATCTCTCTCTCTCTCTCTCTCTCTCTCTATATATATATATATATATATATATATATATATATATATATATATATATATATATATATATATATATATATATAAAACAAGTTGAAAATATAATTGGAGTCTTCCAGAAGATTTGATAGTAACTTTACCGGTTTCATGTTTTAATGATTTTCAAAAGTTAAATGCGATAGAGAGATATGTGGCTATGTGTCTCATATCTGATGATGTAAGAAATTTCTTTCCATTTCATGCAAAAAAACTAAGCAGCCCAGATTGCAATCTGTTTAAACAACAATTGGATTGATTGTGGAAGATCATGTGATTAGGTATAGAATTGTGTAATTTTTTGTGCCAAAAACTGATGATCACTTAAGTGATTAGATATAGAATTTTACTTGTAGATTTTACACCAAAAATTGAGATTTACACCAAAAATTGAGATAATCAACTCACAAACACACAAATTCTTTCAAAATATTGGAAGTAGTAGAAGTAACACATTTTTCAGGATATATGTATAAAATGCACTCCTATTTAGAAGAAAACAGTTTGGGGAAAGAATTAGTAATATTTGAAGGATTTTATTGAAGAAAAAAAACTGGTATTAAAGAAAGAATATTGTCCCAGATACAAAGGAGCTAAATCATAAAAATAAAAATATTCTTAGCCCACAAAAAAGTTTATTTAGTTAACTACAAAATCTTTGTTGTTTTTGTTATTGCCTGGAAAGGAATCTGAAATTAGCTTCTTGCTGCTCTTTCATTTTCAAAGAGAATATCATCCACAATACCATTCATTGTGTTACTGATGCCACATTTTAAAAATGCTTTTATCGTTTTATCACGAATTCTTCACCCACGTGCACACCTGAGCAAACATCAGATTTTTCCTGCACCTTTAGGCGGTCGTAGTAAAGTCTACAGTATCTAGTTGTTCTGTTCTTCTCTCATAAAAGTTTCAAAGGGCTTATTAATAGAAACATTAAGATATTGCTATTGACTTTTTATACCGCCATGTATGACAGCTTATTGTATCTTTAGTTCATCAACGTTTTCCTTTATTGTTTTTTTTCTGCCTCGTAAGCACTAGAGGGTTTCATGACAAGTAGAGAAACTATTTTTTCAAACCAAAGTTGTATTTCATATTTTCCTCTATCTATCCTTTATCATAAACGTAAACACCTTTGGGGGAATTTTCTATTTTTTCTATCTGTACATGATAATATTACTGCATAATGCACTTTTTCGTATTCATTAGTCATAGCAATAATAGTTTTTGTACCTTTTATATCAATAATGTTATTGCTTGGAACATCAAAGGTTAAACGTGTTTCAGCTATGTTCGCTATTTAAGACACTTCTTTAATCCTATAATATACTTCAGAAAAGCACTGGACATTCTTTAAACAATTTTGTTTTATTTCTTATTACCAGGCTTTTGTGTTTCATGAAGCGATAGTACTATGTATTACCTGTAAAATATTTCAAATTATCACCGGCAATTTTCTTTACTTTAAAAATGATTATATTTGTAGAAACAGAAATCTCTCCCCTTCTCTCATCTCCAACTCAATCATCAAAATTTATTTTTACGATTTTGCCATTTTGCTTCTTTCTTTTTTCTTCAGAAATTCCGTTTTCAATTACCATTTTTAATTTTTCTTCTTGGTTCAGCCAAGAATAAATTATCTCCAATTAGTAGAGGGCCAAAATAACTTCCAGCTGCTCTATTTCCAGGATATTTTGTATAATTCATCACATTCAATTTGAATGAGACGGAATATGATGAAAAACGAAGAAAAACATAGTACCTCGCTTCTTTTATTTACGTAGATATAACTGTTTCTACTTTTGGCACAAGGCCAGCAATTACCCAGTGCATTACTGGTACTTTATTTTATCGACCCCGTAAGGATGAAAGGCAAAGTTAACCTCGGCGGGATTTGAACTCAGTTCATAAAGGGACGTAACTCCATGCTTCAAAGCATGGTGTCCGACTATCTACCGATACTGCCAATCCACCGCAACGTCAGTTATTTTGAGTCGCATTGAAAAGCGATTATCGTACATTTACAAATACTTGCACCTATATCTCTTCCTATAATTTGATCGTATTTTTTAATTTTTGCGAATTAAGGAGTAATGTAAATAATCATGTATTTAGAAGAAAAATATCAATATTGGTATGGGTTAGATATTAAAAAACTATGAATACCTATTTAAGCATACAGCTATACTTATACATGGCTTGTGTATATTATACATATACTTAACACACTGCAGTCGAATTGATCGACCCCGCCCCCGAAGTTGTTGGCCTTGTGCCTAAATCAGAAACTCAGATAAGGACCCAATACAATTTTAAAGACATTACGCCAACAAAATTATTTTTTTAATGGAAGCAACCCCGCCCTCCACTCTCGAAAAAGAGTTTCAAAATATTTTGCCTGTGCAAATATCAAAACAGCGACAACAATAACGACACCGCAACTACAGAAACAACCAACAAAGCTGCCAACAACAAAAATGAAAAAGCAACTAGCCAAGCAATTAGCCAACCAACAAGCTAGTTAAGTACTGGGTTAACCAGCCAGCCATCAACGACGTGGCTTCGAGGAAAACGGAAGCCGTGACCAATAACATAAAAAGCACACCCACTTATTTCGCAGTGGTAGCCAAACAAAGTTGAAAAAATAATTATCCAAGAACAATGAAAAGAGGCAAGGAAGATTGTAGAAAAGAGAAGTTACAGGGTGAGCCTCAAACCAGCTTCGTTATACGGTAACATACAACATGCTTAAATCACGCCGGATGGAGTTAGACAAAGCCCAAATGCAAAAAGCTTTGGCTGATATGTGGGCCCGCAAAACACATCACTCGAGGCAAATGATTTGGTCGGTAGATGTTTTATTTGCCACCCACCTGGAAACAAAATCTCACTCGCTAGTTCCTCCTAGAATTGACGAACTCACACTCATGCCGTCCTACTATCAAGCTAAAGTGTTGAGTCAAATGCCAACGCACACCCACCACCACTACGTACACAAATAACAGCAACAACACCAACCCCACCGCCACAACCAGCATCAACACCGCAATAGACAAAAACAGCAACAACAAACGCAAACCCAACAACCTCCACAGATTACACAGCAATAAACATAAACAGAAAATTAATACAGCACAACACGCAAACATGCGCCATCCTGAACAGATCCATCCATGACAGCCCTCACCTCATGCGATACATCATAGAGAAGATGGCTAAGGAACATAACAGGAGTGGGGACCTGGTCAACTTAAATCAATCGAAAGCTTTCGATATGGACGACAATTGCTACCTGGCGGCAGTCCTCAAGGCTTCGGATCCGTTTTCAGAGGATGGATCACTGCGACATCTGCTCTGTGGTCGCTCTGTCAAGTTTGTCCCCTCCCATCTCTTTTGTATGTATATCGCGTTCGTCAGCTACTACCGCTTGACCGTCGTGCTTTGTCCTAGTCCGCGTCTTACTGCACTGAAGCATTTACTCTTTCGCTTTTTGTGTAAGGGACAGGTTCCACTGGCCAGGCAGTTCATTTGTTGTCAACACCCGCTGCGTGGAGGACAGGTCATGCCGAAGCTGATGATGTGCAAACAGGTGCTGAGGTTACATTTCCAACATTTCTTTCACGGTGAACAGGTGTGATCGCTGTTCTCTAGGTTGACCGTGGGTTTTTTTGTGGGCGGTGTCCACGTGTGATCCTCGGACGCCCCCCTTAGAGTATTTTTTTTTTTATCTTTACATGTTTTCCTTGTTTTTGTTAAACATTTTACACATCAAAACCCACTGCATCATCCTGTGTGGTCATGTACCTTGCCTACTGTTTTCCTAATATGGGCCCTGCGTGGCTAATAAAGAAATCATTATTATGATTGTATTCATCTTTCGGTGTACAGAGCGCTGGCAGAGTTTGGCATCAAATTGTTGAGTAAAATAAACAAATCTCACACACCAATAAATACATAAAATACATAGTAGGTAGCTTCTGTCACTTAAGTAACCAATTAGTATTGAATGATTCAGGTACTAAACCATTTACCTGGCAAGCCTGGGCCTGGGGAAGACCTAGATTCCTGGAGCTGCCTGTTTTCTGGATCAATGTTTAATTATACACTAAAAAATTATCATATTGAAACTTCAGCACCCCTTGTTGTGGCGTATAATTAAGTGTACGACTCATCTTGCCCCCCCCCCCCCTTATTCTTTTTGTTGTTTTTCCTCTTATTTTTATATCTTAATATACACCATTTGCTTCTTGAATAAATAATTTTTGTTGTTTTTTTTTCACGACTAAATCAACTAATTTTACATAATATATACACTAGGTGTAGCAACCAGGTATTAAAATGATATTTTCATCATTTTCAATGTACTCTCAGGGCTTGAATAATGTACACCCCCGCCCTATTATTTGGGACCCGAGAATATATAAACAAAAAATGATGAATAAAGATACTAATTTTTCAGTTTCTTTTATTTCATGACCGTCATCATATATGTAGCTTATTTAAAGGACATCAATTAGAATGTAAAATATACACTGAAACTCAAGAATGAAACGGTATTTAAAAGATACGATTGAAGACTGTTCTGAAGCTGACTCTGTTTGATTTTTATTAATCCACTTAAAATTCTAAGTAACTTTATTTTCTTCGCCTTACTGAACGCTAAATGTTCCTTTTACGGTTTTGCGCTAGCAAGTTACTTTTCTGTTGGTATTTTTTGGCATGGCATTAAATGTAAGCGATGATAAATAATTGTTTCTACTTTAGGCACAAGGCCAGCAATCACCCAGTGCATTACTGGTACTTTATTTTATCGACCCAGTAAGGATGAGAGGCAAAGTCAACCTCGGCGGGATTTGAACTCAGATCGTAAAGGGACGTAACTATGCTGGAAAGCATGGCGTCCGACCCTCTACCGAGACTGCCAATCCACCGCCCTAAGCGATGATAAATAATCTCATGAATATAGAGATAAGCAGGTGTTACACATCTGGTGTTCGACACATACGCAGTACTGGATGGGCGAAGTAAACTGCGGCCTAGGGTCTTATACTCCAGTGGGGAATGCACCCTTTTTAAATATATCTATATATAAACTTTATGATTTACGAAGCGCCGTGAGAATTTGAAATATGAAAATGTAGACGTCGAAAACGCAGAAAATTCATCAGATTGATCAAAGAGAGAATTGAAGGTATTTCTCGAACGCATATTCTCTGCTTCAGTCTCTTCTCATCTATACCATCAACTAACAAACCTAGCTCCCTCAACTGTTGTAGAGCTTCATCAATCTCCCTGTTGGAACTAGTCCATGTTAGAAAGGAAAGGATGTTGCCCTCCAAAGGGGAGAAAGCATGGATGGGAGAAAGAAAACCGAAGAAACAGAGACAAGCATTTACACAGGCCTAGCCGCTAAAACCGTTTGGAAAAACAGCTTGGTAATGAGACTCTGGAGAGAGTCTAACATTGACCATTCATTCGAGTTTACTGAAGATAAGATAGTCATAGCACTGGGCGAGGGAGGAGAGGGGCGAACAACCCCTCCGTGTCAAATTCGCTGAATTTGGCATTGATTAGCCTTCTTTAAGTTCGGTGATCGTTCATGAGATGAACAGTGGTTGGGGTGGACATAAACAGTTCGATCTGACGTTTTAGGGAAGATGTGAAGGGGCCGATTCTCGCATTAGGCTTCTTTTCCTTTTATTTTTTTTTCGTTTTCTCATGCCCTGTCCTCCTACCACTTTCAAAGTCGTTAAAACAAAAGATGTTCTGCTTTTGGTGAGAAGGAAGATCAAGCAAGCAGCATAATATGAGAGGTTAGAAGAAGCAAAGGAGGCGAGTTAAAGGGAGGAGAAATGTCGAGAAGTTAGATGTAGAGGAGTTCTATACATTCCTCAAATAATCACGAAAAAAGTTAGAGATAATGTGACAAGTTCAAGTATACTGGAGAGAATGAAGAGGACAGGAAGATAGATGAGTATAATACATCAAACAACTACAAATAGAGATTTAATTATAATGACAGATTAAAGGGAGGGGGGGTTACAATATAGTGGCATAGGCAGAGCAGTAGAAGGTGGAGGCACATACTTGTAAGTACTCGATTACATATACACACAAGCTTTCGTATATAAATACACATACACACAAGCTCCCATAATGAAATACATATACACACAAACTTCGATAATTGTTTCTACTTTTGGCACAAGGCCAGCAATTACCCAGTTCATTACTGGTACTTTATTTTATCGACCTGGTAAGGATGAAAAGCAAAGTTAACCTCGACGGGATTTGAACTCCGACCGTAAAGAGACGTAACTATGCTGGAAAGCATGGCGTCTGACCCGCTACCGATACTGCCAATTCACCACACACAAACTTCGATAATGAAATACAGATACACACAAGCTTCCATAAAGAAGTACACATATACACAAGCTTCCATAAGGAAGGACACCATGCACACAAACTGCCATAAAGAAGTACACATACACACAAACTGCCATAAACAAGTACACATACACACAAGCTTCCAGAAAGAAGGACACATGTGCATATTTCTTTACTCTTACGGAAAATAAACTTTAGCAATCTTCTGAACTTGAGCTTTTTACTTTAAAACCTAAAACGGGGGCATGTTTTGGCGGAGTAATTTGAATAAATGACTGACATAACTTTTTTCGGTCGATCTCTCGTCAGTGACCAACAAAGAGGTTAACAACCGATTCTCATTTATAAAAAAAAAGTTAACCTTTTCATTACCTTATTTCTATGATTTTCAAATAATGTTCTCATAATAAAGCTGGTGTCTGGAAAATAACATAAAGGTTCATACTGAAAATTATGATGAAAAGTTATGTTTTTTTCCTCGACAAATATATACACTAAACAAACCAGTTTTATATTGTAGAACCAAGGGTGGTTCTATAATGGAACATGTATCAATGCAGTGATTGACGTGTGAGAGACCACACGTATTGTCAGTCATGATGGATGCCATTTTGTCTTGGTGATTAATGATATATTTTATTTTGGTCGACTTTATGGAGTAGGTTGCTGATGAAATATATTCTTTTAAAGGGGATGGTAATCCGAAAAAAGTATGGAAAACATTGATTTAATCAAATAATTAACTGTTTCAAATTTATCATTTGTATTCCACTTTAAAACTCATTGATAGTTCTTTTATGTGCGGAAGTATCAAAATATCAAATATTAACTTTTAAAGTGGAAGAGGGCAATCTTTTAGTACAAATGACTTTGAAGTTTTATAGAGGTGAATGTTACATAATTGTTTGACGGTTACTAACAGTTGCTCTGAACGCCATGGGCAGGAGGAGCCTCGATGCAACTGGTTTTCTGTCGCAATTGGAGACGGTCGGTCTCGACTGTGGCGATGGCAGGCGCTCCGACGAATTAACCCTTTTCCCTTTCGAGCAGGGCAAATCTTTAATTTGAGACGCGACGTGCAGGGATTCGTTCTCTGCCTCCAACCTTGTTGATTCAACCACAAATCCAGGCTCTGCTGTTCGTAATACGGAAGAGAGTCAAATACCAAGGCCCGACCAACCGCTTTCTCTTTATACCGGCCTCCGTCGAGACATCTGACGTCCCCCCCCCTGCTGATTTCCTCCTAAAGTCGGAAAGACGACGGTCCGCTTGAGGAGGGAGCCCCGTGAGGTGGGATGGCTATGTCAGTGAGTATCTCTGGTTATTATCCGCTGTAACACCTTTACGGTTTTGTCCGCTGGGCATGGCTAAGGCACTGCTCAGACAGGGGTATAGTGTCTGTCTTTCTCCCTTTTTTTGTTGCTTGATCCTTCTTTCCTTTTCTCTTTCTTTTTCCCTTTAATAGTGTGTTTTGGTTTTATTAGGTACTACTCAATTATATTTATATAATGTCAATGGCGCTTCGTGACATTGAAAGATTTTCTAACTTGATAAACATCTATTGTCTTGTATCTAGAAAGATATCTGTAACCAGTTGCTTGTTCTGGCTGTGATATTTTTAAAAGATTGTTGCCGTATTTTAAGTCTATAGTAATTATGGTGCTGGGTGTTATTGTCTACTCTTCCTCTACTTATTTTGTCTAGTGACAGAATACGATTTGAATGCAAAAAGGCGATACAGAAATGTTTTGTTTGTATTTATGCGTGTGCGCATGCACCTAACTCCTTGTGAAGTCGTGGCGAGCACCCTAGTGACATGTGGCGTTTCTTGGGTAACTTAAGCCAGACGGAGCCTATATTCTCTCTCCGGAAATTAACACAGTCAATTTCTTCCAGAGAGAAGAGGAGAGAATGATGAAGTAAAAAGAAAAATATATAGAGAAAGATTTGACCCTAGTAATAGACTGGTACATATTTTTTTCATCAACCTCGAATGGATGAAAAGCAGAGTTGACCTCAACTGGATTTGAACACAAAGAGCTTGAACGGATACTCTGCCAATTCACCTCCTATAATATTTGCGGCGATATCCAATTTTAGCGGCCTAAATGCCGCTTACTTGCTGTAGTTGCTGCTTACTTCAATGTATGAGGCTATTCCAACAAATTTACATTCCCAGAATGAGGAAACTGTGGGGATATGTCGCCGGCCAACAAATGGTTTGTACAGGTAAGAGAAGAAGGGAGCACCCCCCTCTCTCTGTGCTCCCTGGCAGAAAGGTCGCACACTTTCTACGGGGGTGTGTGTGACCCCAAAAGGCTAATAAATCGCAAAAAAAACAAATAAACAAAAACGTGGCAAATAAAGAAATCTATGCCCCAGTAGTGGCAAATAAATCGCAAAAAAAACAATAAATAAATCTCTTTTAACGGCTAAAAAAAGGGGAATGTAAATTTGTTGGAATAGCCTCATACATTGAAGTAAGCAGCAAGTAAGCGGCATTTAGGCCGCTAAAATTGGATATCGCCATATTTGCTATCTGGCATAAACTGTCGGCTGGTTAATACTTTCAGGATTTCTACACATCGTTTGACAACTCACCCTGGATATGTTTGTATTCATTTAGATTTGTGGATCTCATACATATTTTGTCGCAGAACTATAACTATATATTTACGGACAATTCCCACCATTTTAATATGTTGTTAAAAGAAACAAAAGTTGTTTTAACGAGATAATTTATTCATATAAGGAAAATATAAAATCAATTTTAAGACGTCTCACTCTGCAGACACTTTAAGAAGCACCGATTTACGATATTTAGGACGGCGAATTGGCTGAGTCGTTAGAACGTCGGGTCCCTTCGTGGTATTCATCCCTGCTTTCTGTACTCTGAATTCAAAGCACGCCGTGGTTATCTTTGCCTTTCATCATTTCGAGGACGATAGATAAAATACCAGTAGATGGGTTGATTCGTCCTCTACACCTCTTTCTCACTTGGAAAAGGGATGAGTTCCGCCAGGTTTTAAATGTGCAAAACACACCTTTTATCACTATAGCGTTCCTACGACTCTATTGGGAGTAACGGGTCCATACATATATATATATATACAATAAGAAATCTGATCGTGTACTATTACTTTCGTTAAAACATTTTCTCTCTTCTTTCCTCATTTTTAGTTTTACATTAACTGACTTGTAACACTGCTACTAACACTGTTAAGCGCTGACAGTTTTTCTCTAAAGTGCTGGAAATTGATTGACCAAAGTAGAAAATGCAGTTTTAACCAATGTATTACTCACAGAGATAGCTAAATCTATAGGATACTGGACACCCATGCACATATTAAAGTTTATTTCCTTCCCCCTAGCATGCGTATATCCTGTAGTCAAAAACTTAATTCTCAAACTATTTATTCATTTATTTATTCAATAAAACAATTTAAACGTCCCTATAAAGCTAGTAAGCAACGACAGATTAAAAGACGTGTCTAATACCCCTGATAATTACGAAACAGAAAGAAAAGAAAACGAGAGGTAAAAGAAGCCTAAATAAGAAAAAAGGTGTTAAACAAGTGCAATGAAATTGATACGTGAAGGTGAGAACAATACCAATACTTTCGACGTATAATTGACATATATTTCATTAGCTTGCCGTATTGAATTCAACTTCTGTTGTAGCTTAGTCTATTCATTACCGTATTTCTAATTCAATTAATTTTAATTAATTTTGAAAAAAAACAAACATTTGCTTGGATTTAATTAAAAAAATGTTCACTAGTAAGCTGGTATGCAGAACATTTTTAATATAAAATTATGTTGAAAGGTTTTAATATAAAAATAAACATGTTATAATGAACACTTTTGTATCATAAATCCAGGGCTGTTTGAGGCAGTTTAGTATCAAAATAGTGAGAGAGAGAGGGTAGGGAGAAACGGATTCATCCAAGCTTATTTGACCTTACCAAACCACATAAAACAGACAGGATTCATTGCTCTAATGCTGAAGCGTGGACTCACTATCGATTCTTGTTGGAGTACTTTCATTTCATTTACGTCACTAATGACCTTGGGAAAGACATAAAAATCCCAACTTCCCATTTCCTCTTATAGAACCATCTTCGGTTTCATTCCTATATGTAAAATGATAATTTGATGCCAAAAATTGAAACATTTTCTCTTTTATTCTTTCATTGGACTGCGGCCATTCTAGGGCACAACCTTCAAGTGTTTAATTGATCATATTGACCCCAATACTTTAACAGCCTGGTACTTATTTCAACGATCTGTTTTGCCGAACTGCTAAGTTACATGGCATAAACAAACGCTTGTGTGCACGAATTAAGAGGGAACATTAAAAGTTGTCAAGAGTTATAATTGGTGGTGCAGTCAAATAAAAGTAAAAGTCGATGCCTTTGATAAGAGTTATGAGGTCAAAAAAGCTTTAAACTCAGAGTTGCGATAACAGCCAAACGAGAGAGCGTTGGACTGGCGGAAGTAGCAGGACGTCGAACAAAATGTTTTATAGCATTTAGCCACAGCCACTTAGTTTCTGCGTTTAAATATCTCTGGGGTCATTCCGGGGTCGATAAAATACTAGGATCGATATAATCGACTTTACCCCAACCCACAAACTGCTGGTCTGTGCCCAAATTAGAAACCATTACAGGTAAATGAATATATATATATAGTTGATTTTCTGAGAGAGACAGCAAGCTTAAGTATGGCTCAAATATGAATAGAAACAATGAAGTGGCTTAGGCGCGCATCTTGAAGAAAAATACATGGGCGTTTTATATCTCATATGGATATCATAGCTGGAATTTAGTGGTTCGTAGTATTTCTTTATAACATAGGCACAAGGCCAGCAATTTGAGGGAAGGGGAAAGTCAATTATATCGACCAGTATTTAACTGGTATTTTATTTTATCGATCCCAGAAAGATGAAAAGCAAAATTGACCTCTACAGGAATTGAACTCAGAACGCAGAAAGTCATAACTAATTACCGCAAAGTATTTCAGCCGACGCTCTACCGCTTCGGCTAATCCACCGCCCTTAGTGGTTCGTGATAACGCATCAGGTTACCGGGTATCTTCATTTTCTACTACTTTCTAGGGATAAGCTTTGTTTCCTGTCTCTCCGGCCGATGGTATTTACTGAATAAAACATGTTAAATGCCTCACTGCAAAACGTTTATGTGAGACTAGATGGAAGTATAGATTAAAGTGTGTCAAGACCATGAAATATGTAATTATTTAGCTGCCTGATCTTGATTCTGTAATGCAACATGGAGTAGAAACGTTTTCCAAATAGATTAGTTTTCTTTGTTTGTTTGAAGTAATAATACATCTAAACTATAATAAAGTAAGAAGCGCGGGACTGCGTACGGTTTATAATTTGTTATCCCATTAGTAAAATAAGTTGGATTACTTTGAATAAATAATGAATGAATATTATATAATTTATCTACTAAATTTCGTGGCTGTTCATTAAATATATTTTATTATTTATTTAAAGATTCACTTCTTTAAAATTTTCAAATGTCAACACTTCCGATGGCGATCGCTTGAATAAACATTAATTTTCTGTCACTAATTTTCTCCTAATGCAGTTTATATATAATATCGTCTTTTTTAATGTATCATGGATTACTGATTACATAAGACAGTGTAACACAGTCTTCGTTCAATTTCTGTGTATATTGTCAATTACGATTTTATTTGACGTATCATATCTACATGTATATATACTTGCGTATAATATCAATATACACACTACACATGCTAGCAGAAAACCACGCGAAGGCCGGCTCTTCTGCTAGTATCTATTAATGAAATTGCGACAGACAGTTCCACAGATCCACTCTGCCTAGTTTTGTCGACAATATTTTCTCTGCCTATGGTAGTGAATTGGCAGTATCGGTAGAGCGTCGGATAAAATGAGTTCAAATCTCACCAATTTCAACTTTACCTTTTATTCTTCCGGGATCGATAAAACTTTACCCTTCACTTAAATTAGAAATCAATATTTAGTCTACATAAGACATCTTAGAAGATATTCAACAAGCATTTTAAGGCTATTTTCCCTGCTAAAGTTAGCCTTTCGGGCTACATCACATAGACGTCTTTCGGGGGCAATGTTTTACGGATACCCTACGTGGCGTCAACTCTCTTAGTTGATTCTTACTATACGAAGGGATAAGGTATACTTATTCTAAATCGGATTCTTACAGTCAGTTTCATTAACAAATGATGCCATTAGCTATTTAACTGATTATCGAACAAATGGGTATAAGAAAGAGCATTAGCATCAGCAAAAAGATCACCTTCAAAATTAGATGTGGAGCCTAGCTTCAGCTATTAATTCTTTTTCAGAGAAATTTGAAAAGGTTTTAATAACTTATTGGGGAATTTTAATAATATAAAATATTTACCAAATAGAAATAAACTGAGATTAGTAAATCAAGGTTTAGAGGTTAAGGTAGCAAGAAAATAGTTATATTGCAAAATAATTATTTCCTGGGAAAGTAAAGCTTCTAATATGTAAAATTCATCAACTGGGGCAAGTTACAGGATATCGTGTCAAATCTGTGGGTTAATTTACAAACAATGCTTACGGCACCTATAACTGAAGCAACGGAAGAGAGAAAGTTTCTAAACTAAAGCTTATAAAGACATATTTACGACCGTCCACGGCACGACATTCTTTGGAAATTTTGTCAACAGAAAATGCAAGGTCGGATTAACCTAGCTTTATACTATAAATATTATAGTGTCTTTAATCTTTATATCACATTTTTAAAATTTAGGGTCCTTGGTACAAGATCTGCACTAACCTAATCAGGCACTGATAAAATGGCCGCAAAAAAAGAAGATAGATATAGAAAGTGCTCTGAACTCGATAGCAACCGTTCTTTTATTCATATTCTTTAATTTACCAGGAAAAAATTAATTTCATCTACAGTATATTTACTAATAACCTACACCTCGTGGATATATTCACACTGGCAGCCTGGTCTGGATGCTTGCAATAAAGCGAATTTTGCTAAATGTTCTTAGATACTATGTGGTGATGTTAAACCGGGAGGCAGATTAAGTCTACCCCCAATCAACGCCGACTGAGACAGCCTAGCTAACGAACTTCTACACAGTTTCTATCCACTAAATTGTACTCACAAGGCTTGGGTTGACCAGAGGCGATGGTTGTTGGACACTTACCCAATGTGTTACATTGTAATATCACATTCGGGACCATCTAATTGCGATGCGAACTTTTTAACCACACGGCAATACCTAGCTCCCTATGTATATACATACACACCCACTTGTCCGGTCTATATGATTGCTAGGAAGTACAATATAATATTGTAAAACAACAGGTTTCAACCCACGTGGTAGTATGTAAAAGAAGTGTTTTATAAGAACAGGCGATTTGGTTCCCGAATATTTGAAAACATTGTTTGGATATTTGTATGTGTATATTTATACCATGAGTATAAAATATTGTTTTTAATTATAAAATAACCGCGTTGACGATTATTCAGTTACTTTTGGTAGGGTATTTTATCCCTAAATGTTAGCAGATTTGTAAAATGCCACACACACGCAGGTTGCCTTTTAAATTTCTGTTCTATTTATATTTTTGCTTTCACAAATTGTTTATATACAGGGCGCTTTCTTGTAAAATAAAACCAACCCCGTTTTCTTCAAAAGGATTACAGTAAATTATAATTTCTAAACAATTAAAAGGGGCAAATTCGAGATATAAGAGTGTAAATGATGAGAAAGGGAACAATGAAAGTTACTAATCCGGGAAAATACCAGTAGTGTAAATAAAGAAGAGATGGTGTCTCCAAACGTAATTATAATAAAAAAGAGTTGCTGAAAGGAATTTGAAATAAAATAACTCTTGAAAATATAACTTTATCGGAATGAAGAACTTTTTTTCTGACAGATATGGATTCCTTAACTAACTTTCTTCTTTTCTTGATTTCTGTATACTAAGGCGATGAACGAAAACAAAATCACAAGAAACAAACTTACAGAAAAAAACGTTTTCAGTGGGGTTTTTTTCATATATACTTATAGATATGTTTCCGCTGTTTAAAATTAATTAACTTTTTTTTGGTATTTCAAATGTGACTCTCTCATCCGAATCCTCCTAGTTTATTCGTCTACCATTTTTATTATTACACTTAGACCGATTCAACTCCGTATTTCATATGAAACACTATTCCATGACTTTCATTCCCTTTCTAGAAGTACATTTTCTTTCAAGTGTTCAACTTGAACACCAAGAACAAATGAAATTAAACATCAACTGCACTGATATAAAGGAAAGGCACTAATTGGTAAATCGAACCAAGAAAACTCTTTCTTTTTGGTATTTCCCATTACTATCTAACAGTTTCAACTCCTGGCAGAAGCGTCGACGCTTTTCTCGTGATAGGAGGTGGAATTTAAACTCATAATAATCAGAACCAGAAGGGCTACCATAAAGCATTTTATCCAACTCTTTAACATATTCCGCCAATCCACTTCCCCTGGACTGATCATTTATTTATCGGCCCTAAAAAGAATGAACGGTAAACTTGATCTGAGCAAGATTTGAACTCAGAACAGAGGCATTTAATCAGACGCCTTGATATAAAATTGGGTTATAGACAAATGAGAATAACTGTTGAAGCTATACAATGCAGAGAAATTAATAAATTTGGATTTAAAAAGTAAAACAAGGCTGATTTAAAACAAAATTATTTTGTTTTGTTTTTTATTTATAAAATTTAATAATTCTTTTCACTCTAAAATACTTTCTATTTTATCTTGTAAAAAATCGCTGACTAGAACAAAAGGCTTACAAACAAAAGTTAGGCGTGGAAAACGCCAGTACTTAACAACAGGAAGCATAAGAAACAGCTATTATTCATGACAAAGATGGGTCTAATGAGAAAAAGTAAGAAAGAATACAAAAGTTTCGGGAGAGAGTTAATGATTTTGGAGGTTGTTAAAATTAGGTTTTTTAACGTATAAACCATCTGTTTGAATCTGAATCAGCAATTATTAACTGAGTCACACCAATATTTTCTATTTGGTGGTCTACTTCTTCCTTTTTCTTTATCATTCATCCTTGTTATAACCTCCTTATAAAAAAACTGAGACGATATCAAAGGTACTCCGCCACCAACATTTCTACTGGATTTATGTAGGTCAGTGATTAAAGGGACATACATTGCCTCAGTAACTTCAACATTATATAAGGTTTCGTACTAATACGTGTATGTACATGCTGTAAAGTGTCATAAAGAGCACACTGCAAGCCAACTCCCAACATCGATTTGTTGAATGATTCTACTTAACTTATTCCTTCATTTCTGGATGAAATAAAATAGGCTGGATGCGATCCTCTCTTCCAAAATGATTCACTGTCAACATACAACATGAAAACGAAATGTTCGTGGATAATTCAGCAGACTATTAAAGCTCATAAGTCCTCTCTCTATATATATTTGTTGTTGTTGTCTTTGCTCCGTTCACAGCCCCTTCAAAATTCTTCTTCTTTCACATGTTCCCCGGAAGAGAGTAACTCTCAGAAGCAACTATCTCCAATTGATTCAGCCAGATCCCCAAGCAAGACCAGCCGAACTCATGGATGTTATCCAACCATCTTGCTCGAAGTTTACCTCTGCTCCTCTCGGTTGGTTTTTGCCTATAAAATCTGTCCAACGATTCTTTCCTGAGACATTCTAACCACATTGCCCGTAATATCGGAACTGTGATCTCTCAAGTAGCGGCCCTACCTGGAGTGACTGTCTGATTTTCGATCTACGCACTTTATCGAGTAACGTTATTCCAAAGACCCTTCAGAGGAACCCTATTTCGGTCGCTTTTATTTGCGATCGTACTCTTTCGGTCATTACCCAAGATTAACGACCATTGGTTAGAGTTGACTCGAATACTAAACTGAAGATAGCGAGTTTAGCTGTTACACCTACCTCCTTTCTTCTGGTGACCAAATGCTGAAGCTGGAGCATTACGGCACCAGCTCTTGCAATTTTTGTATTTAACTCAGCCTCCTGCCTTCCATCACTGAAGATACTTGAACTTCTTCACCTGCCTCTGAACCTACACTCGCCGGTCGTAATATTATTTTCAACCCGACTGCGCATGTCAATACTGCCCATGAAGATTATGAACAGGAGAGGTAACATTACGTACCCTTGGTAGAGTCCGACACTCACATTGAATGGTTTCGATTTATCCGAACACAAATACCAGGCCATACGTTCAGAAACTCCAGAGCAATAAGATGCTGTCTATCGATCCATGGTCCTGCAGAACCTTTCACAATAGATCTCGAGGAGCACGGCCATATGCCTTTAAAATTGCAAGTAAGCTAGTGGGCTGACTAGGCATGAAGACAATTCATCCGGTGATGCCAGGAGACAGACAGTTCGAATGTCATATCTGTGAACGTGCTTGCAGAACAGAAACTTGGCACCTGCCTTAACATGATAGTCAATGAAAGGGTAGTACTCTACTGACAAGAAAGTGCAATCAACACACACACACGTATATATATATATATATATATATGAACAAAAATACTAACTTTCCCTGACATCAAAGCAGTTTGACAGATATTTGTTACAGTTATCAACACATGCTCAACCCACCACGGCTCGTGAATAGAAACAGAAATAGCCGCCCAAGAGAGAGAAAGCCCTTGTTAGGAAAATAACAAGATTAAAAAAGTCAGTCAGTTAAAACACTGTCGACAACAGTCCCCACTTTTTGTTCCACAGCAATAATAAACCCCAAATATAAAAAAAATTCATTTCCAGAAAAGCATTCGGATTATCAATCAAAAGCTAGCTTAGGAACACTAGACCATTGATATAATTAGACACAACCCTATTAATTTACCAAAAATAGGCCGCTGTTTCATCCGTCGGTGCATTGTTAATTAATGAAAATACTGTCCACAAGAAAACCCCATATAAGGGTATTCTACAACAGCGATATTGTTCCGTTTTCAGCAGACAGTGTTTCATCATCACAGCTTCATCCCACACAAGATATCTTGGAAAACCTTATTACACGTTAAACTATTTTAACGTTGTAAGAAAACCCATGCCAGCTTTGTCTCAAACACTCTTATGAAATCCTATTTTCCGAACAAAAATGACTAAATAAATATTCTCAACTGGTATCGTTTTTGCAGACATGGGGCGTATAGCACACTGAAATAACACGAAGCCCTTATATCAATTCGAATTTGTATCGTCACCTGAAAATTGGTTGTATTATATTCTTCTTATATACTTAGTTATATTTATATAAACTCAGAATGTGTGTATTTGAATACCTTTTACGCACGATATCAAAAATAGCTTCAATATTTTTAGGCGATCGTCATTGACTGATATATCTGCATATTTTTACATATTAATGTTTTTCTTTCTCCCCATGTACAAATATATATATATATGTGTGTGTGTTTCATGTGTATATATATATATATAAATGTGTGTGTTTCGTGTGTATATATATAGGTATATATAAATGTGTGTGTCACGTGTGTATATATATATATATAAATGTGTGTGTTTCGTGTGTATATATATAGGTATATATAAATGTGTGTGTATATATATATATATATATATGGAGGGTGGTATATAGTTGGGTACGTGAGGTTAGGTGTATGAAACTTTACAATAGAGTCAGCTGCAAGCATAACATGACGTAGTTGGATCTGTTAAACAGTGACATTCAACGCTTGAAGCTTTTGTTATTGTAAGACTTCAGCTGTGCATCTTGGCTTGTGGCTCATTCATTTTCTGTGTAAAAATAACTTCTAATATCTACCAGCAGTGAATGTCTACGTTTATATGTGGACTTTAGTACTATTTTGTTAAAATTCTAGATTGTATATATATATGTATATGTAAGTATATATATGTATATATATATATATATATATATATATATATATATATATATATATATATATATATATATATATATATATAGGAACGAGTAGGACCCCGACTCTACTACCCTAAGTATTGAGTACTTTGGTGCGTTATGGTCCACCTGGTTCCTTACCACATTTCCTTCGTTATATATATATATATATGTATATATATATATATATGTGTATGTATATGTATTTATGTATGTATGTATGTATATGTATATATATGGCCATACTCGATAACGAGGGGGCAGCCATCATATATGTATGTATGTATATATGTGTATGTATGCATATGTGTATACATATGTATATGTATATATGCATTTGTATGTATATGTGTATATGTATATATGTGTATGTATATGTGTTTATGTATATATATATGTGTATGTATGTATATGTATGTATGTATATATATGTATATGTATGTATATATGTGTATGTATGTATATATGTGTATGTATGTGTATATGTGTATGTATGCATATGTGTATACATATCTATATGTGTATACATATGTATATGTATATATCCATATGTATGTATATGTATATATGTGTATATATATGTGTATATATATATATGTATATATGTATTTATATATGTGTATATATATATGTATATATGTATTTATATATGTGTATATATATATATATATATGGGAAATGGCCATGTTCGATATGCAGAAAAGGAACTGGCATAAATTCTATAAAATGCACACAATGTAGGTCCTGGGTACACAAGAGATGTAGCGGGATAGCAGGCAAACTAACAGGTAGGGAGAAATATGTATGCAGTAGATGTACAGGGAAATTAGACAGTAGAAGTCGCACAGATAGACACATTTTTCAAATGCGAGAGGGCGCTATAGAAGTGGTGGATAGCTTCCGGTACCTAGGAGATCAGATTAGCATGGGAGGAGGGTGTTCCGAGGCCATAGTATCTAGAATAAGGACGGGTTGGAAGAAGTTTAGGGAGCTGCTTCCTCTGTTGACGAAGAAGGGTTTCTCCCTGCGTACGAAAGGCCGGTTGTATGATGCCTGTGTGAGGAGCGCGATGCTGCATGGTAGTGAGACATGGGCAGCTACCGCAGAAGATATGCGACGGCTGGAGAGAAATGAGGCAAGCATGCTCCGTTGGATGTGCAGTGTAAATGTGCGTGAACGACCCAGCATAAATGTGTTGAGAGAGAAACTGTGTCTGAGAGGGATAGAATGTAGTGTACGGGAGAGGAGACTGAGGTGGTATGGACATGTGATGCGCATGGAGGATGACCGATGGGTGAAGAAGTGCCAGGAAATGCCAGTTGAAGGAAGACGTGGTAGAGGTAGACCACGAAAAACATGGGCGGAGGTGGTGAGAACAGACCTCAGATCATTGAAGCTCACGGTGGAGATGACGAGGGACCGTGACGAGTGGAGAGATGCTGTGCTGAATAAGACCCGCCCCACCCTTGCAAGCAGGGAAAAGCGGACGTAAAATGATGATGATGATGATGATGATGATATATATATATATGCATATATTTTCAATTATTATTTTACATGTTTTTAATATGTCTCAATCTGTTGGACCCTTCCTAAAAACTAACCTTCTAGTATTGTTATTAAATAATTATTCTAGAACCTTCCTGCATCTCGCTCCCTAACTTTGTAAACACTTTGCTCCTTCTCTCATACCCCCCCTCCCCTGATCGCAAGTATAAAATAAATCTTGCTTACGGGCGATCTGTCGAATTTGAGAATGTAAGCAATACTTGTCTTTTCTTCTATCCGTAGTCTTCTCAATAAACAGTGTTTTAAACTCTTATTTATGACAGTCTAAAATTCAAATTCTCCGTTTTCCTCTGATTTTCAATTATTATTTGTGGATTGGCAGTATCGGTAGAGGGTCGGAAGCCATGCTTTCCAGCATAGTTACGTCCCTTTACGATTTGAGTTCAAATCCCGCCGAGGTTGACTTTGCCTTTCATCTTTACGGGGTCGATAAAATAAAGTACCAGTAATGCACTGGGTAATTGCTGGCCTTGTGCCTAAAGTAGAAACAATTATTTTACATGTTTTTGGTGGATTGGCAGTATTGGTAGAGGGTCGGACGCCATGCTTTCCAGCATAGTTACGTCCCTTTACGATCTGAGTTCAAATCCCGCCGAGGTTGACTTTGCCTTTCATCCTTACGGGGTCGATAAAATAAAGTACCAGTAATGCACTGGGTAATTGCTGGCCTTGTGCCTAAAGTAGAAACAATTATTTTACATGTTTTTAATATGTCTCAATCTGTTAGACCCTTCCTAAAAACTAACCTTCTCCTAAAGTTACCCATTTCCCGCCCGCCCCTACTCACCACCATTGCTATATGGTCCAATCATAACTCAGCGGCTTTAGTAAGTTCTCTAACAAATCAGTGTAGCAAAGCTACCACCTCGGTTACTACTCCTTAAGTTTAGACCTGTTTGATGGGTTGACTGCGGAAATTTGAAAAGTCTAAGCACTCAATGACAATGCCACAGATAAAGATAAATTCACCTCCCGCTGCAAGACGAAAATACAAGGATACCTCTTTATTTCAGACACAGATGACCAACAAAATTCCGTCTCCTACACCCCTCCCTGCCCCTCCAACCCATCCATCCCACCCTCCCAACTTCAGAGTTGGTACCATGAACGTAGGCACATTGAAAGGTCGCTCAAATGAGGTTGTAGAGATGCTTGAACGTAAAGAAGTTGATGTTTGTTGTATTCAAGAGACTAGGTGGAGAGGTGGGTCTCCCAGATTCATCGTGGGTAAAAAACGATGCTATAAACTTTTCTGGGTGGGAAACGACAACGGACTGGGTGGAGTAGGAATTATGTTAGCTGAAAAATGGGTAGATAAGGTAATCGACGTAAATAGAGTAAATGACAGAATAATTAAAATAAGGCTAGTTCTAAATAAAACTACTGTGACAATAATATCTGCTTATGCACCCCAATCTGGTCTACTTGACGTTATAAAGGACAGGTTCTATGAGACGCTACTGCACACTACCTCCCAAATAACTGACAGCAACTACCTAAAACGGCCACGTTGGACAACATAGTGATGACTATGATGAAATCCATGGAGGCTATGGGGTTGGAAAGAGAAATGAGGAAGGCTTCAGAATCCTGGAATTCTGTGACTCCAATAACCTAACTATATGTAACACAAACTTAAAAAAACGTGAAAACCACTTGATCACCTATAGATCAGGGAAACACGCCAGCCAGATAGATTATATCCTTACTAGAAGACGGGACAAAGTGTTTGTTGTAAACACTAAATCCCTCCCCCGTGAAGAATGCACCTCCCAACATAGCCTAGTAGTTAGTGACCTCATAGTCAGAAATAGACGTACTCGACGACAGAGGAGGCCTACCTTGAGGAGAAGAATATGGAAGTTGAAGGACCCCATAGCGAGTGACAAATTTAAAAGCTTATTACTTGATGCCTTTGACAATAAGGAAGAGCAATTAGAGACGTGCGATATAGAGGAACAGTGGCAATTCTTGAAAGTGAACCTGCTGAAAGCCACGGATGAAATCTGCGGCTGGAGCAGACCTATTGGCAGGAGGAGAGTAACTTGGTGGTGGAACAGTAAGGTAGAAGAGACAATCAAGGCCAAAAATCAGGCTTGGAAAGTATGGCAGGATGGGGGAAGTAGAGAGCACTATCAAGTGGCCAGGAGAAAAGCTAGGAGACAAGTGTACCTTGCAAAAAGGGAAGCAGAGGATAGAAAGTTCAAGCATGTTCTACAACGTGAGGACCAAAAACGCGAGGTGTTCAGGATTGCTAGACAATATGTCAAGGAAAACCGTGATATTGTCGGGGAGAAGTGTGTCCGTAATGATAACGGTGTACTTGCCCTCACTGATGCTGATAAGTAGATAGCCTGGAAGTGTCACTACGAGAGACTATTAAATGAGGAGAATAAGTGGGAAAAAGATAGTCTGCCCCAAATCGATCCAATGGAAGGACCAGCGGTGCAAGTTAAAGGTAGTATAATAAGTAAGGCAATCAAAGATATGAAGACAGGCAAGGCAGCTGGGCCTTCGGCGATAGTTGCTGAGATGTTGAAGGCATCTGGAATGGTGGGACATACTATGGTCACCCGTATATTTAAGCAGGTAATACAGAATGGCGTCATACCAAAAGACTGGCGTAGCAGCAGCATCATTAACTGCTACGAGGGTAAAGGAGATGCTCTAGATAGAGGAAACTATAGAGGCATTAAGTTAGTTGACCAGGTCATGAAGGTCACAGAAAGAGTTATAGCGCAACTAATCAGAGAGTGAATTGATCTAGATGAAATGCAGTTTGGGTTTGTGTCAGGTAAAAATATCACATACGCTCTTTTCCTTGTACGACAACTACAAGAGAAGTACCTAGCTAAAAGTAAACCCCTCTACTTAGCTTTTGTAGACCTGGAAAAAGCCTTTGACAAAGTCCCCCGCTCCATTATCTGGTGGGCTCTTAGAAAACTAGGTGTAGATGAATGGCTTGTGAGAGCTATACAAGCTATGTATAATGAAACAGTCAGTAAGGTTAGAATTAACAATGAATATTGTGAAGAATTTAGTGTTAAAGTTGGTGTTCACCAAGGCTCTGTCCTTAGCCCCCTCCTATTTATTATTGCCCTTCAGGCTATAACAGAGGAGTTCAATACCGGCTGCTCATGGGAACTTCTATACGCAGATGATCTAACGCTCATAGCTGAATCAATGACTGAACTAGACAAAAAGTTCCAAACATGGAAGCATGGCCTAGAATCAAAAGGCCTTAAAGTTAACTTGTCTAAGACTAAAGTCATAGTTTGTAGAAAGGAAAATAAGGCACAGGTACCCTCAGGGAAATGGCCTTGCTCAGTGTGTGGGAAAGGAGTAGGCAGAAATTCAATTTTATGTCCCAAATGCAAAGTATGGGTACATAAAAAATGTACTGCGATCACAGGTAAACTATCTAAGAACGTAGACTTTATATGTGGCCGATGTTCAGGTGCAATAAGTAGCAAGTGTCCACAGGATACTAGCCTCTTCTATTGCCCAGATGGTTCTATAGAAATAGTAGACACTTTCCGTTACCTGGGTGACGAAATCAGCAGTGGTGGAGGGTGTTCTGGAAGTACAGTAGCCAGAGTCAGAACGGGATGGAAAAAGTTCAGAGAGCTTATACCACCGTTGGCCACAAAAGGTTCCTCTCTAAAAATGAAAGGCAGATTGTATGATGCTTGTATACGAACAGCAATGCTATATGGCAGTGAGACATGGGCATTGCGTGCAGAGGACCTGCGTAGACTGGAAAGGAACGAAGCATGCATGCTCCGTTGGATGTGTAATAGTAATATACGTGAACGGCAAAGCATAAATGAACTAAGTGAGAAATTAGGAATAAGAAGGATCAGATGCTGTTTACTCGAGAGAAGACTACGTTGGTATGGTCACGTGATACGCATGAAAGACGACAGCTGTATAAAAAAGTGCAGGGCGATCAAAATTGATGGTAGTTACGGAGTAGGTAGACCCAGAAAAACCTGGGACGATTTGATAAATTCCAACCTTACACGCACCTCTCTAAGACAATGTCACTGGACCGAGATCTTTGGTGCTACGCAGTAATAGAGAAGACCCGCCTTGCCTATGGACAAAGCGAAACCTACAGTCAGTAGGCACCTCTTAACCAAATATACACCCCAATCCACTACCCCTACCCTATCCTCCCACTCCCACCAACACCACCCTCTCTCTAAAAAGTTGGTACCACAACATCCAGTCCAAATAAATGAGATAAATGAGATCGAGATCGTGTAGGTATCACGAGAAAAAAACACACAGTCCACGCTGTAATGTGGCCGTGTAGGTAACACGGTAAAAAGTTCCCAGTTCCACACTGTAAAAATGGTTGGTGTTAGGAAGGGCATCCAGCCGTAGAAAACCTGCCAGATAGTCCTATATGAGCGAGACACGGTCACCCGACCAACCTTGCCTCAAGTGGGACAACTCCCGTCTAACCCATGCTAGCATGGAAAATGGACGTTAAACGAAGATGATGATGATGATGATGATATGTGTATATATATATATATATATGTGTGTGTATATATATATATGTGTGTGTGTGTATATGTATATATGTGTGTGTGTGTATATATGTATATATGTGTGTGTGTGTGTGTATATGTATATGTATGTGTGTGTATATATGTATATATATGTGTGTGTGTGTATATATGTATATATATATGTGTGTGTATATATATGTATATATATGTGTATATATGTATATGTATATATATATGTATGTGTGTATATATATATATGCATATATATATATACATATATATATATATATATATATATATATATACATATATATATATATATATACATATATATATATACACATATATATATATACATATATAAATATACATACGATATTAACAAATGGAAACTATATTTATAAAACCATATTTATTTCATTATACATATTTCAAGGACACCAAGTTAAATTATGGTGTGCTTTCATCAGATAAAATATATAGATCAGTTTTATAAATAAATATTGACATACCCTTAAAGAATGCGACCATTACTGTTGGAAGCTCCCGGATAGTGGGGTTATAAATTTATTTATACTATTATGTAAATTAGTATTGGATATTTTTAAATCAGAGTAGATTTAAATAAGCCGTTGGGTTACGGAGAAAAAGAGAGAGAGAGAGAGAGAGAGAGAAGAACAAGGGAGAGAAAAAAGAGAGAGATATAAAAAAGAAAAAAGAGCAAACCTTTAAGAAGAAAATAAGAAAAAAGAGAGAGAGAAAAGAAGAAGAGAAGAGAAAGCGAAAGCTCTAAGTGATAGGTTGTTGAGTTATCTTAACATTTGAGATGAAGTGAAAGAATAAATATTTATTTAATGGATGAATAGAGAAATGTAAATAAACGTGAATGGAAAATACATACATAATAGGAGAATTTTAACCATTGTTTAAATGTGATTAAATGTTTAGTTTATCATTTAAATTATTGAGATCTATACATTAAAAATTGAGATCTTTATACTATTAAGAAATCTATATATTATTAAGACTATATATTATTAAAAAATCTATATATTATTAAAAGAATATATTCATATATATAGATACGCACACACAGATATATATACATATAAATATATATACATACAAATATATATACACATACATCTACATACATATACATATACATACAAAGTATAAAGGATTTTTTAAATTTAAGATATAGGAATTTTCATAAGCTTACAGATTTTTCTGAGAAAATCTTAGAAAAAACAGAGAAAATCATTTTTATGTAATATCAAAACAGTGTGAAGGAAATTACGTTATTTAGTTATATAAATGTTACAAATGTTAAGATATTAAAGGAAATTTTAGGTTATACACACTTTATGTTATTATACAAATTTTTTTTATATATAAGTTTTATATTTAATAAATCCACCTGTTATGTATTTGTGACTATTATTATATAGGTTTTTTTATCACGAACCTTAGGAAAATCCTTACAAACGAGTGCAATCGAATTGTATGCATATATATATATATATACACACAATCCTCACATATATACACATAGACGTACCTACACATATAGGTAGATATGCATCACACATATATATATACATACATACACACATAAATATATATATACATACATATATATAGATATATATACACACATACATATAGAGAGATATATTTTATTTGTCTATGAGTAGATGGGACACTTTTTTCTAGCTCTAAACAAAAAACTAAAAAAACAACTAAAATACAGCAGGAAAAACCAGCATGCAATTTATTTACTGGACCTACAAATTCTCAATTCAGAGTGTATGATGCACTGTAAATGTCATAGGTAAAATGGAGTTGCAGGTTATGTACCAGTGTGACTTATAGAAGAGTATATATGGTAAATAATATCACAGATGTATTGCACGCATGCACGCACACAAAGAAAGAAGAAGAAAAGAACATGGGGGTGTGTCACACATTTTATATCATTCTTTTATTAGATTACTGTTTCAATAACCCATTTTTAATATATGCAGGCTAGATTAGATTTCAGCTCCTAAACATCTGCAACACAAATGCACCTATCTAGATGCACCTTGCTGGCTATATTTGACTATCTAAAGAGTTAGCTACTTACCTGCCTAGTTAACTACAATTCACCTCTCTCTTTTCTTCTTTCTTTGTGTGTGCATGTGAATGTAATACATTAATATGCCTATGATATTATTTACCATATATACCCATATATAAGTTACCCTAGTAGATAACTTGCACCTCCATTTTACATACATTTGTAGTGTTTTTTTGTGTGTAGAAAAAAATGTGACTTGCACACAAATATATGCAGTACTCATTCACTAATAAAATATATCTTTTAAGATTAATTTTATCTCAGTAGCTTTTAAAGTAATTATACTCTAATAAATACAAAATTAATTCTGTATTCTTCAAAAGATTAACTTTCATGGATATCTTTTGTTGTTGAGGTTCATTGTCTCTAGTATTAACCTCTCCATGCCCACATATTAGGCTGAACAGATGAGGTAAAAATAGCTAGGATTAAATCCCCTGACATGGAAATGGACTAATTCTCTTATTATCTCAAGTTTTTAATTATTATTATTTATTTTTTCTGCTGATATAACTTTCCATTGTGCTTGTCAAAACCATTATTTGTATTTTTTATTATTATCAATAGAAATCAATATCTATTATTGTATAACATTGTTTTTACTCTGAATATTTTAGATTACTGGAGTTGATGACATGGGATATAGATTTAAAAGAATAACACCTACGGCACTCAGTGCTCAGTCTCCAGTTGCACCTACTGTCATTATGCCTCAAACAACAAAAATGGCATTTGGCAAAACTGCCTTGGTAGTGTGTGATGTAAAAAGTCTTATTCCTTATCATGTTGAGTGGTCTAGAGATGGTAGGAGAATTGGAGAAATCACATACTTCAGGTAAACAATTTGTGGCTTATCTTTTTCTCTCCACCTCTCTTCATTGACATACATTGCTCTCCCTTTCTCATTATTATCCCTAACACACACAAAATCTCTCTTTCTGTCCAGCAAAAATATAGCTGTCATTATTCTTCTTCCACACTCTGTGCTTCCTCTGCTCTCACACTAATACCTAGATATTTTCCATCATACTCTATCATTACTCTCTCTCTCTCTCTTTCTCTCTCTTATTCATCCTCCACCTTGCCTTTAATGAATGAAGACAGTGTTAAGCAGTGAGTACTCTTTAGTCTTGCATGATTGAAGACAAACTCACCATGTTGAAATATACCCAGTATAGTTGGTAAATGTGGTTAAGAGACCTCCTTAGTTCTGTTATAAATATTTCTCCTAACAGTAACTGAATATATGTAGCATTAAAAAGGAAAGGAAAGAAGCCAATCTTTAGATTAGACCAATAAAACTATGTTTACATTGATGATACAGTCTGTTGACTACAACTCCTGCAGAAGTGCTACTGTTTGCTGGTGACAGGAGGCTGAATTAAACTCAGAATGCATTGAGCTGAAATAAATTTGCAATGTGCATTTCTTTTCCTTTTGCAAGCCATTGCATTACAAAGATAAAAATGAATATTTACCACATACTATCAGTTACCTTCAAATTGACAGAGCTTCAAAAAAATGTGTTCTTATATATTACTTTTGTTATTTTTATCATTTTAGTGCCTGACAAAAAAATAGTTAAATAAATAAACATATATAAGATAAAGAAACTTTATTTTAGTAACTCTAAAATTTGTTACTTTGTAATTCAATACTATTCTATAAAAGAATGTTAACACAATTACATCACATTTATTTTTTTCTATACAACAAACAGATATTCTGGTAACGTTACGTTTGAAATACCTAAAGCAGAAAAACATGATGAAGGTACCTATAGTTGTAAAGCAGAAAATGTTGCTGGAACAAACACCGCCTACACAATGTTGGATATTAGTGGTATGTGAGCTCAAATCTGTTCTAAAAAAAAAAATGACTTACCATATATACTCAAATATAAGCTGATCCAAATATAAGCAGACCCTTATTTTATGTCTGAGAAATGGGCAAAAATCCAAACCCTTGTATAAGTTGAGGCAGTTAATCAACACATTATGTTTAGATGGCATGGTTTTGAAAATTTCATGAGTACAAAATATATTTATGAAATTTTAATATTTTGATGTTAAAAATGTTTCGAGTCTTGTTTAGAGTATAGTTTTAGTTTCAAAACTCTATTACAGTACTTTGAAAGCAAAAGATTGAATAAGAGAACTTTGTATAGGGATTCATGGAGTATGAGGGAGGGGGGAGAGCAAGTGGGAGTGAGGAGAGGCAGAGTGAGAAAAAGAGAGAGGAAGAAGGGAGAGAAAAAGAGATAGCAATAAAATAAAAATCAGAAATAAGATTTATATCTTACGTAAGATTGAAAGAAAAAGTATTAAGTTAGAGAAAAAACAATTGGTGCATATGTGAGTGCATTTATGTATGTATGTGTGTGGGATATTTATGTATTAAAAAGTTCAAATTATAAAAATTTGTTAGAAATATTTTCAAGGGAATGTATAAATAACATTAATGACAATGTAGTAAAAAAAAAAAAAGAAAGTGTTTCATTATAAAATAATCACTCCAGATATTTTAGCACCTTATTTGGGTAGAATTTCCTATAAATGTTTTATCAAATATTTCTAGGCGTATATACAAGTAATTATTTTCTGTCAACTTCAACTTTTATTTATAACATTAATACAATGTCACAAGTTAATATATAAAGTTTGAATTCCAAAAAGGCTAATAATTTGAAGTTATGCTAATAACCTTGAATGTGAAGCTCAACATAATAGGAACATGTTATTAAAATAAAATCAGTATTCATAAAATTTGATTGACCTAGTAAAGAGGTCCATAGCCTTTTTTAATCTATTTACCTCATTTCAACTTTTCAAAAATGAAATTACCTCCATCCTGGTTCAATCATTTCAGTATACATTCAGAGGTAAGTCTTGATCATTATCAAAAATGACAAAGATGAAGATGGTGAAATAAATTATTATTCTAAGATTTTGTTTTCTTTTATGTATTTCTTTTATTTAATTTAATTTATTTTATTTTATTTATTCATTTATTTGTTTATTGTCAGAACCTGCTCCAACTGTAACTGTCAATGCTAATGTCTCAGCTAAACCTGGTGAGGATAAAATGATAACATGTTCAGTCTACTCAACTGTACCAGAATATGATGTCATATGGTTTAAGATCGGAGCAACATTAAACCTTCGCTTTGACCCAGATGTAACTATTTTTAGAAATGGCACACTTCTTATTAGGTATCATGAAATGAATATTTTGCATGATTTTGATAAACAACTCTTCAAATCCATGTTCTCTGTATAACTGATTGTAATGGCCAACTTTTGATTGGTTATCAACGAAAATTTTTCAGAGGGAGAGAAAAATATTTACTCAATAGTAGTCATCAATGGTTATCTTAACATGCAGTTGACACCTACTTTTTTAGTTCTAAATCTAGTTTTGTTTAGTTTGCTGAAGCATATAGACAATATACTCCCACCCCCTCCCACTGCAAAGTGGTCGTGGAGGTGTCACGGTAAAAAAGCACCCAGTACTCACTGTAAATGAGGTTGGTGTTAGGAAGGGCATCCAGCTATAGAAATCAAGCCAAAATCAGTTCCTGTATGAGAAAGACAAAGTAACCCGACCTGGCATTACCCACAACAGGACAAACCGTCTAACCTATGCTAGCATGGAAGAATGGACATAAAATGGTGATGATGATGATGATGATGGTGGTAAATGATAGTTAAAAGACTTATAACACTCATAAAATGTCTAAAATCGCCATTACAAATGTTTCTCAGACTCAGAGAATATCAAACATTGGGTCTTGGCACATTCCTCACAAATCTGTGCAGTTATAAAATTTCCTTAGTCACCACAGAAAACAACAATAAAGGCAGTGTGTTCTTGACTTCTAATTAAAATGAAATTATTAAATTCTGTGTTTGTTTGACGAGTTTGATAGAAGATCAGTGGAATATGTAAAAGTTGGCATCAGAAAGGGGATCAAGATGTAGAAATACTGTGTCAAACACTTTTGTCCAACCCATGCCATTATGGGAATACAGGTGTAAAAATGATGATGATGATGAGTCACATTGTTGAATGTGTCAACCCAAATATAGTACTGGTATGTATTTGATCAACCCAAAGAACTAGAAACAAAGTTGATCCTAGTTTCAATAGAATGTAAGACATTATTCTAGGTACTCTAATGTTGTGTTTCTGAACATGAGGTGTACACCACATGGAAAGAAAGGATTTCAATATTTTAAGGGATTATATTTCTAAATTTTACATCTTTTTAACACCAAACATGATGCCCTGCATTAAACAGGGTATCAAGTTTTTAAGGTGTGAGGTGTAGAACAAAAAATATTAAGGACCACTTATGTAATATATCTTGTCTAGTATACCCCCATTTACTTATTATTTTTTAGAAATTAAATATTTTCCAGTGAAAGTTAAACATTTTAACTTTACACAACATAAACCATAAAGCCTTTCATATACATTTCCTTTAAATAATGTCTTATAATGATACAAATCTGTCAATTGAATATGTATAATATTTTAATTACTAGGAATATAAACAAAGATGATGAAGGTGTTTATACCTGTGAAGCTCAAAATGAAGGTGGAATATCAAGAAATAATACTTACCTTCGTATTCAAGGTATGTTGGTGATTTAACATAAAAAGATTACAAATTTATAATATAGTTTTATTTCTTCATGTCATGTCCCTGTTTTCAAGAGACCTGTTTTGTAAATGCTGAAATGAAGACAAGCCCTTGCAAAATTTGAATACTTGAAGATGAGAAACTAAATTATTTATCATTAAACAAATAGTTATCCTCACTAATAAGTATATGTTTCTTTACCATAATTACATATGAATTTTGTGGATTATGTATGGAATTAAGTCTTTGAAATAGTTTTCAATACAACAAATATATATTGAAATCAGGTAATACTTTCATGCAGCATACGGATGTAACTTTAGACCCTCCAAGAACGTAGCTTTCAAACATAAAAATAAAGTATCACTAGAATAGTAAATATTTCTTACACTGCTAAGATTTTGCTTTATTCTCTTTTATGTTGAAAGAAAATGGGAATTTTTATTGATAGAATGATGGCAAAGGGTGGTACTTAAAAAGATAATTAGAAGGAAAGGGAATCCCATAATGAGATAGATGTTGGAAAGAATGTGTCTGTATGTATGTTTCCTGTGTATGAATTTGCTACATTGAGCAAGTTAAACAATAACACAGAAGCTCGAGTATGTTGGATATTTAAGAAACTGTTCTTCAATGGCAGGATTTTCAGAAACCATTTCATTTAACAAAGTAAAGCCCAGACATATATATGTCAGTATAGGATAGTTAATATTTAGCCAGTGTTCCTTGAACAAATTATTCAATATATATCTTCAACATTATCTCCAAAAAATAATCATATAATAATGTAATTATTGTGTAAAGTGCTCAGGTGCACTACAACTCGTCAAAGGTGCATGTATAGTACATAGAATAATATACAAATGTCAGGGAAGTGAATAGTGTATGAGTCATGATATACATGTGTGTATGTGTATGGAGGGGGAATATTAGGTGTAGTGCTGGCGAATCTCAGGAAGCATGGAGGTTTTAAAGGATGCAGTGTTTCGACAGCTAACAACTGATGCAGGTAGTTTGTTCCATGCTTCAGCAACTCTGAGCGTGAAAAAATGTTTCCGAAAGTCATGGGAACTGTGCTGTTTTCTGACTTTGTGGACATGTCCACGTGTGTTAGACACATGGAAATCAAAAAGGTACTCAGGGTTGTTATTGGCAAGATGGTTAACAATTTTGTGGGTGTTTACCAAGTCAGTTGCCAGGCATCGGAGCTTCAATGTATCCATGCCCAGGGAAGCAAGGTGTTCAGAGTATGGTAGATGCCTGATGGAGGGTATGCGCTTGGTTGCACATCTCTGAATAGTTTCCAGGTGGTCAATGTTCTGAGCAAGATAGGGGTTCCAAACTGGTGATGCAAATTCTAAGTGTGGCCGCACCATAGCTATGTACAGCTTTAAATAGATAGCTGGAGAGTGGATGACAAAGTTCTTGCTGAGTGATACTAAGACACCCTTGGCCTTCTTGACAATTTTAGAGATGTGCTTCGTCCAACGCAAATCGATGCTGACCGTAATGCCCAGGTCACGTTCACAAGAAGACTTCTTGATATTAGTGTTGTGGAGGGAGTATGTGGGCACTGGGTTTTTACTCCCAAAATGCATGGTGGTGCACTTGTCCACAGCTAGCTTGAGTTGCCAGTCTGTGATCCATTGTTGCATTGTGTCCAGGTCAGATTGCAGGCAAGATCTATAGTGTTCAGGATCTGTCCTTTTTATCTCAAGGTACAGCTTGATGTTATCTGCATATTTCAGTACTGTGGCATTCTTTAAGTTGGCATCTATATCATTAATATATGCCTCAAACAAAAGGGAGCCAAGAACAGATCTCTGTGGTACACCAGATGACATCTCATATGGTGAGGAATGCTGCCCTAGAACCGTGATAACCTCTCTTCGACTGAGAATGAAGGACTTCAACCAGTTAAAAAGATCATCCTTCACACCCATTGCAGAGAGTTTTGCCATAAACCTTTTGTGTGGCACAGAATTGAAAGCTTTAGCAAAGTCAAGGTAAACAACATCCACCCATGAGCCGCCATCAGTGATCCGGGTGATGTCTTCAAGAAACTCGATAAGTTGATCACAGCAGCTGGAATTAGGGATAAATCCAAATTGCAAGGGCCAGATAAGATTGTGAGAGTTCCAGAAGTTCCAGAGTGTTTCTCTGACAGGATTCCATCAGTTTGGCAATGCAGCTAGTAAGACTGACTGGACGATAGTTCACAGGTGATATCTAATACAATATCTGAAAACCTAAACTTAGCAACTGAGCACTGATTTTTGGTAAAGTAATTCCAATAAAGTTTTGCAGCCAACATGAAACTGCTGCTCAGTTTTCAATTTACAACACGAATAAATCTTCCTTCAAACTGAACCCATTTGTAACTATTATATTTCTCCTATGTCATTAAGATATTATCATGACAAAACTTCATTTTTTTCCATTGTTATCAATTTGGGACTATGTACCTATGTAAAAAAAATCACAATACAGTGACTTAAATATTTAGGTTTTTTCGAATACAATCTCTCTTCTGTCTATTATATTTATCCATACTAGCATTTTGAGAATATACTAACTAGCATTAAATGGCACTTGGGAATTTCAAATACTACCACCTGGTCCTTGAATGCTTTTAACAGAATATACTGTTTTAAACATGTGACCTAGGTCTCTGGTCTAAAGATAACTCATCCCTTCTTTCCACCAGCCATAGAAGCTCCAAAAAAGTGGTCATGTATGCTGTCATTCTTCTATGGTCAAAGCCATTAAAAAAAGGCTCATTATATAAAACAAAAAAAATTAATAGCATCATACAGAAATAAACAGCCTATAAACTCTAGTACTGTTGCATATATGTGTAACAATATTTGATTATAATTCTTTATTTTATAGAAATTCCTAAAGCAACTGTCAGACCAGATTTTAAAAACTTTGCAGTTGGTCAAACAGTTACAATTAGTTGTTTTGCAACTGGTTTCCCTAAACCAAGCATCTTCTGGTTACGTGATGACAAATTTATTATACCAAGTGGAAGAATACACCTTAATGAAGGAAACATTACCATATCAGAACTTGGTCAGCATGATGAAGGCCATTATGAATGTTCAGCTGTTAATACTGCTGGGGGACATTCTGCTTTTGCAACTCTTGATTTTATTCGTAAGTAAATTTTCACTCAAAATTGATTTTGTTTGTAGTAGATGTTGTTTTATTGTGATAAACGTGTTTTTGTGGCTAAGTAATTGTATTTTGTGTGTTGGGTCTTGGTTTGTTTACTTATATTTTGACGTTGGGTGGCGTTGTAAGAGAAAAATATTTTAAATATATTATTATTCATTTCATTTTTATTACAGGGTTGCATATTTATTGAAATATTCTTGTATCAAAGGAGATTTTTTATAAAATTGATTTATATTTAAGCAGTATTAGATTCTTAAACTGTTAAGGTCTTTGGGATGGCATAAATATCACAACTACATTTATTTTTATTTTTTTCCCAATACTTAAGGTTCCTAATTACTTTATTACATTGGTTATAGAATAAACAAATATTGTTTAATTGATTATTTAACTGATATTATATCGGTGCTTCAATAAAATGTATTTGGTAAAGTGTGAGAATGTATGTAAACAAGAAGAGGGCCCCTGACCCATCTGAGCACTCAGTAGAGTGCCGGAATATATGGAAGTGAGATGCAAACCTTCAGCCCATCTGAGAGGTCAGTAGCTCTGCTTGAGTACTGACACGGTCTGTGAAAACCCATTCAACCCTTGCTAGCAAGGAAGACAGACATTAAAGGATGATTTGATGCAAAGTTTTTTTTTCAAATATAGATACAACCATGTAAGTATTACTTTCTGGTATAAGAAGTCTGAGAGTTGCCAAAGTCAGTGGCTTTAATTATTGATCAATTAAGTAGAGAAAGTATAACAATCCACTTATGAATTATGGTAGGCATGGCTGTGTGTTTAAGATATTTGTTTTGATACCATGTAGTTTCAAGTTCAGTCCCCTGTGTGGTACCTTCAGCTACACCTCAATCCTAAAGTAACAGGTTCAATCTCATTACACCTTGAACTAGTGTCTTTTACAACAGCTTTGTATTAACCTAACGCATTAGGTTTTCAGAGTTGTGTAGAATTCAAAAATGACAAGTCTCCATACTTCCCTATAAATATAAATAACATATCCTCTCTTATCTTCATCTTTTTAGAGGTGCCACGTATTGTATGGTCAAACAAAAGATTATTAGTAGCTAGTGGAGATTCTTCAACCATGTCATGCCAAGCTAAAGGGATTCCAAAACCAAAAATTAAATGGTTCAGAGGCAACTCCAAGGTACCGTTTGTTACAAATTGTCTTTAATTCGAACAGAACCCATAATTTAGTTTTAAATGTTTTCAATATTTAATGATGTATATGAATTGCTAGCACAACACCAACTCAGTTAAATGTTTATACAAGAAGTAACTTTAAATGTTCAACATATATAGTATTATTTTTATTTAAAAAAAAAAAAAGTTTTTATTCAGTTCTAAATATTTCCTTGTCTTTTATTATCTAAATTGTATGATATCATATCGAACCTGCTGTATATATTCAGTAAATAATCTGTTAAATATTTTGTAAACACGCATTAGTTGTTTGTTTTGTGTTTTTCTTTTTCGTTTTCTTTTTGTATTTTTTAATAGAATGTCTGACGAGTTTCTAATTAAATTTTAGCTTGATGGATTATCTTACATTAACATAAATGAAAATGGTGACCTAACTATCATGGGAACACAAGAAAGTGATGCAGGAAATTACACTTGTGTTGCTAGTAATGAAGCTGGAGAAGATTCAGATGAAATAGTTTTACAAGTTGGATGTAAGTTTAAAATATCCTCTTTTCTTCTTCTTCACCCACTTATTCCTGAGAGGGTTGTGGTGGAAGAGTCTTCAAAAACTCCTTCCAGAGGTTCCTGTTAGAAGCAACTGTCTCCAACTGATCTGGCTGGATCCCCAAATGAGACTAGCCAAGCTCATGGATGTTATCCAACCATCTTGCTCAGGGTCTTTTGGTTGGTTTTGTCTATAAAATCTGTCCAGTTATTCTTTCCTAAGACATTCTCACCATATACCTGTAGTATCAGAGCTGTTGTCTCTCAATTTGGGGAAGTAGCTGGCTCTACCTGGAGTAACTCTCTGATCTCTGAGCTACGCACTCTATCAAGTAATGTTACTTCAAAAACTCTTCGGAGGAACCTCATTTCAGCTGCTTATATTTGCGATCATATTCTTTTGGTTATTACCCAAGATTCATGACCATAGGTAAGGGTTGGCACAAATTCTGATTACCAAAATATCTTCCCATAAAATATTTATATTAATCCTGCCTTTTCTTCTAGATTTAAAAAAGTTTCTCTAATGTTATTAGCTACAAAATTTATTTTCAGAACATTAGTTTGTATATTCATCATATCTTAAACTGCTGGTTTAATCTTACAGCTCATTGATTATTTATTAAAGTCTGCAGGGAACTGATCATAAAGTATACACCAATTACTAAAGGAAAAGAAAAGAATTAAGACATAGAAACAGTGGGATAATATTTCTGTTTTATTCAGAATTGTCACTTCCATTTGTCACTTGAGTGTTTATATTAAATTGTTTAAAAAAAACATCCTATAACATCAGTGTTTAACTTATGGATTCATATATAATTTAAACAGGTCAATGGCTTATTCATTACTTTTTATTTTTTATGTTGATTGTTTTCTCATTCCTATAACAGCTTATTTGTTTTTAGATTCCTTTTAAGAAATACTAATAAATGTGAAATACCAATAAATATTCAAATTTCTCTGAAATTTGTAGCAAAACCAACTTTCATCCAGCGTCCAGTGGATATGAATACAGATATTGAGAAAAATGTCAGTATACCCTGTGAGGCCACTGGTTTACCAAAGCCAACAATTTTATGGACAAGAGCTGATGACCAGCCAATTTCGTTTGATGGAAGATTTACACACTTGCCATCAGGGGGCATTTTTATAAGAGGTAAAAGAATTTTTTTTTAAACTTATTTTTTACAAAAAGGGCTCCAGGACTGGGGGGAGGGTGGGGGAGGGACTTATTTGCAAACTAAAGACCTAGTCTGAATGCTTGCAGCATAGTAGATTCCACTAAAGGCACTCAAGAGTCAAGTATTGGTGTTAAACCAGGCAACAGTTTAAATCTACCACCCAGATTTGAACCCTGAATTCAAAGATCCAGAATAAAACCCACAAAATATCTGATGCTCTAATAATTCCATCAATCCACTAACCTGGACTGATACTTTAATTTATTGAGTCTGAAAGAATGAAAAAATGAAAAACAAAGTCAAACTTGGTAAGATTTAAAGTCAGAGCACAGAGCTGAAATAATTGCTGCAAGACATTTTGTCCTATGCTCTAACATGCCAATTTACCACTCTTTATTAAAAATACAGAGTTCCTTTTCAGTTGTTTATATCATTCCATGTGATAATAGTGTATAGCAGTGTCAGTAAGTTTCACATTGGCAAAACTCTTGGGTTGGGGAAGTTATTCCATTAAAATTGAAGGATTTGCTGTCCTTTCTGATTCTATAGAAGAATGTGTTATCTATCTTTTCCTGTCCTTTTATATCCTTTTCAACAGGAGAGCTATACACCTAGGGTAATTATCTAAGATTAGCTTTTTGAGTTATTTCCCTTACATGAAGGTATTTGTCAACACAAGACTCTGCAAATTAAATAATTATTAAAAATCAATTTGTTGTAAATGTTACTATGAACTATAACATTAGATTGGCGGGTATGAATATATCATTTCTGGTTTGATGACATTTAGTAGAAATTTTCATTGGAATATTTTATTGGTACTATCTTCATGTAACGTTGTTAAAACATCACTAAAGCTGACTATATTCCTAATGGAACAAACATCAGAGCTTCTGTGTGGTTACTTACTTTGCTAGAAATTTCAGTCAAACTACACACTTTGTTATCATTTTTAAAAAAGCTACATAAAAAAAACTATAATGTGGTCCTGGCTTCCATGCACTTATAAAAGGACAGGATGGTCATGACTGGAATATCTTTGATCATTGATCTTCACAATTAAGACTAATAGTCATCATTTATAAATAATAATTTGAATGATCAGACAAATTACCCATATAGAATTATTTAGCAATATATATTGTTTATAAAAATTACACTACAAAACTTTATAGCCATTTTCTTATCATTTTCATGGTTATATTGAATTTTTGAAACATTTTCAGAAACTTTTCTATTATATAATATAGTTTCTTTTTATACTACTACAGACTATACTACAGTCTATACTATCATACATTATAATTTCCCTGTCCAACCAATACTAGCAAAAAACATAGATATTAGATGATGATGAATTTACATTTATTTCTTAGGAGCAACACTTGAAGACCAAGGAGTATATACCTGCACTGCTCAGAACCAATTTGGACTTGTAGAATCTTATGGAACTGTAACTATTACTGGCATTGGTAAGCCCATCAATTCCATTTTAATAGATTTTCTATATCTTTTTTCTTTATTTTTGTTCTTCGGTTTTCATAGTCATATCATATTCTAACAAAATAATATGATGTGAAGAACAGATCTTTGATATTAATTTTTGTTAGTAAGATTTGCTATCAAAAAGGGCATCTGATCATAAAACATTTTTTTTTTAAATACTACATATTGAGTATAATGCATATCATGAGGCCCACAAGACTACCCTCTGGATTAGCAGAGAAGATGGCCTTAAAGTGTTAATTGTGTTGTTGTAAGAAGGAATGTGTTGGTGGAAATACATCGCCCCAATGTGAATTGAAAAGTATTGAATATTTTGCATTATATATTATTTATTATTTAATTTTTTTTTTTATTTTATATTATTTTGTAACTTTAAGAAAATATACCATGCATCTTGCATATCTAATGGGTTTTGTATGACATGCAAAGCCAAATATTCTGAATAGCGTTTTTGAAACAAGAGAGAAACAGTTGAATCAAATTGAAAGACCTTGAAGTAATTTTTTTTTTTTTTTTTGTTATACAGAATAAGATTCTACATAACTTAATCACAATAATGAAAATACATATTTGTTCTTAACAATTACCAGCTAGTGGGTTAGCAATTAAAATATCATAGATGTGGATCGGAAGGTTACATCATAATATATGATGTTATATCTACCTTCTCAGGAAATATACACACATTGTTTTCAAATTAACTTTTTCCAACTCATCTTTAGTCCCCTTTAGGGAAAAGTCACTAAACCCTTTCATTACTAATGAAAAAATGCCTACGATTTTCAAATAATTTTGAAAATAATCAAGAATTTGAGGGATTTAGTTGAATAACCAGCTTTATCATTAAGCTTGTGTTTGGAGCATCACTTAACAAAGGTTCTTAAATAAAATTATGATTGAAGATTTTTTTAGATAAATATAAACACGTTGAAATAAGCAGCTTTATATTGTAGAACCAATGGCAATTTCAGGCAATTTGGTATCAAAGGGGTTAAATATATTGCTTTGCGCAAAAAGGATTTTTTAAAAATCTAATGCCAAAAATTGAAGCTATTTAATGGCCTTTTTGTTATAAAAAGGGTTTTAATATATTTTTATTGAGTATTCCATGTATTTTATCATGTTTGATTTTTGTTAAAACTAATTATTTCCTGAATCTATTTCACAGTAAAGCCAGTTATTGCTTATGCCAACCCAATCAATGAAGTAAAAATTGGAGAGGACATTGATCTTCAATGTGATATAATCTTGGGAAAACCAAGCCCATCCATTACTTGGTTGAGAGATGATAAACAGTTGGAAAGTACACAAAATGGATTAAGTTCAATTTTAAAAATAAAGAATATTACAGTAGAAGAGGGTGGGGAATATGTGTGTTTAGCTACTAATGCTGGTGGCAATACTACATTTTTCTACAGAGTTGATGTTCGTTGTAAGTATCACAATTGTTCACAATTGATTAGTTTATTATGCTAATGTCTACAGATAAATCAGAGACATATTTTTTTATTTAGATACATTTATTTATTTAAACAATATATGGGTTATTTTGATAATCTTTAACTATTGTTCCAAACCAGACAAAGACACAATTAAGTAATGTGAAAAATATTTAATAAAAATAATCGAAATTGAGTACAGTTCGGTCTTCAATATAATGTGTTTGAAAACAAAGCTGTTTTTGTTTATACAAATCAAATATATTATACAAATACATATATGTGTGTGTAGTAAATTAACTTCTGCATATACTTTACAAATATTTTTTTCAATATGAAAAGAAGGCCTAGCCTGTGAGATGCAGTTTTCATTATGTTACAGTGTCATTTGGACTATGGTGTGTTTGTGTGAGTTTTAAATATATTAAACCTTTTTCCTTGGCTATTAGCTTATGTCAAATGAAAATTTGTAGGATGAGGAGGGTGCATTCTCAATTATATATCATGCAACAGTGCTGTTTAATAGTATTATTAAATATAATTTTTTGAAATCCATCAATAATAATTAAAAATCTAACATTATTTCACTACTGCCAATTGCCCTATTTTGTGTTCATATCCAATTTGATATAATTCTTATTTTAGTATAGTTTCCACAATTTATTTGTAACACTATATTGATTTCCGGAATGCTGTGTTTTCCTTTTCTCATCTTTATTTTTTCATCTTGAATTCATTAATGTCAGCCTTAGCTTATGTTTGTTTTAATTAGTTAACAAGTTTTATGTTTTGTCTCTCCCAAACATCCTCTCTTCTTTCTTTTTCTATCTTCCACTGAAGCATTGGCACCTGAAGTTTTAAGACTCTAACCAGCATTAAGCTAGTATCTCATCATTGCATTGAATTGTTCTTCTGTGTTGATTGTTTTACAACATGCAATATCACTTCACATATCTTAAAAATAGTTATTTCTGACATATGCCCAAAGTCATATCATTCACTTAAGAATGAATATAAAAGATGTACGTGTCATGATTTACAGTTAAGAGGTATCTTTGTTGCTGTTTAACCTCAGGAAATGGAATTTAATTAACCCATTTAACTCTATCCTCTGCCACTGCAACTGTATTATTACATATAATTTGCTCTTTAACATTTATTAAATGTATTTACTTGATTAGTGGTCTTCTCGGGTTACCACTGCAACCATCATATCTATCTATAGATGTCATGATAGACAGTTTTGAAGTATCTAGTTCTTGTTTTATTTTGTTGTTGTTTTACAACCGTGGATGCCTGCACACACAAAAAAAGCACTGAAAAATAAAAAATAGTGCCCAGCTGTTAAATTTGAACAAAAAACATAATTATAAGTAAATGTACAGAGTTGACAAAAATCACAACAATGCTTTACTGAAGTAGTCATACTAAAGCAACTGCGTAAAACATTCACTGGTTCACTGATACAGTCAGAAATGGGTATAAATAACAATAGTAAACAGAAATGGCATAATAGAATACCAGGAAATACATGTTTCCTTGTGGTTGATTGGATGATATACACACCTTCTGATGAGGATCCCATAAGATGGAATATCAGATGGTTAATTCAGTTAATGTTTGTCTATTCATATGTATGGTTTTATATAAAACACCACCTATATATATATATGTATATAAATGTGTGTGTATGTGTGTGTGTGTGTGTATTGTATTTATCTTTTGTTTTAGTTTTCATTGTTGATTTTTCTTTTATATATATATATATATATATGTGTGCAAAACGTAATCTTAAGTAACAAAGCAAATGACATAGAAATATATATTTTTATAATTTTGCTTTGCAGCTCCTCCTGTTTTTACTTCAAATGTACCAGAAAACTATACTGCTATTCAAGGTTCTGAAATAGTTTTATTATGTCAAGTAGATGGTATTCCTAAGCCAACCAACATTTGGTATAAAGATGATAGACAAATTTCTCCAACTAATATACATTATTTCATCACTGAGAACGGTAATCTTCATCTTTACAATGTTGATATTAAAGACACTGCAACTTACAAATGTACAGCCACTAATCATGCTGGTTACATTGAGAGGAGATATAACATTTTTGTTCAAAGTAAGTTGGTAAGATTTATCATTTTTATCCCATTATGTTTATTCTCAAATTTACAGTCATATATGTTGTTTAGTTAGCATTTTGGAAACTGGCATGAACTGTTGGATTGCATTTTTCCAGGTGTTGTTATTGTTAGGTAACCATATTTGAAACTACATATTTAAAAACCTCAAATATTGAAAGCATTTTTGTGAGAAACATTTACAAATTTATCTACTACTTAACTTTTATATTTGTTGATATAAATTCAAAGAGCTCTACCCATAACGTTTAAGCTATCATAGACTAATAAGAATCGATAATGTTAGTATGATTATTGCTCAGTATGAATTGCTTCAAATCATTTCAATTTTGCTTCAAACTTTCCAAGATGTGTCCTAACCATTTTTTTTTTCAGACTTCTTTAATTTATCTCTTCTAAAATGATCCTTTTCTCTAGGTTTCTGCTAGTTTAGGCCTAGTATATCATCCATGTATGGTATCAATACACCTCCTATTTTTATATCAACTACACTTATCAGCTAACAGCCACCTTTCAATCAGCAAAGTAGTACAGGTTGAACCACTTAAACTCGGCACAAAAAATGCCAAAAAACAGAAATTAACCCGTAAACAAAATAGTCATACTATCTCACTTCACATATAGACCAATGTCTTGTGAAAACTAGAACAAAGCTTAAAGCAGGAAATAATATAATTAATAATAGTTGCAAACAAGGATTTTGTAGTTTGTGTAATATAAAGTTTAAAACCAAAGTAAAAATAATAGTAGAGTGAACATGACTGTCACCAAAACACTTGACTCTGGAAAACAAAGTCTGTGGCTTAGCACAATTCTGTTGGTAGATCAACAAACTAATGGTAGAATCAAAACATGCTGGAATATGGCAGTTGTCAGACCATGAAGTGCTGGATTTAAGAGGCTTAAACTGTAATTCAGAATCTTCAATTTTAGAGAGTTTACATCTTTTACTTTATTAATTTATTGGATGCTTTTAAAATATTTATTAATTTATCAACAAATCTGAAAGTCTTCTACAATAAAAATAATGATTGAATAATATTTACTTCCTCCTTAGCAGTTTTCTACAAACTAAGCATGAACATCTATTAATTAATTAATTACTTAATTAATTTTTTTCACTATTAAGTCTTTTAATAGTCTCTGATATAAAACTTAATATATCTTTAATTACATAATACGAAACGACAAAAGAGTAAGCAATAACAGATTTAGTAGAGTGGCAGATAAAATGCTTTGTGATGTTTAGTTATATATTCCTTTACATTATGAATTTAAATTCCACCAATGTTTTTCTTTTGTATCAGACAACAATTATGTGTCATTCCCCAGGCACTGTAACCAGCTCATGGTAGTGGGATTAAGCCACCAATGTTGACTTTACCTTTCCTCCTGTTGGGGTTGTTAATAAAATATGCCCTATTCAAGAACTAAGGTTTGAAATTACTAATATTAAGTTCTCTCTGAAAGCAAAGCAAGGAGCAAGGAAACCAATATTTTGTTAAAATAGCATACTAATTTTCTTTGAAAATGTAAATATGACTGATAAAAACGAAATAATAATTTTTGTCCATCCTAATAAAGCAATGTTTTATTTTTATATTAGCGGTGCCAGAAATTGTTGATGCAGCTGAAGAAGAATTAACAGTTTTGGTTAACAAAGCAATTTTTCTGCGATGTAATGCAAATGGTCTCCCAAAACCACAAATTACTTGGAAAAAAAATTTCAAACAATTTTCAGAAAGAACAGATGCTTATAAATTAACTGAAGATGGTCTTCAAATATTTCGTGCCAAGTTATCAGATCAAGCTGTTTATGAATGTATTGCAACAAATGTTGCTGGAAGCACATCAAAAATGACTATAGTAATTGTGCTGGGTATGTTTTCTCTTTCCTATTTCAAATATTAATAATATAAATTTTCCAAATACTGGGGCTTTAGCGACTACTTCCTTTTTGTGCTGGTTTCAGTCAAGACTTCCAGTAGACTGAGTCCCCATTGAGACTTCCAGTGTCCTCTTTCCTTGAACTGTAATTTTCTTCTACAAAATGTGAGGGAATACATCCCACTTCAGGAATGAGCTCTGTCACTGGCTGTTCTCCATCTTGTCCACATTTGAGATATACTGCCTAGACAGGAATGTAGAATCTGCCCTCTTTCTCTTGCCCTACCTCTTACTTTCATTATTAAATTCTTTTTTTACTATAAAATTATTTATCACTGTTTTTCAATAAATTTAGCAGTATTCAGCACCACCTTGCTAGAAAAAATGATATTACATCAAAGGGAAACTGAACACTTTAGAGTGTATAGTTTTGTCCCCTTTTACAGTCAGTCCAAATCTTGCTAATGTCTTGGTTATTGTGCATGGATATTGCATTAAAGGTACATATATCTGTGAAATAATAAGCAGGTTGATAAGTTGATCAAACAACTGAATACTCATTTTTTAAACCAAGAGAGATTCATTTGATGTACCCAAGGTTAGTCAAATTATCTAAAGTGTCCATTAATAATAGTTGTTTCTACTTTTGGCACAAGGCCAACAATTACCCAGTACATTACTGGTACTTTATTTTATCGACCCCGTAAGGATGAAAGGCAAAGTCAACCTCGGCGGGATTTGAACTCAGACCGTAAAGGGATGTAACTATGCTGGAAAGCATGGCGTCCGACCCTCTACCGATACTCCCAATTCACCAAATAATAGTAAAGTGTAACTTGAAGGTGATTAGATCATTCTTTCTAACAGATCAAGTGACTGTATATAGGTTCTCTCATTTGTTAAATAATTTAATGTTGTTGTAGATTATGAACAGCCAAATATTTGACTAATTATCCAGTCCCCAATAAACTCAACCATCTTTTGCTTTCATAAATAAGTTATGGTTGCGTTTAGTACTGTTGTTGTTGCTGTAAACCCTGGCTATCCCTGACCAAGTAGATCTATGATCAAAAGCATTCCAGCCATGACCTTTCCATTGTTTTAGAAGTTAATCAAAATGGTATTATCTAATGTGTCATTTCCATTTTTAAGATGGTAGAATGTGATTTAAAGGAGATTTTACTATTATTTTTAGTGGGTTGTACGACCATGTAGAGGGGGATCTTATTTATTGTTGAGATTAAATATTTAAGTTGTCTCCTTTATTTCAATTTTTTTTCTCCTTGTTAATTCTTACAAGAGCATCAGGGAAAATTTCTCAAGGAATTTGTTCCAGCCCTTTACATTCTGAGTGCAAATCAACTTTGCCTCCTTCGGGAAGGGGTGAAAGAGTACAATAAAATAAAGTACCAGTCAAATACCTGGTTTAATATATTTGACATCCCCTCCCTTTAAATTGCAATTATGAATTCTTACAAAAATTCCTATTGAAAAATTTTATAAATATAATAATTTTTGTTTCAATCATTTCTCTTTTAGAGCCTCCACGAGTCCTCAAACCTGGTGTTGACAAATTAAGTTCAGTTTTAGGTGAAACAGTGGAACTTCATTGTGAAGTTACTGGTGTACCTATTCCTGAAGTGGAATGGAGAAAAGATGGTCACCTAAAGAGCACATATGACAAATCCCATATGGCAATAACACCCAACAATACATTGAAAATCCATTCAGTTGAACTAGAAGATGCTGGTCAGTATTCATGTACTGCTGAAAACCCTGCAGGAAAGGCATCAAAACATTTTGTCTTAGATATATTCAGTAAGTTATTTCTCTAAATATTATATACACACACACACACAATTATAGATACATACACATTCACATAACTACATGCATGCACATATACACTTATATACATATATACATACACACACAGACACACATGATGTTCTCGATGATCCTCAGGGCTTTGCTATCAAAGCCATTGATCCTCTTTGCCAGGGTCTTTGTAAGGGGCCATGTTTCTGCCTCAGAGGAGAACAGAGAGGACTGACGTGTTGCATATATGGAGCTTCCAAGAGATATAGCAGTGGTGCCAAAGGGGCTTCTATAGGGAGTTCATGGCCCTGCTGGCCAGACCACATCTGCAGTTGATCTCCAATGTCATGACTCCATTATTGGTGACCAGCCCAGGTGAATAAAGGAGCTGACAAATTCTGTGATGTTGGAGCCAATAATGAAGTGGAAGAGGATCTGGGCCATCACCGACATGCATCAGCTTGGTCTTTGCCCAGCTCACCTGAAGGTCAAGTTTTGCTGATTCCTTTCGGTATATGGTCAATGTGTCCCTGGGCTGATTGATCGAGTTACTGAATAAGATGGTGTCATTTGCATTTATTTCATTAAAATTAAATTCATTAAAATTAAATTCATTAAATTAATGAAACAGCTAACCTAGATATATATCTTATATATTTAGCATTGGTAATTAAAATACTTAATGAGCAATTTGAAATGGAGTCTATATTTTACACCTGCCCTGGGTCAAATACCAGCTCAAAAAAGGGGTGGGGGCAACATTTGACATTTGGCTTGAGTCTGATCATAACTCCATACTATATTCTCTTACAAATACATAAATAATTGCTTAAAGCATTCAAGAAAAAGCTGGAAGCTTCCATTTTAAAGTCCATTTACAAATTTCAATATCAAAATGCAAACACTTAGAATTAAGCCTGAAGTTCTCAAATATATTTAAATCAGATGTTAAGTTTTCTTTATAATCAAACTTTCAGTTAATAAGCCATTTTTTTCTGCTCCCCCCCCCCTCCCCCTATATCTGGAGAATTATTATATATCAACAAAGACATAACCCATTGTTTTACAGTTGGAATAAGTACTATTTGGCTTCTTCACTAAAATTGAATAAAACTGTTTGTTGATTGTGTATGTGTGTGTGTGCATGTGACGGTGTGTATGTACATGTATATATATATATATATATTCATTTATTGTGGCTAAGTAGTGAGTCTTGTTACTCTGGAGTTTCACCTGCACACACACAGGATCATCATACAAGATATATATATATATAAGATATATATATATATAAGATATATATATATATATATATATATATATATATATATATATATATATATATATATATATATATATATATATATAGTAGTAGTAGTTCTACAATGGTTAGTTCACCATACCAAGAACAAATGTTTCACCTTATTCCGATCCTCAGCTTGGTCTAAGACTGGTATGGTGAACTAACTGTTGTGGAACTACGCCTACCAAACTCGTCCCATGGACTAAGTGCTCTACTACTACGGATATAACCCACCAGTGTTCTACTATTATATAGTAGACGGATATTTCTGGACTCGGGGTTAAACATTTTCCTATATATATATATATATATATGGTAATGGGTAACGACCCTCTTCAGTCATGAATGACCATGGGATTTGTACCTAGAAAGCTCTCCTCAGAAGCGCAAGTCCAAGCAAGGTTGTTTGGGGAAGACCAGCAGTTGCCCATGCATACCATCTCCCGCTCCATGCCACTCTTGTTGTCCAAGGGAAAAGCTAAGACCAATACAACTTGGCACCAGTGATGTAACTCATTTCTACAGCTGAATGAACCAGAGCAACAGGAAATAAAGTTTCATATTCTTTAACATGTATGAAACTTTGTTTACACTAAATAAGCTCTCTTCCAACAGATCAAGCAGTTTTCCTTGATCTTTCATCTACGGATTTCTACCAACGTATATATATATATATATATATATATATATATATATATATATATATATATGTACAGACACACAGCACTCCCACTGCTTGACCACTTCCTGTTGCGCGCGCGCACCCCACATCTCTCCTCTTCCGACCATCGCTTCATGGAATACCCACACGCAGAAATTGACCAACACAGAATCCACTAAACATCTTTGGAATTTACCTACTTTTCAACCATCCTCTTACGTAATCACCTATATAACTCACCCACACACACACCCCAAAAAAATGTTTTTCTCCACACGCCACCTACACCCACAACACGCTTAAACCCCACACACACGTGCTTTCCACCACATATTTACACCCTCAGCCTCCTGATTCCTCTCCCCCCCCCCCCCACCCCTCTATTCACACACGCACAGACACTCCGACCCCCCCCCCCCCCCACACACACACACACACCTCTTCCTGAACATGCAACCCCGTTCTTCCCCCAACCCTTACTTTCACATACACACACACACACACACCCACACCTACACACACACACCACCTTCAGCCCTCCCCGCTCGGACACCCCGTCTCCCTCTCCCCACTCCACCCGCCACCACCCCTACACACCCCACACCCTTCTACCATCTGTTTTACCCCCCTTTTAATTTCAGTTTATTTTGATCATGCTTTTATATTTAAATTTATTTCATTCCTTGTATTTTGATCATGCTTTATTTTTATTTTTATCTTTATTTTTTATTTTTTCATTCGCACCGTTTCCTTTCGCTATATGTCTCTCCACCACTCCCCTACACACCCTTTGAACTCTGTTCCCACACACTTCTCACCTGAGGAAGGGCTTATGCCCGAAACGTCGTCCCCCACCAACACCCCACTCTCCAGAGCGTGAAATTAATAAACATTCGTTGTACTGCCTCTCTGTTTTGTACTTGTTCAAATTTTTCCATTATATATATATATATATATATATATATACACACACACTTTTTACTTACTTTTGTGTTTCATGAATTCTAATTAGACAAATTAAAAAGGGTGTACAGTTATTTCAATATAGATTCACTAACCCTATTGTAATATTAATTATCATAATTATGATATAGATAACTAATGCAATTATAATATTAATAAACCCAATTATGATATAGTTGAACTAACCCAATTAAGAAACAGTCCTGTATATTCATCAAAGAAAGCAATACAAAACTCATCAATGCCACGTATGCTAACATTTATAGCAATAAACATCCAAACAAGAATATTGCCTTGACTCTAACATTATTATACCATGCTGTCTCTTATTTGTATCTTATTTAAGCTCCTCCAAAATTACCAAAGACTCTTCCGGAAACCAATGAAGTTATTCTTGGAAATCCCATCATTTTACCCTGCCCTGCTTCAGGAAGACCTACCCCAATTATTAATTGGATGAAGAATGGAGTACAAGTAGACCCACGTGAACCAAACGTTGATTTTCTGGAAGATGGTTCATTGGCATTTATAAGTGCTGAAACAAAAGATAATGCAATTTATAAATGTATTGCATCAAATATAGCAGGCGATACCTCATATGATACTTCATTGAAAGTATTAGGTAAGTATTGTTTATCACAGACGTTTTCATTTGAATTACAATTATTTTAGATTTGAGCATACATGGAATGAATCTGTTGGTTTTAACGATAAATGTTCCAGCTAAAGGGTTAAAGTTGATAGTAGACACAGAAAAATTGTTTTCCAAACCCAGAACCTGTACATCAAAATCATCTCTCTATCTCCTCTGTTCCATACAATGAGTACTGTAGATACCTAGACATTGACAAAAATATATCATACAAAGGTAATGTGAACAAAGATAGAATGGCCAAACAATATTACACCAAACTTAAAAGAAAATGGCAGCTGACTAACAATATCCTACAATATAATTGAAATACTAATACTGGTACCAACATATGGGATACTTGACTGAGCTATAGAAGAAATTCACTCCATAAACATTAAATCCCATAAGATCCTATTACTGAAAGCTTCCAGAGAAACAGTGATATTGACAGTTTTTATCTAATGAGACAAGAAAGGAGTTGAAGCTTAAAATCAGTGCAAACAGCCTTTGAATTTCATATAGTGTCACTCAAACAAAATCTGCTAAACAATGGCAGCAAAAATAAATGCATCAACTGAATGTTCAAAAGTGAAGAGAATACATTCTTCAATTTAGTAGTGAACTCTTCAAGAAGTATTCACTTCTTGATGACTTCTCATGCAATTCCCAAGTTGCTGCACTTCGTTCTTTAGACCAGCACACCTCAATAATCATACCACCGTCCTTTGGACTAGCATACCTCAAGAAAGACCTGGAAGAGAAATACGCTACATAGCCTAAAAAATGGTTATACATGAACCTGTTTTCCATAAGCTTAAGGATGATACTGGCATTAACATAAAAGTATCAAATTAATGACTGGCATGAATAAGACCACCAAAACTGCAATATGGTGAGAAGCAAGAAAAAGAATCATACCACATCATCCTTTGTGCAGGTTAACAAGTAATGTATTTAGGCCTTAGGTAGTGAGGCCTTTTTGAAAAAATATATTGCAGTTTCCATTTCATGCCATAAAAACTGGTGATGGGCCAGCAACCTGTTCTGGGAGGCGTGGGATGGATGCACAAAGATTGTATATCCCGAGACCTCAAAGAGGGTTTGGAAGGGAGCAAACCTAATTTATTTGTCATTCAAAAAAAAATTTTTTGTCATTCTGAACTTTTACTTTCATACAATACCAACATCTTAAATTTACTGTATCTTTTTATTTTATGTTTTTGTTATAGTACCACCAACTTTAGACAGTATGGCATTTGAAGGATCTGGAGACATACATGAAGATAATCCAAAGGTGATACTCAATCAAAACATCACTTTACACTGCCCAGTTAATGCAGATCCTCTACCATCGATATTATGGTTAAAGAATGGAAAAGATGTACCCAGGGAGGAGATTGGAACTAGAATATTCCTATCTGCAGATAGAGAGCAGTTAACAATTACATTTGCCAAACTTGATGATGGTGCCAGATATACATGCCTTGCAACAAACATAGCAGGAGAGCTGGAAAAGTTATATGATCTTGAAGTTCAAGGTGAAAATCTAATATATTACATGACCCTTTCTATGTTACTACAGATTACATTTTTTGTTAACATATATCTAATGAAAAACACTGCCTATGTGTTTCAAATAATTTTAAAAATAATTAAGTACTCGGAAGAATTTAGTACTATAATTAATTTTCTCATTATTAAGCTGATATTTGGAGCATAACTTGACAAAGTTTCTTACATAGAATTTTGATGGAAAGTTTTTTTTTTATATCTGGTTTAGAATAGGTACATCATATCCCTGCATATCATAAGCAGCGACAAAAAGGAATTGGTGACAGATAGAATGTTTGGAAGTAAAACATTACCCCAAAAAGTCCCGTCCAACTCATGCTAGCATGGAAAAGTCAATGGGAAAATAATGATGCTGATGATAAACACTTTAAACAAACATTTTTTCACATAATCAAACTAGTTGTATATATATATTTTTGTTAAACTACTTCACAGTAATTTAACAAATATATTATTTTATAGTATTTCAGTAGGAAAGTAAGATTGAATTTAATTTGTATAAACATGTATTAATGTGAGATATGTATGAAATTAATGCTGTTTGAGTAATTCTTTGCCTTGAATATTAAAAATATTCAAAGTATGATGTGTAATAAAGAGAAACTGAAACCCAAACTTTTTGATGCCAACCCAACCAAAAACAGCTCCAGTTCTATAAAAAACAAACACTCATTTTAAAGGGTTCCTACTTAAATTAAAATCTTCCAGCATAATTTTAATATGTGAATAAAATAATTAACAATTTTAATAAATCATTCAAAACTATATAAAGTACATTCAATTAAAAATACAGCCGTGAAAAGTTTATGAATGATATAGAGCAGAGGTGGTGAATCTATGGCATGTTAAGATATTTCATTGGCACTTGGCAAATATAATTCTTTTGTTAGTGATTTTATAAAATAAATCAACAGATCTTTCATACAATACTTTTAAAAAAGTAAGGAATAAAAAGGTTGATCAGTAACAAATAACCATAAGAAAAAATATGTGTATTACTTTGATCTCTGAGTTTACTAGTATTGTCTGTGATTAAATATATCATCAAAGATTCTAAACAGAGTTTTTATGAAAGCTTATAAATATTTTTGTTCTTTTTCTCCATAAGATAAATTATAAACTAGAAATATAATAAAAATAATCTGCTATTCGAAAATTTCCATGGACATGTGAGGGGGCACATATTTTCATGATATAGATTCTGAAAATGGAAAGTAAACAAATTTCACCATATTCAGAAAACCATTCAATTAATAAATATTCACAAAGTAATTGGAAATACTTGATTAAAACCTTTTATCTATTTTTCTTGTGTGACTCATTAAATAATATAGAATTCATTTAATATCATTTAACCATTTTCATACCAACTTGGCTGAAACTGCCTTCATTTCATGATACAAAACTGCCCATCATAATTTCATTTTTGCTTACTAATGAAAAGTTAGTTATTTTAATAAATTGCCAAATGTTTTTATTATTTTCAAAATTAATTGTAACACAGACTGTGTATTTCATTAAAAATGTGTTAATAAAAGGATTACTAAATCATTAAATAATATGATATTCAATTTGAAATCTTTAAAACAGCTTCTGGTTTTCTTGGCAATTCAAATGTGTTTGAAGTATATGTTTAGAACAAAATCTCTTATTTCACTTATATCCAAACTAAAATACTGGAAAATTTTTTTGAATACTTTTTCTTTTCAGTACCACCACAAATTAACTTGCAATCAGCCTCTGATAATAATCTTGGTGTTCTTCTTGACACGTTCATATTTATTGATTGTCCTGTTATGGGGATACCTCTCCCAACTGTGAAATGGTATAAAAATGGTGAAGCTATCGACTTTGACTCCCAAACACATTTAAGACTTTTTGCTGGAGGAAGACGGCTTAAAATTTCCAATGTAACCTTGAATGACAAAGGTCAATATAAGTGTGTGGCCAAAAATGAAGCTGGCAAGATGAAAAGGCTTTATGATGTAAATATTTATGGTAAATTTCATCTTTCTTTTTTTCTCTCTCTTTAAAATATTTTGTTCATCATTTCCTATCAATTTTATTTCTTTTATGGCTTTAAGTAAATGAGAGTTTTGAGATTTAACAAATATTTCCTTGTCAAAGCAATATATGTGAAAAAGAATTTCAAATATCTCTAAATAGTATTAATAATTAATTGATAACATTTTAAAAAACAAATTTGTATAGCAGCTACATTTAAAAAAAATAAATATTTTATAATATTAAGTTTCATTAGAGACTTTCAATTAATAAAATTACTAAATATATAATTAAATATATCATATGTCACCAGTCACATGTCTAATTGTAAACAGTTGTCAAATTTCAAGTGTTCTCCACAACCAAGCTTTTGTTTTAAATTGATCAAATTGGGTTTAATTTCATGATGTATGATGCCTGTGTGTGAAGTACAATCTTACATGGTAGTAAAACATAGGTAGTGAATGTAGAGGATATGTGAAGGTGAGAGAGAAATGAAACAAGCATGCTTTGATGAATGTGCAATATTTATGTACATGAATGACAAAGCATGGATGAACTGACAGAAAACTGGTTATAAGAAGTATCAGATGTGTGCAAGAGAGAAGGCTGCACTGGTTTGGACATGTGATGTGTATGGATGATGGTGGTCAATGAGGGAAGAAGTGCCAGGAAATCCCAGTGGAAGGAAGCCACAGTAAAGGAAGACTAAAGAAGACATAGGTAGACGTGTTGACTTAGACTTAGAAGCTTCCACATCTTGAGACACATGAGGCAGTAAAGTTCTCCAATGATCATGGTCAGTTGCAGCTATCAATACATCGTTCCAACTTTTGTTGATGGGTTTCAGGTCTCTGATGATGACCTAGAGGTTATTTGTACACACTAAAGTGTTGCAATATACAGCTTGGAAACCTCTGTACTAGATATATATCAATGGCATGATTAGCATATTTGACTAATGTGAACAGATCAACTGAAAAAATATGTGATTAATACTCAAACACATCATTTTTATTTTGTCACAATATTAATGATTATCTCTAAAATATAATTAGCACTAATTATCAGTAATTGAATTGTAAATACCTCTAGTTTTCCTCTCAGCAAAGGAGGTATACTTTAAATGCTTGTAAAACGAAATTTAAGATCACAGGAAATACAAAGTGCAGTTATATGAAATTAATTATTATATGCTCTACAGCTTAGATATATTCCAAGCAACCCTTTCGAAAACGAGTAACATAACATAGGAAACAGCTTATTTATAAGCAGGATTTCTGGAAGTTAGATTAGGATTTTTAATATCTTCTGTACTTCTGTAGAAGATAATATACTGAAATATAAATATTAAATAAGATAGAAGAAATCTGGAAGTTCTAAAGTGACAACATATGCTGTTATATACTTGATGTGTTAATGTAATAAAATGCCCAACAGCCTGTCAGAATACCAAAATATGAAAGACTTGGTGAAGCGTAATGTAATATCTAAATAAAAAGTAAACTGAATTTATTCATGTTTTAGGTCTATGTCTTAGATCTTTCAACTAGAGAGGACAAAACACTGAAATCTGATACAATATTTTATGATCATCAGCAATGGTATGAACATCTTTTCTGTTGGTACTGCTGATCTTCTCTAAAGGCAGCTTGCTGTGTGTCATCTCTAAAGGCAGATTGCTGTGTGTCATCTCTAAAGGCAGATTGCTGTGTGTCATCTCTAAAGGCAGATTGCTGTGTGTCATCTCTAAAGGCAGCTTGTTGTGTGTCATCTCTAAAGGCAGCTTACTGTGTGTCATCTCTAAAGGCAGATTGCTGTGTGTCATCTCTAAAGGCAGATTGCTGTGTGTCATCTCTAAAGGCAGATTGCTGTGTGTCATCTCTAAAGGCAGCTTGCTGTGTGTCATCTCTAAAGGCAGCTTACTGTGTCTTTTTCGACTGTACTTTATGTTGTTTGCCACACAAAACAAACAGTTGTTATTGTTGTTTCTTGGCACCTGGTTAGCTCTTATCAAGCAGACCCTAACCAAAAGCATTCTAATAATGACCTGTTCTTTTTTTAAACATAGTGTAGGGTATTATTTGACGGAAATCTGGCTTTTATTTCTAGGTCAAATGACAACATAGACACTCTTATTGACTCAAAATTTTGACCCAGATAAACAGTAGTTTAATACTTAGCCAGCTCTGATCTTGCAGACCTCTGACCAAAGCCATTCTTGTTGAGACAAACCCAATTTTTTCAGACATAATGTAGGGGTGGGATTTGAAAGCTATTTGACTTGCAGTATTTGTTCCAATTCTCCCTACTCGGAGTTAAAATCCCACTGAGAACAACTTTGCCTTTCATTCTTTTGGAGGTCAACAAAATGTCCTATTCAGTGGATTGGCAGAATTGTTGGAACATCTGAATAGATGCCTTGTGGTATTTGTTTCATCTCTTTACATTCAAATCCTGCTATGGCATACTTAGGAGGTAGACTCAATTAATTGCCTAATTTAACACCACCACCTGGCTCTTGGATTCCATTTACAGAGTCCACTCAAATTACGAACCTTTAGGCCAGGTCTCCAGCCAGCTTGATGATACTTCCTTCCTTCACACCTATTTTGGCAGCCTTAAAAAAGAGCACTGGTCTTCCATTCCAAACTAAACAGTAAAAAATGAGAATATTATAAAGGTGATGATATGTTGTATACTAAAATATATCTAATTAATGTCATAAATTTTCTGTCTTGTATTTACAGTTTCACCAAGAATCAAAGATTCTGAAAATATTAAAAGAAAAGAAATCTTACTTGAAAAGTCCTTAACTTTCTTATGCCAGGCATCAGGAATCCCCACACCTAATATCACATGGTACAAATCGAATAAGCCAATTCTCCCTAATAATCCAATGTATTCTTTCAATGAAGACCACAAAATTCTGAGAATTAAGGCTGTTAATGAATCAGACAGAGCACGTTATATGTGTAAAGCAAAGAACCTTGTAGGGGAGGCAGAGAAATATTTTGATGTAATCGTATTAGGTAAGTTTGTTTTATCTCCAAATTTGTATATTCCTTATGTGATTTAGATTACCAATTTAAAGAAAATAAATTTTGATTTGTAGAGCATGAAGTAAAGGTAAATTGGTAGAGTGGTTAGAGTATTGGCTTGCAGTATCATTCCATTTGTCAGTGTTCTGAGTTCAAATTCTGTCGAGATCACTTTTACCTTTCATCCTTTTGAAATTGATAAATTAAGTACAAGTCCAGTACTGGAGCCAATTCTTCCTCAATAACTCTTTCTCTGAAAAAGAAATCAGCTGTATTCCAACCTGGAAAAGTATAGGCTCTGCTAAGTTTAAAATGCCTAATACTCTGCCAGACATTAAGGGGCAAATGGTTAGAGCAAGAAATATTTGACTAAAACATTTGATCTTAAGATTTTCTTAATATGTTTGCATAAAAGTAAAAAGTTGCTTCCTATGTAGACATTTTGAGCAAACAGCTCAGACAACAATGTAAATTCATATCTCACTAAGGTTAACCTTGCCTTTCATCATATCAAGGTCAATAGAATAGAGCTACTCTGGTATTCTTTATCAACTGAGTAGACTGAAGCAATATAGAATTGTGTATTTCTTAACCTTTTAGCATTTAAACCAGTTGTATCCGGCCAGAATTCTCTCACCTCTTTCTGTTCAAACTGGCTGTAACTAGCCACTTATACTTATGTGAAGGTATTGTTCTGAAAATAAATAAAATCAAAATCTCGTAGATTCGATATTATGTGAGATAATTGTGTGAGGTAAAGCCTTTACCACGAAAATACAATAGTAAATATAGAGTAATGTAAGTGCTAAAGTGTTAAGGATGCAATGCACTGCTTAGTCCATGGATCACCACCCCACCCACTGATCTTACGATTGTGAGACTTATACTTTAACTAGTAGGTCATACATATTTACATAAACAGTCAAGTACTGAGGATTGTGTTAATTCATTATAACTTCAGCCAAATTTGTGGCCATGAATCAGCGTTAGAAATCAGTGAAAATGAAAAAATAACAAATTATAAGCTTTTGATAAAGAAAATATTCTGCAATTTTTGCTAAATTTGTATCAATTTTTCAAATGCTTATAAATATATAAAAACGATGATATGATGTTTGCTTTAATGAAAACATTTACTCAATATTTTTCTGAAAAAGTCATGTAAATAAAATATTTTACAATTGAAATAAGGAAGCTAAAAAATTAAAGTTATTGAATTTCTTTTGTAGTTCCTGCTAAAATAGAAATGGAACCAAAAATTATTGACACGAAGATTATTATCAATGAAACAGCCCAGCTTAACTGTATAGCAAGTGGTATCCCAAAAGTGAAATTACGTTGGTATAAGAATGGGAAACCTCTCAGCTCTGCAAATAGCCGAATTGAATTTATAACTGAAGGACGACAGTTTCGTATCAAAGGAGAAGATATATCTGATGGTGGTATTTACACCTGTACTGCTACGAATAAAGTTGGTTCTGATAAAATTGAATATCGATTAAGTGTCTATGGTATGTTATCACACATTTTTATTATAACTTCCACCATTGTAACATATAAATATATTTTCTTGCTCACTTTATACAATTACTTACTTGTTTAACAAACTTTCTATCAACAGCAGTCAGTTTTCAAAATTTCATTCATTTGGGGAAATTAGAATTATTTTTCATTGCTTGTTTGATTTGTTTAAAGTTTGTGATTATTGTGTTATTACTAATATTAGCATAGAACAACTCTATATCAGAGGTTATCTAGATTTAGCTTTTAGTCTAGCGTGAGTATAGTTTTCAGTTCTGAAAAGGAATCCCAATCTCTTTTACCTTTCTGACACCAACCCACCTGAAACCACCCCTAGTTCTATTATAGAATGCCACTTGTTTTAAAGTGTTTATATTTAAATTTTCATCACAATTTTATGTTAGAAAATTTTGCTAAATTATGTTTCAAGCACCAGGTTAAAAATGAATGATAGTTATTTTACTAAATTCCTCAAAATCGTTGATTATTTTTAAAACTAATTGGAAATCATAGGAAATATATTTCGTTAGAAATCTGGTAACTAAAGGGTTAATGTAGCAGGCTATAGAACTTTTGGTAGACACGACTAAAGATAGCTAAATCTAGGAATTGTTGACATTAATAAAATGTTTCATTATGGTTTAGAGGAGCATAATCAAGAAACAATTTCTGGAGAAAATCCACCTGCAATTGTAGAAACCTCTCTTTAAGCTTTGTTTTTAGAGCAAATGTATTTGCTCAGAACTTTTTGCATTCTGAGTTCAAATCCTGGTGTATACTACCTGGCCCTTGGATGCCTTTAGCAACATCCAATCTGTTGTAAGCATTTAGACCAGATCTCCTCCCTCCTCATACCAGTCTTGGAAGCTCTAAAAAACATCATGCACATTGCCTTTCCCCCCTCCTTGGTCAAAAGGCAAGGAAAAAAATTTAATATATTCACTTATTATTTTTAAATGACAAATTAGTATAGATTTTAGGAATACTGCTGATAGTTTCTTAGTGTACTTTCTAGGAAAACAAAACTTAATTATTTCTAAGTAATACATTTCTAATGGTGTATATCTTATCTTTCCTGATCAGAGGTCATTTCAGTAACTATCATAGATTGGTAGGCAGTGGATTTGCAGTCATTAGAGGATTGATCAATATGCTTTGCAGCATTTACTTACAACTCTTTAAATTCTGAATTCAAATCTTGCAGAGGTCAAATTTGCCTTTAATTCTCTGTGAGTAATAAAATAAAGTACTAGTTCTGTACAGGGGATTGATGTTATTGACTTTTCCATCCCTTCAAATTGTTGGCTTTGTGCCTAAATTAGAAATCAATAGTTATTACATATTGAAAGTGATACAGTATCCCATCAGAGTATTGGTCTTTTATTACCGAGTCAAAGGAAAAAACAACTAACAATCAAAATTATCAAACTCCTATTGACATGCATAGCATTATTTTATATCTATCTTGACGCATAGAGTTACGGCCCTTGCCATTCTGAGTTCAAATCCTGCCGAGGTTAACTTTGCCTTTCATCCTTACGGGGTCGATAAAATAAAGTACCAGTAATGTACTGGGTAATTTCTGGTCTTGTGCCAATAGTAGAAACAATTATTTTATATCTATCTTAGGGCGGTGAATTGGCAGTATCGGTAGAGGGTTGAACGCCATGCTTTCTAGCATAGTTACGTCCCTTTACGGTCTGAGTTCAAATCCAGCCGAGGTTAACTTTGTCTTTCATCCTTACGGGGTCGATAAAATAAAGTACCAGTAATGCACTGGGTAATTGCTGGCCTTGTGCCAAAAGTAGAAACAATTATTTTATATCTATATTTCAATGTCTCATTTAGTGAAATTAAATTTATATTAGTAATATGGCATTAGGAAGGGCATCCAGCTGCAGAAAGCAAGCAAAAATCAGTTTTGTATGAGCAAGACATGGTCACCTGACCTGGCATTTCTCACAACAGGACAACTCATCTAACCTATACTATTAGGGGAAAATGGATGTTAAAGAGTGATGAATGATGATGATGATGATGATGATGATGATTTATGTATTTCATTTCTAATTTATGCCTATTTATTTCAACAGCTCCTGCAACAATTAATGCTCTGAATACTAATACACTACCAAATGTTTTGCAAAATGGGACAATAAAACTACATTGTCCTGCTTTTGGAGTCCCATTCCCAAGAATTGTGTGGCTAAAAAATAAGAAATTGGTTAATGAAAAAAAAGGACATATTACATATTTGGAAAATGGAATTTACTTAGAGCTAAAAGATGTAGATATCACAGATGCTGGATTTTACACTTGCTCTGCAATAAATGAAGCTGGGAAAGAAGAGTTACATTTTAACTTACAGGTTTCTAGTAAGTATTTTACTGGTGTCATATTCAATGAAATTTTCAATGATATTTTCATATTTGAAACTTTTTGAAAGCATGTTGTAGAGATATAGGTTCACACCAGAAATAATATTAATAATTTTGTTACCAAACTTCCTGAAACAGACTCTGGTTCTTTCACAAAAAGCTGTTTATTTTAAAGTGTTTATATTTATCGAAAAATTTCCATCATAATTTTATGTTTTATGTAAAAACATTTATTAACTCATGCTCCAAATATCAGCTTATTAATGAAAAAATTAGTTATATCACTAAATCTCTTTAAAGTTTTCATTATTTTCAAAATGATTTGAAAATTATTGACAGTATCTTGAAATAGTTAAAGTTTATACACTAGAATTACCACTTACTATCACATGGCATTCTTTCTGAAAATAACTTAAGAAATAAAATGATGGTAGTAATTATAGTACATTGTTTTACTGGGTTGTGTTGGGTGCAGCTTCTTTGATAGATAAAGAAGACAGGAAAATAACCAAAACCTAGGTTCTGCTTTCATTCTTTTACTAGTTTCAGCCATTGGACAACAGCCTTGCTAAAACACTGCCTATAAGGGTTTAGCCAATCCTATTGACCCAATGATTTATATTTTCACATCTGGTACTTATTTGGCAAATCAGTAAGTTATGGGACATAAGCAATCACTACTGGTTAAATGGTGTTAATGTAAACACAGACATGCATACACATATGCACACATGCACACACACATACACAAAAACACACGCATATATATATATATATATATATATATATTTATATAAATAAATCAAAGACATATGTCTAAAGTGCCATTTAGTTGTGATGTAAACTTCTTGACCACACTTTTATGAACAAGAGCATTGTTTATTATGAGTTCCCAACAGAACAATTCCTGATTCACTGCATATATAATGGGAAGCGTGACAAGGAAGCATCTATATAACACTCATGCATACATATCTGTATCATCATCATCATCATCATCAGGTTTAGCGTCCGTGTTCCACGCTTGCATGGGTTTGGACAGGGGTTTTCCCACTTGAGGCAAGAGTGGTTGTCTTGCTCGCATAGGACTGTCTGGCGGGTTTTCTACAGCTGGATGCCCTTCCTAACACCAACCACATTTACAGTGTGGGTCTGGGAGGTTTTTACCGTGTTGCCTACACGGCCACATTACAGGACTGTGTGTTTTTTTGTCGTGACACCTACACGATCTCATTTGTTTCGGCCTGGATGGCGCGGCACCAACATAACTTTACATAGAACGGGGTGGTGTGGATGGGGTGGGGTGGGGGGGGTGTATTTTGTTAGAGATGCCTACTGGCTGGAGTAGGTTTTACTATATATTTAGGTAAGGCGGGTCTTCTCTGTTACTGAGTACCGCCAAAGGTCTCGGTCCAGTGACATTGTCTTGGAGAGGTGTAAGTGTGTGATGTCGGAGTTTATCAGCTCGTCCCAGGTTTTTCTAGGTCTGCCTATTCCGTGGCTACCGTCTATCTTTATTGCCCTGCACTTTGTTATACAGCTATCGACTTTCATGCGCATCACGTGTCCATACCAACGTAGCCTTCTCTCGAGTAAACAACATCTGATCCCTCTTATCTCTAATTTTTTCATATATATATATATATATATATATATATATATATATATTTCGTTTCTGAATTTGTTTAGCAAGATTCTTTATCTGAAATCGTGTGTTGAAACCGATATTGTTATACTTTGGGAGGGTCATGTTGCCAATAAGAAACACACGCACCAGTTGCTTTCACTTCAATTTAATTTAATATATATTTATAAATTTACAAATTTATAAATTTCTGGTTGGTTGGTTGGTTCCACAACCAGATAGTTGTTTATATATATATAGTCATAGTTCTTTCGTCACACACTCTGTGACCTCTTCAGTGACTGGGGATTTCTTTCTTCGTTTCTGTGCCTTTCCTTTCTTCTATCCTACGCCATTTTGTTTGTGTGTGGGTTGCGTGCTCAGTTTGCGCATGCGCCACATCCGGGTGTCTGTGTGTGTTTGTGTTCATTTTTCTATTTTTCTATTTATATTTGTTTGTTTATTTATTTATTTATTGTTGGTTGGTTGTTTGTTCTATGTGTGTGTGTGTTTTCATTTTGTCTTGTGTGTGTTTTCATTTTGTGTGTGTTTTCAATTGTAAGTTGTTTATATATGTGTGTGTGTGTTTTCATTTTGTCCTTAATTGTAAGTTGTGATGTTGCTGTTCCACTCATATTTTCTATTTAATTTTGGTTTTAATTTAAACAAAAACTTAAAGAACAATTAGAAGACAGATTAACCCTGATAATGTACTCCCGCTATGTAGATGATATAAACATCGTAGTTAAGACACCCCCACTAAAGAACAGTCAGGAACCTGAGAAAAACACAATGGAAAGCATCCAGCAAATAGCAAACTCCATCCACCAGAGCATTAGAGTTACTATAGACTACCC